>OZ023262.1:31602588-31942588 GCA_964006375.1 Tillus elongatus | reverse complement strand
AAGGTAAAAAATTAAAACTGACCCCATGTGAGGGTTCTAGGATTCTAGTTCGCATTTATTTGAAGAAACTCTTTATAAATTCAATCGTCGCAGTGTTCTCTAAGCAAATTTTTGCCATGAATATTCACTGAAACGAATATAATTAGCTAAAAGATGATCTTTTCCAATCGTTAATTTTGTACGTGATACTTTATAGGCCGATTGTATTTAACACCTAGGTATATTTTCTGTTTGCATCTATAAATAGTTGAGTCTGTGTTAAATTCAACTGCCCCTGTATTTATTTCATAGCATTACACAGTTTATCACCCTGTAGGTTGTTATTAATATGTGCTGTAATGAGATCAGTAATACAGCAATAGTTATCTTTTACATGGCGACTAACAGTTAAATGTTGCGTTTTTATTGCTCACATGCAAGTTAAAAGGATAACGTGACAAAACTATTATTAATTAAAAGTAAATTTTAGATTGTCACGCATCTTACTCACTTTGTAAATAATAAGTTTCAAAATATGTTCATATTATTAAGATTTGTATGCAAATTTATATAAAAAATCATTGTGCATTTTCTCAACTTATAAAGTCTATTATAGGCGGTTTCAGTCGTTCAGCGGATGGAACTTTGGCTCGCTGTGCAGTGGTTCCGGGTTCGCACCTCACAAAAGCCCCCACTTCTTTCGCAGTTACTCAAGTTATCAAGTCTGCTATTTTGAAGTTTCACTTGATAATACAGGCAATAGAGAATTTGTTTCTGCATTAAACTACAGGAGTTATTTTTTATACATAGGTTCAGAACGACGTACTGAATGTAAAAACATAAAATCCTTACAAATTAGGAGGGCGGAAGTGCCGCCATTTTAGAAAAACCGTTTCGGCCTATATCTCCGTAACCGTGCACTTTAGGCCAAAAATGGTAATGATCTTTATCGTAGATAATTCCATTTCTCATCTTTTTTGTTAATTTTTTTTTGTATCACTCACCGTTTACAACTTATAGGACTATTAGCATTCATTTATTGACTATTGACGCCCTCGTGGCGCAGGTTGCTAGGTGCCGGCCTGCTAAGCGAGAGGTCCCGGGTTCGATTCCAGAGCGAGCCAACGAGAAGTTGACTTTGTCTGGAAAATTATTACAAATAGTGAAAGATTGGAAATGAATGTGCTAATTGCCTGAGATGCCGCAGCCAATAATATGAAATTAAAAAAAATATTGACTTTTTTACCTATATTTGTTAATAATTGTTTAAGAAATAAAATTCTTATAACTTAACTTTTCCATCCACAAACTTTCTAGAACTTCCACTTAAAACTTTTTTTCTCAAATTAATATTAGGCAACTCTCTTTAAAAAAAATCACTAATGAGGAGACCCCGACTTTTGAATTTTGAAAAAAAAAATTCAAATGAGCAGGGTCAGTTTCAATTTTTATATGTTATATATATATATATATATATATATATATATATATATATATATATATATATATATATATATATATATATATATATATATATATATATATATATATATCACACCGATAACTCAAAAATAATGAGCCGATTTTGATTAAATTTGGTGATTACCTTCCTTTTGCAAGTGGCTTAGCCAGAAAAATCGGCTTAGGTTTTCCCGTAAAATTTTGTGTTTTCTCTCGAAAAAAAATAATATCTCCGGTGCGCCGGTTTATATCGTAATAGGTAAATTACCTACCAAAATTTAGTTTTGTAGATTCAAAGATGAAAAAGTTATAGGCCTTTGAAGAAAAATAAATTGGGGTTTTCCCCAAAACGTCAAAGTCGCGAATTAAAACGTCAAAATTTGCAACATTCAGGCAAAGAACCTGAAACTAATATAAGCTATAGAAAGAATATGTCTTAAGGAGAATGTTTTACAAAGCCTGAAGTCTTAGCTTCAACCGTCATTGTCCTTCATTTTACTAAAATGTTTCCAGAAAAATTTGTCGATTGAAAAGTGCAACATTTAACGCGTTATGACTTTGAAAATATTGATTTGAGAAAAGAAAGTTTTTAGTAAAAATTGTAGAAAATTTGTCTATTGAAAAGTTAAGTTATAAGAATTTCTTTTGCTAAACAATTATTAACCAAGATATGGGTAAAAAGTCAATAAATGAATGCTAATAGTCGTACAAGTTGTAAACGGTGAGTGATAGAAAAAAATATTTAACAAAAAAGATAAGAAATACACTTATCTGCAATAAAGGTCATTACCATTTTTGGCCTAAACTGCAAGGTTACGGAGATATAGGCCGAAAAGGTTTTTCTCAAAATGGCGGCACTTCCGCTTTCCTAATTTGTAAGGATTTGGTGTTTTTACATTCAGTACATCATTCTAAACATATCTATAAAAAAAATCCTGTAGTTTAATGCATTATGAACAAGAGTAACGGGCTCCTTTATTGTGGTACTATGATATTTGCCATAACAGTTTATCACATTGAAATACAAAAGGGTTTATGTAAACGCGCTACCATTACGCAATATATGACTTATACCAGCGTTTAGCAACATTTTAGTATTTGCGATCCAATTTTCAGTCATAATTCTAATCACTCCCCTCCCTCCCTGCCTTTCGTCCACCATAGCGAACGTTCAGTTTTGGTTTGTTTAGACCATTCTAGAACGTCTGCGTAGCATGTATCAATGCTGCATCTCATTCACTTTCAGCCGGTCTCAGCCGAATCGATAATGAGTATGTTGTAATTTGAGTATTAACTGAAATTCACGATATGCAAGTAGCGGTAGATTGATAGATTTATACAGTGTATACAAAATCATGGATACATTTTTAAGTGGGCGCAAGCGAGCATTTGACGATAGTGAAGTATCAACAAGTGCACAGACGACAGTGGTTCTGAAACAAAAATCAACATAGTTGCGGAACCAAGTAGTATGTTGTCACGCCAGCTCCAAATAACACAAAGTGTTAAAAAGTAGAGACTGTATACAACCAACTAACAATTTAGTAAACTGTCAGCCCTGGCCCATTTCTACCCTAATACAGGGACAAAGTATGTAAGGCTAGGTGTATTCTCGCCACAATTAGAACCGTACACCGGTTTCGCTCTAATTAGAGCTCTTCAGTACGGCATACTAATTGTAGCGCAAATACACCTATAAAATGATACTGCTATGGTAGCCAGTCCTCCAACACTAAGTGAGTAGTGAGACACGAAGCACGTAGCGCCACCTCGTTGCGGAACCAAGTAGCATGTTATTACGGCAGCTCCAAATAACACAGCATATTAAAAAAATAGAGACTATATACAACAAACTAACAATTTAGTAAATTGTCAGCCCTGGCCCATTTCTACCCTAATATAGGGACAAAGTATGTAAGGCTAGATGTATTATACATCTATCTCTGGTTGATAAGCTCACTTATAATTATTAATTGTGTTTTTAATTTTAATTTAATATTATATAGTTAATTAATAAGTGCATTTTGCAGTGCTGATACAATCTTATATAAGTATACGCCATTGCTTACCTTTCAGGAAATTAAATCGTTATTTAACAATATTTTTCCTCAATATGCCCCCCCCCCCCATTTAGCTTTATCACGCCCCCCTAGAGGGTGCGCCCCGCAGTTTGAGAGTCCATACATTATACGTTTATCAATGAAATGACTAAGGAGAAACATCTTTTTAAGTCTAGTTTGTTAAATAAAAATACTTTCAACTTCACATATTTTTTCTACCAATATTTTAGTCAAATAAAGAACAAAAGCCATAAAATAAGTCTAGGCCATGATTGACAGACTTATTGCTATACAGTGTGGAACAGCCAAATGGAATAAATTCGATAACGGATAAATGAGGGCGTGTTGGGAAAAACGCTTGGACACGTCGATTTGTATTTTTAACTGCGCATCTTTTTCAAGAAAAAAAAATTATATAGGGTGCGTCATGTGACAGTGGCCAATACCAACTTTCTTATTTTAAATACAAGCCCCTGTATATTATTAATTTTTTGGATTCTTCAGAAAATTCTAGACATAATTCATGTACAATGTTCTATACCTATCTTCAACTGTTTCGGAAATATTAAGTATTTTCAGATTTATTACCAAAATTAACATTAAAAATAGAAAATTATTTTATTTCACAAATTCGCTACATTGCATTCAATACTTATTTCCCATTCAGCTCTTGATAGGGAGAAAGTAAACAAAAACCATTCCTGCGTTTCTTTTTACTGATATGAAATGAAACAAAAACAAAAACAGTTTTCTTTCTGTTCGTATAAAACTCGTAGCCTTAGCAACTTGTTGTCTGCCTGCATGACAGTAGTGATTAGTGTCAGTGCTATTGTCGTTTGAATTTCGTTAACTGTACGTAATAATATCAGAAAAATGGTTCATTTAACAGAAATGCACAAAATAACCATTCTACAAATGATTGGTTATGGAGATAACACACGGACACAGATGGAAGTGTCTCGCTTATTTCACGACAAATTTCCAAATTTGCCGCCTGTATCCCAAGGAACAATTAGCAAAATAGAAAAGCAGTTTCGCGAGCTTGGTCATGTGAAACAGATAAAAAAAGTAGCTGCCAATGCAGTAAGTGATGATACGAAATTGGATATTACGCTTGAGTTTCAAGAAAACCCACATACTTCTGGTCGACAAGCAGCCCAACTATTCAACGTTAGCCACACAGCAATTTTTCGAACATTAAAGGAAAGTAAAATGCATCCCTATAAAATGATACCAACTCAGGAGCTCATGGAGGACGATTTCGATAGGAGAACGTATTTTTGTGAACAAATGATGGCAATGTTAGATAACAATGTGATCCAATTAGAAGATGTTTTGTTTTCTGATGAGAGCACATTTACACTTCACGGTCATGTTAATCGTCAAAATTGCCGCTATTGGTCTAATGAGAATCCTCATTGGATGAGAGAGGAACATACGCAATATCCTGAAAAAGTTAATGTTTGGGCAGGAATTGTTGGAAATCATATCGTAGGTCCCTTTTTCATTGATGGCAACTTGAATGGGGATAAATATTTAGAACTGCTCCAAAATAATGTCGTGCCAACTTTGACAAACTTGCAAGTTCCTGCCAATAAAATATGGTTTCAGCAAGATGGAGCACCGCCCCATTACCAAATCAATGTCCGGCAGTACCTGAACCAAATTTTTCCAAATCGGTGGATAGGGAGGCGCGGATCGATAGAATGGCCAGCACGATCTCCTGATCTGTCGCTATTAGACTACTTTTTGTGGGGATATGTCAAAAGTATTGTATACAAAACTAAGCCCCTCAACTTAGATGACTTAAAAAGACGAATCACGCTTGCGATTAGATCAGTCACGTCTGAGATGTTGAGTAATGTTAGAAGACATTTCTATACCAGATTAGCATGTTGCCAAGATGTTCGTGGCGAGCATTTTGAACATTTACTACATTGACATTAATTTTTTTTTGTTTTTTTAAATTATTAAGAAATAATCAGTATTTCTTATTAGAATTTGTGAAATAAAATAATTTTCTATTTTTAATGTTAATTTTTGTAATAAATCTGAAAATACTTAATATTTCCGAAACAGTTGAAGATAGGTATAGGACATTGTACATGAATTATGTCTAGAATTTTCTGAAGAATCCAAAAAATTAATAATATACAGGGGCTTGTATTTAAAATAAGAAAGTTGGTATTGGCCACTGTCACATGACGCACCCTATATAATTTTTTTTTCTTGAAAAAGATGCGCAGTTAAAAATACAAATCGACGTGTCCAAGCGTTTTTCCCAACACGTCCTCATTTATCCGTTATCGAATTTATTCCATTTGGCTGTTCCACACTGTATATGTTGTCCATCACTAGCATTTATTTCAGTAATAGCTTGAAAATCTCCAATGTTGACGTTTCAAAACGTTGTTTTGAGGTTTGTATGAAAGGGCACATAATTTTTTTAAAGTATTTTTCAGTACATCCTGACCTATTGGCACAAAAAATTATAATCTTTGCCTGTAATATTACATAAAATCAATTAACTACATATTATATCATATTTGGGTGTTTTACATGAGCTTCAGTACTACTAAAGGTTTTTTGTTTAGCCAGTTGTCGAGCAAAGAAAATTTCTAACTTTCTATCATAAATTTCTGGTTTATCATTTTGAGGTGTTTCAAATTTCAGACTGGCCTTTTTACATTTTTCAACATTATTAAAATTTCAATCTTTCTTCGGCAACTGTATTTGTAGTCACATTCATAATTAACAATTTTACTTGGGACCGTACCACTTACTGGACTCAATTTGTAATGAAATATTTATGTTCTGACAATAATGCTTCCTCCTTTACCTTCCTAAACAATATCTGTTCTTCCTTCTACTTTTCTCTAAACAATCTTTCTTCCTTTTCTTTAGTAAATTTTCTTTTAAAACAATCACTAATGAGATCTCGACTTTACAATTTCGTCAAATAATAACGAACTAAGCCCCCTGGGACACATATTCGTATTATATATATATATATATATATATATATATATATATATATATATATATATATATATATATATATATATATAAGTATGTGGTCAAATAGTCGCAATGAGATTATAGAGGCAAACTCTATGACAAAAAAGTCTTTACGCAGCAAGTACGTTAGAGAAGTGAATTTTAATAAAAATGTTTTTAATAACAAATATGTCTCGCTAATGCAAGCAATCTGGTTACCGGTATAGTCTATAAAGTAGAAAAGATGTGTCATATTATACCAAAATAACTTATGGTTTGAAAATGTGCAAAAATTTTCCGAAAATAAACTTTAAATGTTTCCGAGAAAACTGGTGTGGCCAACAAACCTTAAGTTAATAGCAAATTGGGCCTTGAAATTTGAAGGATTTTATAAAAATTCGCTACCAAAAGGCACTTACTGTGTCTCGATTTTTTTCTTACAAACATACATCATATTTTGAAAAAATTCAATAATATAAGGACCGGTGTTCGAAAAAAACATTTGTAGGGATCACCAACAACTTATGGACCAGCCTTTGATTGTCAAAGTAATTTTATAAGACGCAGCTCAAGACACCCTATAATTAACGTATACATTTTTTCTATCTTATATAATAGCGTCGATATTGAGCTTTACCTTATAAATGCTCCACCCTGTATATATGTAAACACATAAAACTGAAACTAACACCGCATATGGGCTCTAGTGGCCCTAGTTTGTGCTTACTTAAAAAATATTTTCAAAATCCAAAAGAGTATGAAACCATAAACTCTAAAACAAACTAAAACTACTGCCAAAGCATCAAAGAAAAGGTCTGTTTGAAATGAATTTTCTGGGAACATTTTAGTAAAATGAAGGACAATGACGGTTGAAGCTGAAACTTAAGAGTTTGCAGAATACTCTTCTTGAGATATTTTCTTTACATAATCCGTTTGATTCAAAAAATAAAAAATAAAAAATATATCATTGGCTTACCCGTTTTTTTCTTGAGGGATAACCACTGACATGTGGGTACGCGCGCCACTGCTGGATTAGCCGATTCAATTGTTATGGTAGAATACGCGCCTTACATAGCAGCCTACACATGCGAAGTTTCAGCAAAATATATGTGCTACTTTTTAAAAAATTGGGAAATTTAATTTTTTGAAATTCAACTTCAACACCCTGTATCTTTTTAATGAAGCATTATAGGAAAAATTTGTATAGGTCATACCCTCTCTAAAATTGTTCAAAGAACATGGGGTTTCATTTTTGGTCACCACATATGAATCAGCCTGTATATGATTGACCATGACTATTATTTATGTCATCTCCAAAATTAAAACCTGAATTTTCGCTATTTTATTTTAGAGGTATATAAAACTATAATTATCGGGAAATCCCAACTTCCTAGTAGAATTTTACAAGAGGCCTTTTTCGTAGGTAAAATAGCAGTATTCTTAAAAACAAGGGCAAATTAAAAGGCGTAAATGTGTTATTATTTTTAACACATCACAGAAAATATTTGAAATAAAATGTCTGCCTTAAGAAAACGTTAGATTTCACATTTTTACAATAATTTTAATATCGCTACTTTTCCATAAATATCTAACATACTACTCAATTAAAATCGCCCTGTATAAAACATTAGAACTGCCCATTTAGTTCTAATACGTATATACTAAATAATGCGGTTCCAAATGAAGTTCATCAAATTCAATAAGTGGAAAGCCTGGTTTGGAAACGCAGCAACAAGAAATGAGTTAGTGTAGTGGCTATTCTGCGGTTTGGAGGAGGTCCTTGTGACGTGCTTGACCCGTTCAGACCCCGGTCTTGTTTCAGGCTATCCACTTCTTATACGGCGGTATATGAACGGCTCTAATGCCACCACTTTGAGCTCGATATCCGTTATTAGTGCGAGAACTCGATGGTAACGGCTCTAGCCTCGAGCTCTGCAATCAACAGTCTACGCTCTGCTTCCCATTTCCAAGCAATGTCTCTTTCAAAAGACAATGAGTTCCAAATCGCAAACAAGCGACATTCAGCTTGTGTAATATCGCCAGTTTGGAGTGTCTGAATAAGAATTATTTCCGTTAGAAACGACATTTCTAGTAGCTTTTAGGTTGTAACACAAAAGCTGTAAAACATAAATTTTCTGAAATATTTTTTCTTATGTCTAGTAGCGAAATATACATATATATATATATATATATATATATATATATATATATATATATATATATATATATAATATATATATATATATATATATATATATATATATGAATAACTCAAAAAATAATGGGCCCGGTTTTTAATAAAATTCGGTAGGTACCTTCGTTTTCTAAGTGGCTTGTACAAATAGGCTTTTTTAGAAAACTTTTCGTATCTCCGAAAATAACAAAGCTATGGCCACCAAATTTGGTACTTTAGTTAACACTATTAAACCGTACTTTCCAAAAGGCAGATCTTCATGTTAAAAGAAAAAAAGTTATAGGCATTTAAAGAAAACAATTTTGGCTGTCACTGATAACCAGAGAAATGGAAAAATCCAAATTATTTTGTTTGGATAGCAAAATCTGTATTATATTACAGACAAACATTAAGTTTTCTTGACCAAAAAAGGCAAGAAATAGCAGAAAAATTACTTTGAAATTTTTAATAGACCTTTTCTATGGTGCTTTGGCAGTAGTTTCAGTTATAAAGTGTGTGGTTTAATAGCCTATAATTTTCAGAGAATTTTAGTAGAAAAAATTCGTTTTTGAGAAGACCGTGACGTTTGAACTTTAAAAAATATAGCCCGAACAAGGCCCCCTAGAAAAAATATCCGGGGCCAGTTTCAGTTTTTACATGTTCACGTATATACAAGCTGGCGCATTTCTACGGTAAAGCTCAATAGGTATATACGTTATTATGCAAGATATTTGTTCCCTCAGGGCTCGTCCGTGGCCTTACCGCCTCGATAGCACTGCAACCTTTGGTTAATTGTGCATACCTTT
Organism: Tillus elongatus; assembly: GCA_964006375.1. Taxonomy (NCBI): domain Eukaryota; kingdom Metazoa; phylum Arthropoda; class Insecta; order Coleoptera; family Cleridae; genus Tillus; species Tillus elongatus. The sequence continues at coordinate 31,933,112 of OZ023262.1, read as the reverse complement.
AGTCTTACTCCAACCATTCCAAAATCACTGTGCATTGAACTAGTATGCACAGCGATTGGTAGGGTGAAGTTTTATATCTAGTTTCATATCTAGTTTTATATCTAGTTTTATATCTAGACTGACCGTAGATCAGTTGTATTTTGCGGTCCAGAGCTTTACACTCGCACAAGATGTGCTGGGCTGATTCCTCCCCCTCGCCGCAGAGTCTGCATGCGATGTCCCCTTCAAACCGCCTTATATTATGCAGGTGTTTCTTGACGGCCATGTGTCCCATCAAGAGACCTGTTGTGTTTCTGAGCTGTCCTCTGCTAAGATTTAGCAGCTGCACAGCTCTCTTTGAACTATGTCCGTCAATTATTGACTTCCCATGTCTGAGCCCTGGACAGCCCGCCCAGTACACCTTGGGTTGGTTTTTGACCGAGGACTTAATGGCTCCCCTGGCAGTGCTCTTTGTCACGCCCAGAGCCGGTTCTGGTCCCATAAATGGTTCTGCTGACCCTCTTTTCACTTGACTGTCAGCTTCTGCATTGCCTTTGACCCCCTAGTGACCCGGCACCCAGATGAGGGTCACCTCATTCTGCCCAGCCAGGTCGCTCGCCTCGTCTCGGCACTCACTCACCAGCCAGGAATTTATCCGTGGGCTATTTAGTGCCGTAAGGGCTGCCTGGCTGTCTGTGGCTGTGAGTATCCGCTCGTTGGTATAGCCCCTTCTCTTGTTCTCCCGCACACAATGCAGGATGGCGTACATTTCGGCCTAAAACACCGTTGCATGGGCTCCGAGGGAAATACTATGACTTACCCTCGGTCCTTCCGAGTAAACACCTGCCCCCGTCCCACGCTTCCCGCCGGATCCGTCCGTGAACCAAACGAGCGCGTCCCGTGGTATGCCCGGCGTCTCCTACCGCCATGCCTCGCAATCGTTGATTTCCACTATAAAGTTGTTTTCCCTGCACATTCGCGGGTTCGCCAGGTCTGACCTCATTCCAAGCATGAGCTCCTTCACGATCTCCTGAATTTTGCAGTGGCTCCTGAAGCCTGGGTTGATCTTCAGTCTACCATTGAACGCTAGTCTCTATAGTCCTAGCCTGGCCTCCCCCATAATAAGTAAGTGTAGAGGGGGGGGGGGTGGCAGATCTAGCAACACCTCCATGGCGGCTGTTGGGGTTGAAGACATGGCCCCTGTGATGCTTAGGCAAGCCATCCTTTAGATCTTGCCTAGTTTTTGTTTGGCACTGGATTGTGTCAACTTAGGCCACTAGACCAGTGCCGCATGCAAGATATTGGAAAATGTTATAAAAATTTATTATAGAGTGTTTTAAACTGCATCTTATAAAATTATGTTAACAATCGCAAGGTGGCTCATAAGTCGTTGGTGATACAAGTTTTCTTTTTTATAGAACACCCCATTTATTATTGCATTATTGCATTTTCCATCAAATTATAGTGCATACTTGTTAGGAAGAAACAAAAATGTCGTCCATCGTTTACGAATTATTTCATTTTTTTTGCAAATTTTCACATTTTTGGCACATATCAAAAATTGCGATACGGCGTATTTACGAATGGAAATCCTATAAAGTCCTATGAAAATGACGCGTTTAGGAAGATTTTTGTTTATATTATATATCAAATAAATCCAGATACCATATACAGGGCGTTTTTAAATAGTGTCGTAGTAAATTCGAAAAAATTCAAACTGCCGTAACTCAATTTCTTCAAATGGCACAGCCTTCATTTTACCCCCTCTGCTCCAACTCTTGTATAATACTCCCCATACCTTAAGACTATAGTTTTGGAAATATTTACATTTATAATCGCATACCATGATTTACGTAGATATCAGTTTTTTATTTAATTCTCTTAACTGTTCAGATTACGGGATGAATTGACTATTGTTGAAAATATATTCAAATATTTAAATTAACTCTGGTACAAAGAAAGTAAGAAATAACAATTTTATTATATATATTTACATTTTCATAATATATAAGTACTTAAGAAATTATGTTTGCAAATGTCAAATGAAGCGTTATGTATTTTTTTCAGCAAAATTTTCGTATAAAAATTTATTTTAAATAAATTTTTGCGAATTTACGTGAAAAATGTTTTTGAATTTTCGTGTAAATTTTTTTTAGAAACTTTAGGAAAAGATTTTTATGTTATTTTTATGTAAGATTACTTGAGCAATTTTTGTAAAAAAAAACAGTAGTATATTTTAATGAAACAATTTCTTTGCAAATTTTCTTCTGTGAATAATTATATCTTGGCTGGTGTAGTTTTGGTGTAAATTGCTTGGATAGGTTCTTTGGCCAAGAAAGTCAGACAAGTTTTTTTAGATAAATTTTTCAACTTGTGTTCGGAAAATTGTAGTACTTTTTCAAACAAAAAGGTAGTTTGATGAAATACGCTACATTGTTTCTACTATAAAAGTTATACCATCTACTAAATTTGATGTCTTTAATAAAAAACTTATTTACCATTAACAACTGTTCTATGAAAATTCGGCACCATAACGCACTTGCTGCATCCAGACTTTATTTCAGAGAAGAAGTCAAGTCTAGTTCATTTGGTAAAGAAAGAAGATCATTTTTTTTTTAATTTAATATTATTGGCTGCGGCATCTCAGGCCATTAGCACATTCTTTCCCATCATTTAATATTTTTTTACAAATTTTCCAGACAAAGTCAACTTGGCTCGCCCGGGAATCGAACCCGGGACCTCTCGCTTTGCAGGCTGGCACCTAGCCATCTGCGCCACGAGGGCGTCAAAGAAGATCATGTGAGATATACCCACTATAACAAAGTTTATTGTTTTGGCAACACAGATTAATACGAATCATATACTGATCATAAATGTATAATTTTAGTCACAAATCCAACATAAAAGACTTCTTTTAAATATTTATTTGACTTTACAAAAGTACACTTTAATAATTTATACTAGAAGTTACGAAAATACTGAATTAATGATATCAACATAACCTACAACCAAATTTGGTTACCACAGCTTTGATATTTTTGGAGGTAACATTTTTGCCGAAAAAGAAAATCATAATAAATCCAAAAAAACCTGGTCCGATTTCTCTAGCCAGCAAGCTTATCTAAGCCACTTCTAAAGCAATGTAGCTGCCAAATTTCATCACAATCGGTCCATTATTTTTTGAATTATCCGAAAGACATATACATATATATATATATATATATATATATATATATATATATATGTATATATATATATATATATATATATATATATATATATATATATATATATATATATATATATATATATATAGCGTGGCGCATTGAAAACGAAACAGACCGATTTGCGTCCGGAGAATTTTTTTTTAAGAAACGCTGAAATACGTCAATTTTCATATTGAGAGGGACATATTTTGACATAAAACTCAACTTTATCACATCAACCCCTTATGGGTGGTGGCAACCCTCATATTTTAGATAAAAAGCATTGGTTGAGTGCTACATCATTTGAAAGCTCTTTCTTTTCTGAATTCAGCACACTAAATTTTTTGGAAGTTTTATCAACTGGTTTAAAAATTATTCACAGTTGAAGACGCAAAAACGCATTTCACTCATTCCGATAAGAAATGTGCTGGTAGTCGATGTTTTGTTGGTTTGTAAACAAAAAAATTGACTATCACAACATTTCTTATCGGAATGAGAGAAATGCTGTTTATTATTTCAGTTTATCGGTCGGTTTGACACTTGATAGTACTACCGAAAATTAATTTCACAATGGTGTATTCTGTAGAAGAAAGAGTTGAAATAATTAATCTTTTTTTCAAAAACGATGACCGTGCCAACCGTATCGCAAATTTGTTAAATGAACGACATGCAAACCGACATGTTAACAGAAAATACATTTTAGCGTTAGTTGCAAAGTTTCGACAAAGTGGTTCAGTAACCAACAAAAAACGGGATTCTGAACGTGAATTTCCGGTTAGAAATGAGACTACTGAGATTAAAGTTTTAGGACAAATTGCTGCAGACCAACTTTGAGCACGAGAAAATTGGCCACTGTTTCAAACAGCAAAAGAAAAACTATTCAACGAATATTAAAGCATCATAAATTTCACCCGTATAAAATTCATCTTGTACAACAACTGAATGAGGATGATTTTGATCGGGGGCTGGAGTTTTGTGAAGTTATGACTGCACGAATAGCTGATAACGGGAACTTTCTGTTCAATATCTGTTTTTCAGACGAGTGTACGTTTTTATTAAACTCTCCAGTCAATCGTCATAATTGTCGTTATTGCGCAGATAATAATCTAAGTAATTTTCACGAAGTCCACACTCAAACTCCACAGAAATTGAATGTCTGGACTGGCATTTTTGGAGACCGTTTAATCGGACCAATTTTTCTTGATGGCAATTTAAGTGGCGAAACGTATGTGGAGTTACTAGAAGATATCGTTTACCCTCTACTAATTGACATTGTTGAAAATGAAGATCGCTATCAAGAAAATCAATTAGTGTTTCAACAAGATGGAGCTCCTCAGCATTTTTCACAACGTGTTAGGGAGTTTTTCCTGGATTCATGTTCGAACGCTGTCGGTAGCTCGCAAGATTTCAACGCCATTCAACGACTGTCAGGCTTTCCGGATTCGCACCTTCATCTCATCTTTTGTTTGGGAGTTGATGTCCGTAAACAGTATCTTTGATCTAGGGGGCACTCAATAGCACCTCTACGCCCAATCCATTGTCCTGGAAACTCTCTGTTCAAAAACTCCCTAAAACGTTGTGAAAAATACGGAGGAGCTCCATCTTGTTGAAACACTAATTGATTTTCTTGATAGCGATCATCATTTTCAACAATGTCAATTAGTAGAGGGTAAACGATATCTTCTAGTAACTCCAAATACGTTTCGTCACTCAAGAAAAATAGGTCCGATTAAACGGTCTCCAAAAATGCCAGTCCAGACATTCAATTTCTGTGGAGTTTGAGTGTGAACTTTGTAAAATTTTCTTGGATTATTATCTGCCAAATAACGACAATTATGACGATTGACTGTACAGTTTAATAAAAACGTACACTTGTCTGAAAAACAGATATTGAACAGAAAGTTCCCGTTATCAGCTAGTCGTGCAGTCATAACTTCACAAAACTCCAGCCGCCGATCAAAATCATCTTCATTCAGTTAGTTGTTGTACAAGATGAATTTTATACGAGTGAAATTTATGATGCTTCAATATTCGCTGAATAGTTCTTCTTTTGATGTTTGAAACAGTGGCCAATTTTCTCGTGCTCAAAGTTGGGTCAGCAGCAATTTGTCCTAAAACTTCAATCTCAGTAGCCACATTTCTAACCGGACATTCACGTTCAGGGTCCCGTTTTTTGTTGGCTACTGAACCACTTTGTCGAAATTTTGCAACTAACTCCAAAATGTATTTTCTGTTAACATGTCTGTTCGTATGTCGTTCAATAAACAAATTTGCGGCACGGTTGGCACAGTCATCGTTTTTGAAAAAAAGAGTAATTATTTCAACTCTTCCTTCTACAGAATACACCAATGTGAAATTAGTTTTCGGTAGTACTATCAAGTATGAAACCGACCGATAAACTGAAATAATAAACCGCATTTCTCTCATTCCGATAAGAAATGTTCTGATAGTCAATTTTTTGTTTACAAACAAAACATTGACTATCAGCACATTTCTTATCGGAATGAGTGAAATGCGTTTTTGCATCTTCAACTGTGAATAATTTTTAAGCGAGTTAATAAAGTTTTTGTCAAAACATGACCCTCTCAATATTAAAATTGACGTGTTTCAGCATTTTCAGCCTCTCTCTCTCTCTCTCTCTCTCTCTCTCTCTCTCTATATATATATATATATATATATATATATATATATATATATATATATATATATATATATATATATATATATATATATATATATATATATATATATATATATATATAGGTTCTAGGCGGCCTAGTTTGCGCTCGTTTGAAGAAATTTTTTCAAAATTCAAAAGGCTGGATCTCCTTATGAGTCACTTTAAAAAAAAAAATTAATTAGAAGAAAGTTCACACACCTGGGTTTTAAGCCGCTACATCTCTGAGCATAAGTATCGAACGCACCGTTAAGCCTACTGAGCTATCAGAGCACCCGATGTCTTCGTTGTAATGACCGGGTTATAAGCTGGTATGTACCTTTTTTCCTTAGGGCTCGTCTGCGTCTTTGCCGCTCTGATAGCACCGCAGCCTTTGGCTTAGTGTGCATGGTGGTATGTACCTTGCTTTAGTATACAAATAATCTCTATCTCAAATGGATTTGTTGCAAATATGTTATCAAATAGACACCTAATACAGAAATTTAGGACTTTCTTGAGGACATATTATTTACTTTTTTTCATCCATCATGTAGAGAACCTTCATAAAAACTCATTAGTTTTAAAGTTTTAAAATGTCGTCCTTTTGACATTTTCAGAGGAAAAACTATAGAATTTTTAAGGTAACTTTTCACGTATTTCTAAACCTTTTTGAGACAAGAAATATCGCTTAATATTATAGACTATTAAACCACAAACTCTATAACTGAGACTACTGCCAAAGCGTCAGAAGAAGGGTCTATTTGAAATGAATTTTCTGCAAACGTTTTAGCAAAATGGAGGACAATGAAAAATTGAAGCATAAATCTAAGGCTTTGTAAATCACACTTCCTAGGGCGTTTCTTCTACATAACCCGCATTCGTTGCAAGATATTTGTTTAAATGTCGTCCATTGTGACGTTTCAAATCGCAACTACAAAATTTTCAAATTATTTTTTCTATTAGTTTTTGACGACAAAACTGACCTAATAAATTAAAGTAAAAACATATATACAGCAGTTTACTGATCTGAAAGTAGTTCTCATTTACTTTTATATTTGTAGCTTCGAGTTTTGACCGAATCCACCTGAATCCTGTAGCCCATACATCAGTTCATTGGATTTTCGTTTAAGTTTATTGTTCAACAGAGAAAATCTCGTTCCGACCAATAATACTGATGTTGTTTACAACACCATAGATCTCACTTGTCGCATTGACAACACCTTCATCAACTAGTTTAGTGGCCATTATTTGGACTTTTCCTTTTTTCTTTCACCTATAACTTTAGTTCACCACCGTTATATCTTCTCGTGTAAATGTGTTTCCCGTAGTCTGACGCTGACGCTTAAGCGAACTGTTCCCTTCCTAAAGACTGGGGCTCGAGAGTTGGAACACTTTGTTACACGAAAATGGTCCGTAAATTTCCAATATATACATGCATGTTCCATAAGCGAGGAGCGTTGCCAGTTGGGGAGAAATTACAAATATAAATCTCCTATTAGCAGAGATTTCGAAGGACATTACTCATACAATGGGGGATAACGGCAGATACGATATACGTGCTCGTTCGTCCTATGGAAGTGTCTTAGCCCCTGAATAACCCTTAAGCTAGAAAGGGTATAAATCACTATCTTCGGGTAATATATTTTATAATAATTATGCAGAGTGACCCACTTAAGAGGGATTAAAAAGATATTAGTAATAACTTCCGGAAATTTTGGTTTTAACCAAACATTTACATTGAAATCAAATTGGAATTGTAAACAAATTTGAAGTTTTATACAAGTTTTGATCCTAAATTATTCAAAATAATGCAATGTTCTTGGGGAAAGAAGCACGCTACGACAGAAAATTTTACTAAGAATGAATTTACCTAAGAAAATTTCGGGACGCAACAAGTGCGTTATAGTAGTGAATTTTCATAAAAATTGTACACAATTATTATACTGCATATTACTAAAATTAATACTCAAACTTACACAGACCTTAAATGTTTATCTTACAGGTCCTAGTACGCGCACAATTGAAAAATTCTTTCGAAAGTGTTAGGTACCATTGATATCTCTCTATTATCGAAAAAATCTTGTGCTCAGCTCCTTTTGAGAGAAGTGCCTAAAACTCAATTTTCTCTGAAGCTAGAAACTGAAATTTTGATATATCTATAGATAGTGTAAATCTCTTTAAAATAAACCTGTATTACAAATTTTATTAAAGTTACAAAAGCTTTCCAGAAGGAAACTTAATTCATATGTCCCCTGTGGTCCGGGGACTAACTAAAATAGTAGGCTCATGGTAACTCCTGCCTGTCGTACGAGGCGACTAATCGGAGCCAAGCAGGTGGTAGTGGAATTTTCCTTTACGTGATAGTAAAGGATTTTTTCACGCCCGAGCAGGCACCACCCCATACATCAAGCGGTCGGTGAAGTTCCAACGGACGTTTCCGGTTCTGGTGTATGAGTCGGTTTCCCCTATAAGCAAAAATGATAATGGCTCCTCCTTGTACAAAAGATTCCGGAGGTAAAATACCCCTCCATTCGGATCTCCAGGAGAGGGATGTACGGGGGGCGCCAGCATCAAGATTTAACATATCCTTCTCGAATATATGTGGCCTAAACTCTAACCTGAACTCCGTCCACCATTCCTCCAGGCTTATAGGCCCGACCTCCTCTTCCTCACCGAAACCCAAATCAGTGCCAAAACAGCCACTAATCACCTTAATTTCCCGGGGTATGAGCTTCTTACCTCCTTTAGATTGTATAGAGGCGTGGGCGCATACGTCCGTAGCAATCTACCCTGCACCAGACTCCCCAATTTAGAAACTGGAAGAAAAGATATACTATGGATAAAACTCTCTCTCAGTGCTGCAACTAAATTTTACTGTTGCATTTACCGGTCACCTTCTGACAACAACTTTGTCCAGTTCTTTGACTAGCTTTCTGAAGAAACCGACCATCTGATTTCTGAATATCCTTCCTCCGAGGTCACTATTCTTGGTGACTTCAATGACCACAATAAGGAATGGCTGGGATCTTCAAAAACCGATCCACAAGGGAGAGCAGCGGAGGCCTTTGCAGTCAGCAATTCTTTAGCCAATATGGTTCAGCAACCTACTTACTTTCCTCGCATCCCAACACACAGCTCAAATCCTTCGGATCTCCTTCTTACTACAAAACCAGAAAAATATCACGCAGCGCCCCCTTGGTCGCTCAGACCACGGCATGGTCACTTCTTGCGCAATGCAACCCGAGGTCACACAGTCATCACACCCACGTATCGTTACAACTCCGCGAACTGGGAAGAAATGCGGGATTACTTTTCCTCATTTCCATGGGCGTCTGTCTGCTTCTCTCATCCTGACCCCCCTGATATCTCACAAAACGTTACTGAAGTTATCCAAGCTGGCATGGAATTATTAATTCCACGTACACAGAAAACCTCTTCGGTCACTCAAAAGCCCTGGTTCTCTAAATCATGTAACAAGGCCAGATTTGAAAACGTCAAAGCTCACAAAACGCTTCTACATAATCCCAGTCAAAAAACCGTCAAGCATTTTACGACGCAAGAAACCGCTATGTCCGCATTCTTTCTGAGGCAAAAAACTCGCTTAATAACTACATCAAAAACAAAGTCCTCTTAAGCTCCAACGGTGGCAAGCCCTTCTGGACTCTTGCAAAATCTAGTGGGAATAATTTCTGCAGGAGCACTTTCCCACCTCTTGTTTCAGCGGATGAATTGTTTCTAGCGGATGAATTGTTTCTACCGCCCTGGGCCTCGTTGTTCGCCGACAATTCTACTCTCAACCCATCTCCAAATGTTCAACCACCTACAATCCCCAACGTTGCGCATAAAATGACAGATATCATTTTCGAAACTAAAAAGGTACGAAAGATGCTCTCTTCTCTTAATACCAGGAAAGCTTCTGGCCTTGACAAGATTTCAGCAATTGTTTTCAAAAAATGCGCACCAGAACTTGCTACTGTCCTTACTCGTCTGTTTCAGACATCTTGCAATAGAGGCATATTCCCTAGTAACTGGAAAACTGCTCGAGTACAACCCGTCCCCAAGAAAGGATCCAAAGTGCTTCCTAGCAACTACAGGCCTATTTCTCTCCTTTCAGTCGTCTCGAAAGTGATGGAAAAGTATATAAACACCGAATTACTAAAATTTCTTGAAAAACACACTCTAATCCTCGACAGGCAGTAGGGATTCCGTCAGCGCAGATCAACTGCCGACCTCCTTTCCTTTGTCACCCATCCTTGGAACAAGTCTATGGAACTACACGGTGAATCCCAGATTTTCGCTCTAGACATATTCAAAGCATTCGACCAGGTCTGGCACGCAGCGCTGCTTAATAAACTTTCGGCCTATGGCCTACCACCAAAACTCTGTACCTGGACAGCAAATTTCTTCTCCAACCGGAGCATTTCTGTTGTCGTGGATGGCCATTCCTCTAAACTGTATGCAATTAATGCAGGAGTTCCTCAAGGTTCAGCTTTAGCCCATACTTTGTTTCTTCTCCACATCAATGACCTCCTCTCTAGCACGTCCAACCCAGTTCATAGTTACGCGGACGACAGCACTTTCCACTCAAATATACAATACTCTAAGCCTGTCTCTTTAGCCCTATTAGATGAGGATCGCAGAATCATGGACGGTTCTGTCTCCGTGGATCTCCAAAAAATATTAGACTGGGGAAGAGAAAATCTTGTACAGTTCAACCCTACCAAATCTCAGTCCTGCTTTCTTTCACCTAAGAGATACACCAGCCCTAGACCTATCACAATGAACAACCAAGTTATTCAAAGTAATGAGTCCTTTTCAGTTGTTGGCATTTCTGTGGATCGAAATATCAATTGGCACCAACATGTCACATCAATTGCAGAAGCGGCTGCTAAGTAATTAGGTTTCCTCTTCCCGACTCGCAAATACTTTTCACCAGCTAATCTCTATACATTATATACTTCACAAATAAGGCCAAACCTCGAATACTGCTCCCACATCTGGGGTGCTGCTGCCGCTTCTACACTCGCTATCCTGGACTCCATTCAGAAGAGAGCTATACGTCTCATCGGTGACCCTACCCCCACCCAAGGGTTGTCATCCCTTGCCCACCGACGTCCCGTTGGTGACCTCTCTCTTTTATAGATATCTGCACGGGCACTACTCAGAGGAGCTTTCTTCCATAGTTCCTCCACCTGCTGCCCCCAACAGATCTATCAGGGGAACAGAGCGAATGCACCCTTTTACTGTCCAGGTCACCACACATAGAACATCTTGTTATGCCCGCTCTTTTGTCACGAGGACTTCCAAGTTGTGGAATACCTTGCCGGCACATGTTTTTCCTTTTCCTCCGAACCTCCAAACCTTCAAATCAAGAATTAACAAGTTGCCTCTTTCCTCCTTGTTGACACCCACGGTACGAGAGTATTTAGGCTGTAAGACCTCGTGGTGTGTTTTTAAACTATATCAAAAAATATATCTATAAAAGTAAACTATCTGGCAAGTTACAAATGGAGCACTTATTTTTCCTCATTATAACTTTCGAATGTCACGACGTCTGGGGTAGACATACTTCTCAAGTAAAACAGACAAGGCTACACTTCAGACTGTATTTATTGACAAAAAGCCCCATATAACCTAAGCCATCTTCAGGGGCTTCCTGGAACACCTAAAAAGTGGTTGTGTCAGAAACACAGTTTCTGGTAGGTTGCCAAGTATCCCATGACACAAGCAGTTACACAATTCTAAACAGTCTTACAAGCGAAGTCTACATAGAAATTAAAGTAAAAGCTAAAATACTCCATATCAGTTACATTTATAAAACAAAAGCTAAAAAGCTAGAGGCTGAAAATTAAAAAACGTCCAAATGTCTAAAGCTTGGTCAAAGCACCTCCATGCAGTAAAAACAATAATACAAAAGTGACAAAAAGCAGGTCAGAGCCCGTGTAAGTTAAGCTTAAAGTGCACTGACACACTACAATCTAATACCTTTAAACAGATAGATAGAGAAGCTGTTGAGGCAGGCTGCACAATAAGAGCAGAACTTTCCGAGAAAAACACGGAGATCAACCTATGATCTGTATAAAGAATAAAACCAAAATGGCTAAACAGACTTACGTTCTATTTTTTATAACAGGAACTGAGCTTTACAAGAAATATATCATAGTTGTTGTTTTCGTCGACTGTCGTCCTTGTTTTACAGCAATTGACAAACAGCAATACAAATAGATTTTTCCTCATTAAGCACCTGAATGATTTAGTTTTAGACAACCTAACCAAACCGGTTTTTTCAATATTAACAAATGTCTGCTAAAAATTATAATAGACTCAAAGGTGACAAAATTATTCAGGCGTTTTAAACAAAAATTATATGTTGTTCAAAACGTATGAAATATGTACACTATTGTGTCTCCAAATGCCAAAGTAGAACAAAAACACCATACATTCATCGAGCGGGAATCGATCTCGGAACCTTCTGCGTAGAAGACGAGCACGCTACCACTCACCTATCTAAAAATACGTTAGCTAAGGTTTTGTTTACATGATACTCGACGCCGGCTTTATGCCCTGGGATATTTTATATTATATTAAAAATAAAAGTAACAATTAATTACAGAATTAATAGAATTGTCACTTGACGAACAACGAATGCTTTGATCTTAGGTAACGTCTTATATTTAAGCTTAAAGATACAACAACAAACTGTATTACAATCATTTTTGTAGATACCTGACTTGATTTTTTTTTACATTTCCACTATAATATGCTACACTTTCAGTCTAAAACCGAATTTGTGATCGTTGATCAATCTACAAGTATGTTTTAAAAATTGATTGAATCTCCCAGTCTAAATACAATCACTTGGCAAATTTTTAATTTCATGTCATCTCTCATTTGCGATATTTGTGGCCGAGATTTTAGGATTGTTGGTTTGGGTAGTATGTTTTATGCCTGTTATTTATTTTGTTTGGGTACCGTTAATATATGGTTTATACCTGTTGTATGTGTCAACTGTTAAACAAAAAACTCACTAATAACAAGATCTGTTGAACACACAACACATATTTTTAAGTACATGGAGATCGTTTCACTAACAAGGTTAGCGTCATCAGAGAATGAAAAAGATGTGTTGTGGTGTTTGGGTTCTCCAAATGTACTTATCAATGCTCATCACAGGTTCCAATCTATATATATATATATATATATATATATATATATATATATATATATATATATATATATATATATATATATATATATATATATATACATGTATCCTGTACTTTGGGGACAGTATTACATACACATGCTACACTTTGAGGTCTTTTGTACACTTTGGGGACGGGTCCCAAAGTTACATAGCATATTCACTACACTTTGGGGTCGGACCTCAAATTCAGTGTCTAGTACGAGGAGTTTCTTTTTATGAGACCGCGTCGACACGTCTGGGCGTTGGCTGTAGAATGGTGAAAAACGAGATACGATGATGGAATATTCTTATAATTTCTACTCATACAATCACGCAAAGTCATTATACCATGGCCAGCAACTGCATTATGTCAACAAAAAAATTGGCATTTGTCAACCTTTTTTTGACATAACAATGCAGCAACCGGAGCCTGGTAAACTCGCCCATTTACTTGAATCTACAATCTACATGCAATAGTGGCCGAGTTCACCAGGCGCCAACAGTTGAATCATTGTGTCAAAATATGCATTCACCACCCCTGAGTTCATGCTGGAACTCAGCTGTTGACAATGTATGAAAGCGGAATGACAAACAAACGTCACAAAACAGTGCTTGAAGTCAACAGAAGGCCGTTCATCAATCTCCAACCGCTGAAATATATCGGTAGCCAGCAGATAAGCGCCTAAATTCAACTGATGGCGCCTGGTGAACTCAGCCAATGCGTGGGTTCACCAGGCGCCAACAACGGAATTGCTTTATTAGAAAATGTTAACATTTCAGCTGCTGACAGCACTTGTCGCCTGGTGAACTCGCCCATGTCTTCATTTAACGATGACTTATTTTACAAGAAAACTTTTTGTGCTGCGTGTAAGGCATATTGATTTCAATTTAAATCCGGAAACTGCTAAAATATCAGAGCTTCGCGCCAAACCCTCTTGGCCGAAGTGGATTTAACCTTGAGTGTTACAAACATTTGCTATTTTAAAAACGGTTTAACATTATCACTCATTGTTATAGCAAGCGTAATTTCAGGATAAGTGATTCGTCAATATTTTGTTGTTAGATATTTATCAAATGATGCCTTCAACGAACCCAACAGTTGAGTATGTTCATTTGGTTAGTAGGTTGAACGCTAAACGTTCACTTGCGGTGACTCTTAACTGTTGGACATTTAAGCATTGAACTGTAATACTACGTTACTGGAACGTGTACACTGTCGTCTTCAACGCCTAGCATGCGCATTGCGAACGATGCCCCTTCCACATACGTAGTATATAGTTTAATGTAATTTAGACAGCAAGATTATTTACGTTGACTAAAATAAGCGGTGAATTCAAACCTTATTTCTTGTGCAATATAAAAATGTTGGCATGATATTTCTATACTGTTGCAATATATTAGATCATTTTTCAGCTTTTGCGAAAATTAAATAATAAGTGTATTCTAAAGATTGCTTTATAATACTTCCAAATTAAACCACTTACAATTGTCATCTACACGGAAATTACCGCTGTACATCATATTTCCATACTAGTAAGTAAAAAATACGAATTAAAATAATTGTAATTGTTATCTTATAAAATTTAGAAAAACATTACACTTATGTTTGCCATCGCAATGTACTAGCTATGCAAAAAGTTATTTGGATTTTATATTTAAAAATATCGTTTGTACATAACGTTTAATAAGAAATTATGTGATACTACCACTTCTTGGAATAAATAGGAATTCAGAATATTTGCACTTTATATGTGGCTTTAAAAAATTAAAAATAATACACATGTTGGTCATTACAATGAACTAGTTATACAGAAATGTATTTTGTTCATTGCATTTCAATTATATGTTAACCTACCATATTTTGTGTTACTTCTTGGAATAAATAGCAATTCACAATAATTGAACTCTATATGTTTAAAAAAAATTAAAAATAATACACATGTTGGTCATCTCAATGAACTAGTTATACAGAAATGTCTTTTGTACATTACATTTAAAGAATTATAGGTGAAACTACCATATTTTGTGTTACTTTTTGGAATAAATAGCAATTCACAATAATTGAACTCTATTGGTTTAAAAAAAAATTAAAAATAATACACATGTTGGTCATCTCAATGAAACAGTTATATAGAAATGTCTTTTGTATAATACATATAAGAAATTATATGTGAAAGTACCATATTTGGTGTTACTTTTTAGAATAAATAGCAATTTAAATAATTGAACTCTATATGTTTAAAAAAAATTAAAACTAATACACATGTTGGTCATCTCACTGAACTAGTTGTACAGAAATGTCTTTTGTACATTACATTTAAAGAATTATAGGTGAAACTACCATATTTTGTGTTACTTTTTGGAATAAATAGCAATTCACAATCATTGAACTCTATTGGTTTAAAAAAAATTAAAAATAATACACATGTTGGTCATCCAATGAAACAGTTATATAGAAATGTCTTTTGTATAATACATATAAGAAATTATATGTGAAACTACCATATTTGGTGTTACTTTTTAGAATAAATAGCAATTTAAATAATTGAACTCTATATGTTTAAAAAAAATTAAAACTAATACACATGTTGGTCATCTCACTGAACTAGTTGTACAGAAATGTCTTTTGTACATTACATTTAAGATACAATAATTGAACTGTATATGTTTAAAAAAAAATAAAAAATAAAAAATAGCAATTCACAATAATGGAACTCTATTGGTTTAAAAAAAATTAAAAATAATACACATGTTGGTAATATCAATAAACTAGTTATACAGAAATGTCTTTTGTACATTACATTTAAGAAATTATATGTGAAACTACCATATTTTGTGTTACTTTTTGGAATAAATACCAATGAACAATAACTGAACTCTATATGTTTTTAAAAAATTAAAAACAATACACACGTTGGTCATCTCAATGAACTAGTTATACAGAAATGTCCTTTGTACATTACATTTAAAGAATTATAGGTGAAACTACCATATTTTGTGTTACTTTTTGGAATAAATAGCAATTCACGATAATTGAACTCCATGTTTTAAAAAAATTAAAATAATACACATGTTGGTCATCTCAATGAACTAGTTATACAGAAATGTCTTTTGTACATTACATTTAAGAAATTATATGTGAAACTACCATATTTTGTGTTACTTTTTGGAATAATTGAACTCTATATGTTTAAAAAAAATCATACACATGTTGGTCATCTCACTGAACTAGTTATACAGAAATGTCTTTTGTCCATTACATTTAAGAAATTATATGTGAGTTAACCATATTTTGTGTTACTTTTTGGAATAAATAGCAACTCACAATAATTGAACTCTATATGTTTTAAAAAAGTTAAAAATAATACACGTTAGTCATCTCAATAAACTAGTTATACAGAAATGTCTTTTGTCCATTACATTTCAATTATATGTGAAACTACCATATTTTGTGTTACTTTTTGGAATAAATAGCAATTCACAATAATTGAACTCCATATATTTAAAAAAAATTAAAATAATACATATGTTGGTCATCTGAATGAACTCGTTATACAGAAATGTCTTTTGTCTATTACATTTAAGAAAATGTATGTGAACCTACCATATTTTGTGTTAATTTTTGAAATAAATAGCAATTCACAAAAATTGAACTCTATATGTTTTAAACAAATTAAAAATAATACACATGTTAGTAATCTCAATAAACTACTTATACAGAAATGTCTTTTGTACATTACGTTTAAAGAATTATAGGTGAAACTACCATATTTTGTTTTACTTTTTGGAGCAATTCACAATAATTGAACTCTATATGTTTTAAAAAAAATAAAAATAATACACATGTTGGTCATCTCAATGAACTAGTTATACAGAAATGGCTTTTGTACATTACATTTAAAAATAATAAGTGAACCTTACACATTTTATGTTACTTTTTGGAATAAATAGCAATTCATAATAATTTAACTCTATATGTTTTAAAAGATTAAAAATAATACACATGTTGGTCATATCAATGAACTAGTCATACAGAAATGTCTTTCGTCCAGTACATTTAAGAAATTATATGTGAAACTACCATATTTTGTGTAACTTTTTGGAATAAATAGAAATTCACAATAATTCAACTCTATGTGCTTTAAAAAAATTAAAAATAATACACATGTTGGTCATCTCAATGAACTAGTTATACAGAAATGTCTTTTGTACATTACATTTAAGAAAGTATATGTGAACCTACCATATTTTGTGTTACTTCTTGGAATAAATAGCAATTCACAATAATTGAACTCTATGTTTAAAAAAAATTAAAATAATACTTATGTTGGCCATCTCAATGAATTAGTTATACAGAAATCTCTTTGGCCATTATATTTAAGAAATTATATGTGAACCTACCATATTTTGTGTTACTTTTTTGAATAAATAGCAACTCACAATAATTGAACTCTATATGTTTTAAAAATATGAAAAATAATACACATGTTGGTCATCTCAATGAACTAGTTATACAGAAATGTCTTTTGTCCATTACATTTAGGAAATTATATGTGAAACTACCATATTTTGTGTTACATTTTGGAATAAATAGCAATTCACAATAATTGAACTATATATGTTTTAAAGAAATTAAAAATAATACATATGTTGGTCATCTCAATGAACTAGCTATACAGAAATGCCTTTTTTACATTACATTTAAGAAATTATATGTGAAACTACTATATTTTGTGTTACGTTTTGGAATAAATAGCAATTCACCATAAATGAACTCTATATGTTTAAAAAAAAATTAATAATACACATGTTGGTCGTCTCAATGAACTTGTTATACAGAAATGTCTTTTGTACATCACGTTTAAAGAATTATAGGTGAAACTACCATATTTTGTTTTACTTTTTGGAATCAATAGCAATTCACAATAATTGAACTCTATATGTTTTAAAAAAATTAAAAATAATACACATGTTGGTCATCTCAATGAACTAGTTATACAGACATGTCTTTCGTCCAGTACATTTAAGAAATTATATGTGAAACTACCATATTTTGTGTAACTTTTTGGAATAAATAGAAATTCACAATAATTCAACTCTATATGTTTTAAAAAAATTAAAAATAATACACATGTTGGTTATCTCAATGAACTAGTTATACAGAAATGTCTTTTGTACATTACATTTAAGAAAGTATATGTAAACCTACCATATTTTGTGTTACTTTTTGGAATAAATAGCAATTCACAATAATTGAACTGTATATGTTTTAAAAAAAATTAAAAATAATACACATGTTGGTCATCTCAATGAACTAGTTATCCAGAAATGGCTTTTGTACATTACATTTAAAAAATAATAAGTGAAACTATCACATTTTATGTTACTTTTTGGAATAAATAGCAATTCATAATAATTTAACTCTATATGTTTTAAAAGATTAAAAATAATACACATGTTGGTCATATCAATGAACTAGTCATACAGAAATGTCTTTTTTCTATGACATTTTAGAAATTATATGTGAAACTACCATATTTTGTGTTACTTTTTGGAATAATAACAACTCACAATAATTGAACTCTATATGTTTTAAAAAAATTAAAAATTATACACATGTTGGTCATATCAATGAACTAGTTATCCAGAAATGGCTTTTGTAAATTACATTTAAAAAATAATAAGTGAAACTACCACATTTTATGTTACTTTTTGAAATAAATAGCAATTCATAATAAATGAACTCTATTGCCCAGTTTCATAAAGCTCGATTAAATATTTAACGGCCGGTTAGTTAATCAGGGCTTCAGACGACCAATCACAGCTTCAAAATATTTGGTTGTCATGGCAAGAACCCGACTTATAGTCTGTGATTGGTCGTCTAAATCTCTGATTAACTAACCGGCCGTTAAATATTTAATCAAGCTTTGTGAAACTGGGTATATGTTTTAAAAGATTAAAAATAATACACGTGCTGATCATATCAATGAACTAGTCATACAGAAATGTCTTTTGTCCATGACATTTTAGAAATGAAATGTGAAACTACCATATTTTGTGTTACTTTTTGGAATAAATAGCAACTCACAATAATTGAACTCTATATGTTTTAAAAAAATTAAAAATAATACACATGTTGGTCATCTCAATGAACTAGTTATCCAGAAATGGCTTTTGTACATTACATTTAAGAAATTATATGTGAAACTACTACATTTTGTGTTACTTTTTGGACTAAATAGCAATTCACAATAATTGAACTCTATATGTTTAAAAAAATTTAAAATAATACTTATGTTGGCCATCTCAATGAATTAGTTATACAGAAATGTCTTTGGCCATTATATTTAAGAAATTATATGTGAACCTACCATATTTTGTGTTACTTTTTTGAATAAATAGCAACTCACAGTAATTGAACTCTATATGTTTTAAAAATATGAAAAATAATACACATGTTGGTCATCTCAATGAACTAGTTATACAGAAATATCTTTTGTCCATTACATTTAGGAAATTATATGTGAAACTACCATATTTTGTGTTACATTTTGGAATAAATAGCAATTCACAATAATTGAACTCTATATGTTTTAAAAAAATTAAAAATAATACACATGTTGGTCATCTCAATGAACTAGTTATCCCGAAATGGCTTTTGTACATTACATTTAAGAAATTATATGTGAAACTACCATATTTTGTGTTACGTTTTGGAATAAATAGCAATTCACCATAAATGAACTCTATATGTTTAAAAAAAATTAATAATACACATGTTGGTCGTCTCAATGAACTAGTTATACAGAAATGTCTTTTGTACATTACGTTTAAAGAATTATAGGTGAAACTACCATATTTTGTGTTACTTTTTTGAATAAATTGCAACTCACAGTAATTCAACTCCATATGTTTTAAAAATATGAAAAATAATACACATGTTGGTCATCTCAATAAACTAGTTATACAGAAATATCTTTTGTCCATTACATTTAGGAAATTATATGTGAAACTTCCATATTTTGTGTTACATTTTGGAATAAATAGCAATTCACAATAATTGAACTCTATATGTTTAAAAAAAATTAAAAATAATACACATGTTGGTCATCTGAATGAACTAGTTATACAGAAAAGTCTTTTGTACATTACATTTAAAGAATTGTATATGAAACTACCATATTTTGTGTTACTTTTTGGAATAAATAGCAATTCACAATAATTGAACTTTATATGTTTAAAAAAAAAGAAAAATAATACACATGTTGGTCATCTCAATGAACTAGTTATAGAGAAATGTCTTTTGTCCATTACATTTAAGAAATTATATGTGAACCCATCATATTTTGTGTTACTTTTTGGAATACATAGCAATTCAGAATAATTGAACTCTATATGTTTTAAAAAAATTAAAAATAGTACACATGTTGGTTATCTCAATGAACTAGCTTTACAGAAATGCGTTTTGTACATTACATTTAAGAAATTATATGTGAAACTACCATATTTTTTGTTACTTTTTGGAATAAATAGCAATGAACAATAACTGAACTCTATATGTTTTAGAAAAATTGAAAATAATACACATGTTGGTCATCTCAATGAACTAGTTATACAGAAATGTCTTTTGTTCATTACATCTAAGAAATTATATGTAAACCTACCATATTTTGTGTTACTTTTTGGAATCAATAGCAATTCAAATAATTGAACTCTATGTTAAAAAAAATACACATGTTGGTCATCTCACTGAACTAGTTATACAGAAATGTTTTAAGATGTTTAGAATGTTTTTAGATACATTAGTTGTATTAACGGATACCATCATTTGAGACATGTCCCCAAAGTTCATGCTACAAGCTATTTTAATTTTTTTTTCAAAAAATATGCTCCGAAAAGGAAAATATATATATATATATATATATATATATATATATATATATATATATATATATATATATATATATATATATATTGGTTTGGAACGCGAAGAGCACCGCAGTTGCAGCGGTGTCTGGATCTTCTCCGCGGACCCTGAAAATCCGGGAGAGGGCCACGTGGAGGCGTCGCGCCGGTTCGTACCCATATCCGCAGCAGGTCTCCAAGGTGAAGAGCCTCTAGTCGATAGAATAATGTAGGTAACGGAAGTCGGCAAATTGGATCCGTAACTTCGGGATAAGGATTGGCTCTGAGGATCGGGGAGTGTCGGGCTTGTCGAGGAAGCGGGTCGCGGCCGACGTGCCGGGCCTGTGCGAGGTGAACAGCTTAGCTTATGCGACGCCGGATCCCAGCACGGTCCCGTGCCTTGGCCTCCCGCGGAACCGTCTTGCTGCGAGGCGCCGGAGCAAGGGTGTCGGGGTGTCCTCTTCGTCCGCCATTTAACGGTCAGCTCAGAACTGGCACGTATATATATATATATATATATATATATATATATATATATATATATATATATATATATATATATATATATATATATATATATATATATATATATATATATATATATATATATATATATATATATATATATATATATATATATATATATATATATATATATATAGGGTATTGTTTCGTGGAAACTTCTTCATTTACAACAAAAAAAACGAAAACAACATTTGTAAGTTTAAGTAAACGAAGTTTCGTCGCCCTATGTGCGGCTACCTCAGGTTATTATTTTTTTCTATGTTTTATTACTAAAAACAATGTGTAGAAAACAATATATTCGATGTTTGTGTTGAGAGCTCTGTGCGTCACACCATCTCCCCAATATACTCTGATTATACAAAATGTCTTCTCTAAGAAAAACAAAACAATAAAATGTCGGATTTCGAACAAGTTGTAAATAATCAGACTATATCTTTCAGCTTCAACCATCATTGTCCTTCATTTTACTAAAATATTTTCGGAAAATCCATTTCAAATAGATCCTCTTTCTGATTCTTTGGCAATAGTTTCAGCTATAGAGTTTATGGTTTAATAGTCTATAATTTTAGCAAATTTTCGTAGAAAAAAATCTTTATTTAGAAGAACGCGACTTATAAATTTTGAAAAGGTTTCTTCAAATGAGCGCGAACTAGAACCCTTAAAACCCATATGCGGGATCAGTTTCAGTTTTGAGTTTTCTTTCGAAAAAATTTTTTTCTCCAAAATTACAAAGCTATTTTAATAAAATTCGGCGCACGTGTTGCCTTTACTACGTAAGGCCGTATTAAAACACAACTCTCTAAGTTTATCGAAAATTGAACTATCCAAGTTTGAAGCATTTAATAAAAATTCACTACCATAACGCACTTGCTGCGTCCCGAACTTTTCCACTTATGTAAGGTGTTTCTGCGACATTCATATTTCACTATTATCTTTTAGTGAATTTTCTTTCAAAAAAATCACTAATGAGGAGATCCCGACTTTTGATTTTGAAAAAAAATTCTTTAAATGAGCGCTAATTTGCCCCCCTAGAACACATATCCGTGGTCAATTTCGATATTTATATGTTTATATATATATATATATATATATATATATATATATATATATATATATATATATATATATTATATATATATATATATATATATATATATATATATATATATATATATATATATATATATATATATATATATCACACTGATAACTCAAAAATAATGGGCCGATTTTGACTAAATTTGGTGAATACCTTCCTTTGGTAAGTTGCTTGGACGAGCCCTGAGGGAAAAAAAGTGGCTTGGACAGGTTCGTTAGCCAAGAAAATCGACCGACGTTTTCCCGGAAAATTGCTGTGTTTTCTTTCGAAAAAGATTATATCTCCGGAAATAACAAAGTAAGGGCAACCAAATTTGGTGCACGGATAGGTAAATTACCTACCAAAATTTAGCTCTATGGGTCAAAAGACAAAAAAGTTATAGGCATTTAAAGAAAAATAAATTGCGGTTTTCCTCGAAACGTCAGTCGCGATTTAAAACGTCAAAAACGGCAACATTTAGGCAAATAACTTGAATCTAATACGGGCTATGCAAAGAAAATGTCTCAAGAAGAATGTTTTACGAACCCTGAAGTCTTAGTTTCAACCATCATTGGCCTTCATTTTACTAAAATGTTTCCAGCAAATTCATTTCAAATAGACGTTTCTCAGATGCTTAGCAGTAACCTTGGCTATAGAGTTTATCGTTGAATGGTATATAATGTTTGTCGAATTTTCGTAAAAATCAATAAAGCTCAATATATGCGTTATTCTACAAGATATGAAGAAAAATTGTATATATTAATTATAGGGTGTCTTGAACTACATCTTAAAAAAATATTTCTACAATCACAAGGTGGCCCATAAGTCGTTGGTGATACAGATTTTCTTTTTTTTTTTTTTAGTCGAACACGCCTTATGTTATGGCATTTTCCATTGAAATATAATGCATGTTTGTAAGAAAAGAAATTCTGGACGCAGCAAGTGCGTTATGGTAGCGAATTTTGATTAAATGCTTCATATTTGAAAAGCTCAAATTGCTATTAACCTATAAGGTTGATCAAGAAACGGTTTTTCTCGGGAACACTTTTAGTTTACTTTCGGAATTTTTTGTACATTTTCAAACAGTATAGTTATTTTGATGAAACACGGCACATTGTTTTTACTATATATGTTATACTGGTAACCAAAATGCATGCTTTCTTAAAAAACACACATATTTGCTATTAAAAACATTTTTATGAAAATTCACTACGATAACGCACTTGCTGTGTCCAGACTTTTTTTTGGTTGGCATACAGTTTAAGTTTATCACGAGTTTTTTTAGTTTTTTTTTTAATTGAAAATTTGTTATAACTATTATAATATAATATTTCATATTATAATATTTTTCTTCTTTTTCAGGTAAGCAGTTTGAAGTGCAAATTACAAATAAATATAAATGAAATACTGTGGGGGTAAGAAAGTTTTTAAGTTATTAAAGAAACAAACCGAAACACAAACTTCGTGAGTTTTTTTTTAATTAAAATTTACATCTTTTTTTCTATTTAATAAATAAATAATTATTTAGAGGAAAAAAAGAAGCCAAGACTATATTATAGCAAGTAAATTTTTTGGTAGGATCCAACATCCGTTTTTTACTGATAACCTATTAATTTTGATTTTTATTCTCTCTGCCGTGAATAGTAGAAAATAATCAGCGCAAGAATACGTGCTGCTGTACCAAATGTTAACCGTGAGTCAATAAAGAAAGTCATCAAAGAACAACTTCTTCCCCCATTTCATTCCCGAAAAATTCATTACCTATTGGGACAGGATTTTTTACCACGTGTACAATATTGCGAGTGGTTGCAAAATCAAGGGCCAAATTGTCAATCATTAATTCTGTTTACTGATGAAGCTATTTTTAGTCACGATGGAGCTTTCAACTTATACAATATGCATTCTTGGAGTGATGAAAACCCTCATCATACCATAATACCAAATCACCAGTATGGGTTTTCTATTAATGTGTGGGCAGGTATGATCGACAATTATCTAATTGGTCCTTTTCGAATTCCCAGTCGATTTACAGGCGAACTGTATCGAAATTTTTTGCTAATTAAACTGAACACTTTATTAGAGGATGTCCCATTGGATATGATTAGAGGTGTCTGCTACATGCATGACGGCGCGTCCGCTCACTTTTCACAAAGGGCAAGCCCATATTTTCAAAGAAGATTTGGAAGTAGGTAAATTGGTCGTGGTAGACCTATACCATGGGTAGCTCGTAATCCTGATTTTCATTCCTTTGATTTTTCATCTTGAGGGTTTATGCCGTAGACATAAATAGTGAAGGGCAATTATGGAACAGAATTGTGATCTGCTGATAGACTTAACTTTTGCCCCTCTCACAGATACAAAAAGAAAAAATGATCTTTCCTTTTCTCTACCCGAACCATCACGTTTTCTGAATTCGAAACCAACCATTTAAAATGACTTTCCGGTGCCTTCCGCAGCTTGTTACAAAGACTAGAACCGTGGTATATTGTGATCGACCTCAGGTGGATATAGATTTGCTCAATAGTGAGGTCACGATTGCCTATAACACCCAACCCAAAAAATATCTATCTATCAGATTATCATATTTATTTAGATTAGCAATACTTTTGGGAGGTTGACAGATCTGGATGTAGCTTGATACTCACGTTCTTTTTCATTTGTTTCGCACTGCCTAGAGTCCTATATTTGTGGGAGCTCCAGACTAGTCCAGGTTATATAGAAATTTAGATATCTAGATAATCGTTAGTTAGAATAAATTGTTTGCGGCGACGCCAAAAGAAAGGAGACGTTAAGGAGGAATTGCTTTTCAATCAAACAGATGTGTTAATGTAACAAAGTATTAAATTTATTCACATAAACTAAATTTGGAAAAGCAAACAAAATTGAGGAAACATGGTTGGTAAATCTCAATTAAACATTAATTAAACACAAATAAAAATCAAATAAACAGCAAGAACTTCACGAAAATGAATTTATCATTTCACGTACATTTGACCAAAAAAATAATAATCAGATAAAGATGGTTGTTTATCACTAAAATATTAATGTTAGCTGCTTGAGGTATATATATATATATATATATATATATATATATATATATATATATATATATATATATATATATATATATATATATATATATATATATATATATAAATCAAATGCTGTATTCTACAGCTCAAAAGCAAACATAAATTATTAAGTAAGTCACTTGACGTCTCTTAATCAATTCGGCTGGTTCTTCAATGAGTTAACTGGCCAGTTGTTTGGAGGAGGCTCCATAAACAAATATTCCTACGTGAAATTTCTACATAGAAAATGAGAGATGTTAAAAAGAATGTACAGGTTAGATATTTTACAGACAAAATTTGCTAATTACTATTTTAAGAGTTATGTGTTTAAATTCTCAAAATTTACAAAATTCAACAAATTAAACAGGAAATTTACAGTTATCCTTATAGCATCTCGCTGACACTGTTTAAGTTCAAATTTGTTTACGTTATTTTGGAAAGTTATAAAGCTTCAGATATTAGATTGCTGCATGAAAAATTCTGCCGGTTCAGAGAAAAGAGTCACATAGACTCACCCAACATTCCTGCCTTAAGTTACCTGATGACGCTTTAAAGATGCCTTCCAAGTGGGATCAACTATGAGTGCCTGACACAGGTTCACAGACTCCAATAAGAGAGGAGAAGCTGGAGAAAATGAGTGGTACTTTCCACTAGCGGTTATTGGGCTGGTGGATTTATTGCTCCAATACTAGGAAACCATTCGACAACTATGTCGATGTTCTGAATTCGCTTGACGAAAACTGTGCAAGTCGCAATTAAAACGTGAATTTGCTCAAGTGAAATTCACTGCTGACTCAAGCTTCGATAACATGCAGGAACTCTTTCTGATTAACGTAAGAAATGTATTGGATTGGAAACAAAGAACCACAACTTAACTCGCGTTTTTATGCTAAACACAACTTTTATTTAAACTCGAAAATCGCTCGAATGACTTTAAACAATCACTGACAATCATTATAAGGTAGTATAGATAACAGAAAGGATTTTATCGCCCTTGTTTAGGATAACTTTTAGCCACCGTAACTAAAGGGTGTTTATTCGATAAGCGCTAGGCTGTGTCTCCTCTCGAGCTAACGTCTGTTTCCCTTGAGATTATAATTCTTTTCTCCTCACCACATACGTCCCTCGCCTATAGTTCAGGGTCTCAAGGCTAACTCTATGACAGACATTGCAGATATGGTCTCGACTCCCCTTTAACATTGAAAATGGACTCTCACCCTCAAGGTTCTTTTAATATGATGAACTAATAATTTGTTCCAGAACATTCTCAACGGATATTTTGTTTCTTAAACGCCCTTCCAGGAAAATGCGACATATCACTTATTAACAAAGCCATATTGCGTCTTTGGATGTTTGAATTTTTAACGTGCTTTCCTAGCCTACAGTAAAGGGGTTTACGGTACTTGAAGATTTAGCGCCTTTTCATCAAAATAATTTTGAAATCAAAACATGAATTGCCTTACAGATATTGGATTGTCGGTTATTAAGTCAGTCTCTTGCGGATTTATTTTGAATATTTAAAGTAGTAACGAAACGCAATCGTTACAAGCTAAACTGGTGTTATAGCATTTCGTATTCTTGACAGTGAAATTTTTAGGTTAGTTTGTTTATGTCGTTCATTATAGAAACGACCCAAGTCGCTGACATGGGTGTTTTCTGAATTAAACAATGAATTATTGGATACTAAATACTGTATATCTATACACCGTACTTGAGTCGTTTCAGCAAAAGGGCCGAAATGGTCAAAACCTTAGATTGCCATATCAAACAGAAAAACGTTAAAAAGTTTGAAATAAGAAATTTAATTATTAAAATCATTTTCTGATAAGGATGGTAAAATATTTGCATTTTCGTTTTTACCGCTGTTTATTATTTCCAGTAGCGGCTAGTGCCTTAATATATTAGGGTGCGCAAGAAAAAAAAGTTCGGGATGCAGCAAGTGCGTTATGGTAGTGAATTTTTATGAAATGTTTCAAATTTGAATAACTCAAGTTTCTACGAACTTAGAAAGTTGAATTTTGGGGTATAGTAAGATCTTACCCAGGGCAACATATCCACCAAATTTCATCAAAATAGCTGTGTCATTTTTGGAGAAAAAGTTTTTTTAAAAGAAAACTCAAAATTTGAATAACTCAATTTTCTAAAAATGTAGAAAGTTGAATTTTAGAGTGTAGTAAGGTCTTTTACAAGGAAATATGTCCACTAAATTTCATTAAAAAAGCTTTTTAATTTTCGGAGAAAAAGATTTTTTTTAAACAAAATTTTTCCGGAAAACCTTATCCATTTTCCTGACTAACGAACTAATCCAAGCCATTAATAAAAGACAGGCACTTGCCGAGTTTCATCGAAATCAGTTGCTTATTTTTTGAGTTATCGGTTGGATACATATATATATATATATATATATATATATATATATATATATATATATATATATATATAGTGTGTCCACAAATTCCCTATCAACATGGAGCTTTTTACCTGTGGTTTTCGGAACGCAGGTGCGCAAAGTAAGTAACCATGCAATGTTAAATAATAATTTATTAGTAAAATACAAAACGCTTATTGCTAACAAAAACGAACAACTAAAAATAAAGAAATTATTCAAATGTGCTGCCACCAACTGATACACATAACTCAATCCGTTTAGTAAATGCTTTGTAGGCATTTTGAAAATTATGTTGAATTCGAATACCGTCATTTGCCTCTCTCAACCTCAGTTTCAACAAATCAATATCGTTGTTTAATGGAGCCGCGTAAACTTTCTGTTTGAGATAGCCCCATAAATAAAAGTCCATTAAGGTAAGATCGGGACTTCTGGGAGGCCAGGGTATTGGCCCATGTCGACCAGCCCATTGCCCAGGAAATGTGCGATCTAACCATTCTCGAACGATTCCTGTTGCATGTCCTGGGTGGCCGTCATGCTGAAAGTATGCTGTTTGTCTATCTTCTAGTGACATGTTATGCAAATGGTCTTGAAGAATATTTTCCAGCATTTCCATATAACTGTACTGGTTCATATTCCGCTCAAAAAAATATGGCCCAATTATACCAGTTTAAGAAACAGCACACCACACATTTACTTTTTTATGGCATTATCTTCTGCAATTAACTCTATAATTTGGATTCTCCATAGACCAATGCCGTGCATTTTGGTAATTTACCACCCCATTAGTGATGAAAGTGGATTCGTCCGAAAAAATAATACTTCTGCCAAAATTGTGATTTTGTAGATATTGCTCGCCGTACCATAAACAAAAATCTAACCGTTTTGACTCGTCATTTTCTTCCAAAGTGTGTATAAGTTTTGCTTTGAAAGGTTTCACCTTGTTGGTACAATAAATTTGTTGCAAATGCGATTTGCTAATATTGCCAATTTCTAATGCCCTTCTTCTTAATGATAATTGTGAAAAACGCCTAACAGAATCCATAGCTAATGCAGCTGTAGCATTGTCTTCTTTATTTAGGTCTTCTTAACATTTAAAACACTCCCAGTATGCATACATTTTGTGACAACTTTTTTTACACCAGTAGCGGAAACCGAATAATTTGGCCAGCGTTCAAGGAATTTTCTTATCACTCTCTGATAAGAATGTTCCTCACCCAAACCATAGCACTGCACAATAAACACTTTATGTTCTGTTGTTAAAATTTTTACATACAAAAGCTTGCCGTTCGTGACAAACAAAATAAACGTTTTAATTTTCCAAATAAGAAACGAACAACAAGGCAGAGCTCAAGTAGCCATGCAACTCGTCAATTATTGCTTCGAATGTCCAATTGTGCGTTTACTTTACTTTTTTTATTGGTTGAGATGAAAGCAAACCTACCCCAAGTTCAATTATGGTAAAGACTTTTTTTAATAAAGTTTTAAGTATTTTTTAAAGTAAACCTAATCACAAAAGCTGTCGAACGTCATTTAAATAGTCGCGGCTAAAATAAATTCATAGTTGGCTGATCTATTTGAAAATTGAGATCCTGTCATAAATTTTAATTCTAAATAATTTTTTTACAACTTTTTGCAGTATCTTCATAAACAAAGGTAGTTTACTCTTAATACATTTCATTACATCAGTTATAAACCACCCTGTATATTAATTGATTTTGTTCATTTTCTCAACATCTCAGTTTAAGATAAAGCAGGAGCGATTCCCAGAATATCAGATCCTAATTCGAATTTTTTTTGTCACTTATGACTTACCCACACTCAATCCGTGGACACACTATATATATATATATATATATATATATATATATATATATATATATATATATATATATATATATATATATATATATATATATATATATATATATAAATTGAAACTGACCCGGGATATGGGTTCTAGGGGTCCTAGTTCGCGCTCATTTAAAAAAATTTTTGCAAAGTCTCTCCATCGATACCTTCTATTAGTTTTTTTTTTTTTAATAAAAATTCACTAAAAATGAAGGGCTCGCCGATTTTTTCCCCGAAAATGTATTATAAAAAACATACTTACTAAACTAACTAAACTTAATAATTATTGACTATACTTACCAAGTTTTCCTCTAATAAGTTATAGGTTATAGTAGTTAAAAAGTCCCTTAAATAGTTAACCTTTAAATTTAAAATATCCACTGAATTAATCACAGTATCACAATTATTTTGTCTACTTATTAAGCAACCCGAACTAGTAGCCATCACAATAATAATAATTGTCTCGTTAGAACATGTAAACAACAACGAAATGATCTAATTAAAATCAATCCGACGCGCAGCACTACACGAAAATTACTGAACACATGCTAGACAGACACGCTCTGCCAAAATTCCACTGTAAACTGCAAATGTGGAATTTGAGAGCGCACACCAGACTGCTTTTTCGGTTGTTTTCGACGATGATACTCGATCATTTTGCACTGAAGTATCGCTTTTCCTCAAGAGCGCCGAAAAATACACACCGCCGGCAACTGATGTATATATGGATATTTGGATATGGATGTATATAACGATAACGTCTGCAACCAACCATTAACACTATACTTATTCCGATGCTGTATTAATGGCTTCCGACTCTGCGATCCTCGATCCTCGATATACTAATTTTGTTTGTTGAATGCAGGAATGCAGGAGATAGAAAAGCAAAAAAAAAATTTTAAATATAGCATAGCAAAAATATTTTTTTCCACGGCAGACGGCAGTGCGTGCGCACGGGCGCTCTTATTGAGGAGCCGCCCCTGATTATTTCCCACATAGCCGTTGTGCGATTTTTTGCATTTCCTAGAAGATGTCCTACATCCACGGTATATATAAAGTGTAGACCATTTCAATGGAAATTTACCGCCATAACGCACTTGCTGTGTCCAAACGTTTGTACATTTGACCTGAAACTTTTGTAGCATCCGCGTGTGCCAGACCAGTTGTAAATGTAACGTCCCTGCTGATAAGGATTATAAAGGTAAGTAGGCAAATAGTTGTTCCTGAATGCGAGCTGAAGAAAGTAGTTTTTCTACAAGCATAACCAACACCTATTGATTAGGGCTAACATGCAAAGAAATTTACGACAGCTATAACTTACAGTGTTTCTTTGCGTTTTACGGTCTTGTCGGGCGCATTATCTAAGTAGTTATGTTTACTTTACGTTTTTTTACATCGTCCGTTCCATTACACAATTTCATAAACTCTTAAAATTAGAATTAATTATTCTGTAACCTTTGCTCGGTTTATAGCCGTTAAAGTTGTAAAATTATTACCTTATTATTACTTTATTTCAAATAAAAAAGCGTTATCTCAATTAAATGAGCTTTATCATCAACATTGTTAATCTTTATATAGATGCTAACTTTGTCGTAATCCGGAACTTTTTATTAAACATAATATTTAAAAAGTGCTGACGTAACAAGTGTGTCATAAAAGCGAATTTTTATTAGAACTTGACGTTCTTTTAAAAAAAAAGGTTTGCTGAATATAACGTAAATAAGAGTTGGGACGCAGTAACTGTGTTATGGTAGCAAATTTGTATATAAATATTCCAAACAGGGAAATTAAAATAACTTGTTTCAAGCTTTCCTTTTTAGTGGATTTTCATTAACAACACTTACTAATAGAGAAGTAACGGTGGTGAGACTTTCAGCAAAAATCTTAAATGAGCGAGAATTAGGTCCCCTAAAACCGATATCCAAGACCCATTTGAATATATATATATATATATATATATATATATATATATATATATATATATATATATATATATATATATATATATATATATAAACATATATAAATTCAAACGGGTCTTAAAAAACGGTTTTATGGGCCCTAATTCGCGCTCATTTAAGATTTTTTCTGAAGGTCTCACCATCGCTACTTCTCTAAATTGTGAGCAAAAAATTCAGGGGGTTATTCTACTCGAAGAATTAATGCCCCCAGTTCCTCTAACAGTTTTTCGAAAACTTGAAAATAATGGAGTTATAGGGTGTCAAAAAAATATTTTTTTTCAAATTTTTGTCGATAACTTTTTTGTGGTGAATCGATTCTTTTCAAATTTGGTGCACACGTATATATATATATATATATATATATATATATATATATATATATATATATATATATAATATCACTCTGTATTTATGTTGCAAATTTGACATGGATCTATCTAAATTTAAAGGCCGAAGCTGCACTTGACCAACAGATGAGGACTCAAATCTAACTACAAGATTGAAGGGAATTATAAAATCTTAAAAAAACGGTCATCTTGTTGCATCACGATAAAACTAACCGTTTTCGAGAAAAATGCTCTTCAAAATTTTTGCTGGTATTGATTGAATACGAAATCACTTCATCCAAATGTCAATGTTAATAGCGTGTGCTTTGAAAACAGTCGCGGTAATTGCCTAGGAAAAAAATTATGTCACATGTTTTGATAAATAAAGTGTTATATTTTTATTATTATTACTACTATAAAATTATCAGCAATAACGATTTTACAGCGCCTCATTTTTTTTATACTTACTAGAACTTGAAACATTTAAACATTGTAACAATAATTTATTAAAAATCATAACAATTAAATATTATAACAAAGTTTCAAAGTGATGTCCTTCCATCTCAACACATAAATCAATTCTTCTCAGGAAATTCCGACGAACTCTAGCGAATATTCCGTATTTTTGCCTGATTACCTCACATTTATCAACAATTCTTTGTCTGAGATCTTCAACGTTTTGAATTGGACTCTTGTATACAAGAGAGTTTAGGTAACCCCAAAAGAAAAAATCCATTGGGTTCAAATCAGCCGATCTAGGAGCCCACTGCACGAACCCACCGCGTCCTATCCATCTCTCAGGAAATGTTTCATTAAGGAATTCCCTCACCGCTGTATTAAATGTGGCGGCGCGTCGTCCTGCAGCAGCCACATTGTATTTCTTGTTTGGAGGGGTACATCATCCAATAGAGTGGATAACTGTTTTCCTAAAAAATTTAAGTATATCTAACCGTTCACTCTTTGAGGGAAGAAATGTGGCCCAATTAAGCGGTCTCCTAAAATTCCCGCCCACACATTAACAGAAAACTTATTCTGTAAACCGCGTTCTATCGCCAAGTGGGGATTCTCATTAGACCAATAATGCTCATTATGAAGGTTGATCAAACCGTCATGTCCAAATCCAGCTTCGTTCTGTGAAGAGAAGCGATGATATAAAATTGTGATCGTTGTTATGTAGATTTCGAATTATATTGCACAAATTCACGCGAGCTTCCGGATCTTCAGGAGATAAAGCTTGAACTTTCTGGTAATGATAAGGATGAAAAAGCTTCTCCTTGAGAATTTCATGCACAGAACTTTTCGGGATACTCTCCTGAGTAGAGACTAACCGTACACTTAAGTTGGAATTATTCTCGATTGCATTTAATACACGGATTTCTGCTCCAGGAGTTCGAGTACTTCGCTGACGGCCAACATCTTGTAATGTACTTCTAAATGATCTAAATTCTCCCAGTCTTCCATGGATATTACTGAACATTAGGGATTGTGGTACCCTTCTATTTGGAAATGCTTCAGCATACAAACGTCTTGCAGCAAGGGCATTGCCGCCAGCTGTACCATAATAATAATGCATGTCACGTAGTTCAACGTAAGAATAATTATTAATATTCATCGTATTTTATAATTAATCTCAACTATTCTGCAAGTAAAATGACAACAAACTATTATCTGTCAAAACTAACGCCACATGATCTTGTTGACAGAGCGGGCTTTGAAAACATTCTACGCACGCTCCGTTAATATTGAAAATGAGATTAGGTGATTTCGTATTCATCATACCAGTAAATTTTTAAGAACTTTTTTCTCGAAAACGGTTAGTTTAATCTTTTGCAACAAAATGGCCTTTTTTAAGATTTCATAATTCTCTTTAATCGTGTATTGTTAGATTTGAGATAAAGATTCAAGAAAAAAGTTATGAGTCCTTATCTGTTGGTCAAGGGCAGCTTCGGCCTTTAAATTTAGTTAGATCCACGTCAAATTTGCAACATAAATACAGAGTGATATTATATGCGTGTGCACCAAATTTGAAAAGAAGTGATTCACGACAAAAAAAGTTATCGACAAAAATTTGAAAAAAATAATTTTTGACACCCTATAACTCCGTTATTTTCGAGTTTTCGAAAAACTATTATAGGAACTAGGGGGAAAAATTGTGCAAATAAACATTTGTTGTGACTCTTGAGTAATTTGTTTCAAAAAATTTGCAGTTTATTTAAAATTAAACAAAATTTCGGGACGCAGCGAGTGCGTTATTGTAGCGAATTTTCATAAGAATTGTACACTATTATTATATGGCGTGTTAGTAAAGTTAATACTTTAAACTTACACAGACCTTGAAGATCGATTTTAGAGGTCCGAGTACGCGCACATTTGAAGAATTCTTTCGAAAGTGTTACGACCGATATCACTCTATTTAAAAAAAATCTTGTGTCCCAACTCCTTTTGAGAAAAATGCCCAAAACTCAATTTTCTATGAAGCTAAACAATTACATTTTGCTATATCTGTAGATAGTGTAAGTCTCTTTAACGAGAACTTGTATTACAAATTTCATTAAAGTTATACAGAAGCTTTCCAGAAGGAAACTTAATTAACATATAGAAAAGTAAAGCATCTGCCAAACTATAAACGTAGCAGTTATTTTTCCTTATTAATCACAGGTTTCAGTTGTTTCAACGCATGTCTTTCGGGTTTTATTTTTAATTTGGAAAAAACTCTAAATAGTGTGTACCAAATTACTTAAAATTCACAACATAGATTTATTTTCACTATTTATAGCCACGTATAGAGTCTCATTCCTGTTACTCAGCTACTTACAAAAATATAGCGTTTTCAAAAATATGTTTTTATACATTTGGTGGAAAATGTCCGTTATAGCTGATATAGGAACTGTCCGCGGTCTTAATACAGTGAAGCTATGTACCAAGTTCTATTCAAATCGGTTAAGTGTTTGTTAAGTTATCGCTCGGATGCATGAAGAAATGCGAAACCTTTTCATCGTGACCTCTCTATTAGCAAATTTTTCCTAATGAAAATTCACTAATAAAATCTGAAAGACATGACATAAAACGACTTAAGTGGTAAAAGTCCAATGCCTGACAACAAGACAAAACAATAACACAAAGAACACGGGTGAAAGTACTACCCGAACTAGCAATCAAGAAATCGTCCACTAAAATCCCGAAAGCCGTTCTCAACACTATGCCATTACGCGAAACTACATTCAGTCCACTTTCGCACAACGTCATAATTGCAAATGACGTGAAGTTAAGAAGTCTGGAGGCAGCGTGTGCGTTATGGAAGTGAATTTTCACAAAAATGTTTTTAATAGCAAATAGGTCTTCTTAATGCAGGCACGCATCAATTTGGTCACCGGTATAACCCATATAGTAGAAACAATGTACCATATTTTATCAAAATAACTTGTTTCAAAATGTACAAAAATTTGCATAAAATACACTTAAAATGTTTCAGAGAAAACTCGGTTACTAGTCGACGAACCTTAGGTTAATAGCAAATCGAGTTAGTGAATTTTGAAACATTTAATCAAAATTCGCTACCAAAACGCACTTACTGCGTCTCTATTTTTTTTTACAAACATGCATCTTATTTCGATGAAAAACGCAGAAATGCAATAAGAAATGTTAAAAAAAATTTTAGGTATCACCAGCGACTTATGGGCCACCCTGTGAATGTCAAAATAGTTTCATAATATGCAGCTCAAGACACACTATAAGTAACGTATACAATTTTTTCTCGTATCTTGCATAATAACAATTATATAGAGCTTTGCCGTATAAATGCGTCACCTGTATATATGTGAACAGAAAGCATACGCGGAAATGGATTCAAGGGGGCCTAGTTTTCGTTCATTTGAAGAAATCTTTTTAGAATTCAAAAGCCGCGGTCTCCTCATTAACGATTTTTTTCTACGAAAATTAGCTACAAATTGTAGACCGTTAAACCATAAACTTAACTAAAACTACTGCCAAAGCATCAGAGAAAGTGTCTATTTGAAATGAATTTTATGGAAATATTTTATCAAAATGAAGGGTTTGCAGAACACTCTGCACATAATCCGTATTTCTTTTAGGTTCTTTGCCTCAAAGTTGCCAATTTTTACGTTTCAAATCGCGACTCTTTACTTTTTGAGGAGAACGCCCTTTTTTCTTTAAATGACTCTTTTGTTTTTGAAATTACAGACCTAAGTTTTGGTAAATGATTCACCCTATATATATATATATATATATATATATATATATATATATATATATATATATATATATATATATATATATATATATATATATATATATAAATTGAGACTGACCCTGGATCTTGGATATGGGTTCTAGGGGGCCTAGTTTGCGCTCATTTTAAGAAATGTTTTCTAAATTTAAATGTCAGGATCTCCTCGTTGGTGAATTTTTTTTAAAGAAAATTCACTAAAACAAGCACTTGTGAAGCCACGGGAAAAGTCTACGACTGTATTAAATATGGAACGGTTTCACTGAGTTAAGGCAAGAACAAACAACCAGATATGCTGTTAAAATTGAATTAAATCTTAAAACTTTCATCTCCTCTTTATCAGATAATTTTTATACAAAACTTGCTAATAAATTAGATAACGGTAAAGTGAAATGAGATTTTTTTAAATTTATAAAAAGTAAAGTCACTCACTGGGATTATAACTCGTCATCTAGGAGTCCATTATCCGATGTTTCAGATTTTTTTTAAAGAAAATTCACTAAAAATGATCTGATTGTCAACGTTGTTGCTTTTTTAGTGGGAGACTCAATAGATTTTCAAAGTACACTATATTTTTAACTTGATAAACGGATCGTTTTAAATTCTCTTCGACGTAAATGACCAAATCCTGTTAAGCGTGCCGGATTTGCAAATTACATCGGCCTTCTTTAAATAATCTAAAGTTGTTTTAACAAAATAACTATGTAAATACGCCAATTGGAGGCTGCTGTTCATGTGTGTATGTGAATATCTTGAGTGCAATGTCCCCCGGCCTGACCATAATTGGTGTGGTCTCTTCTGATGCTCCTCAAGTTAACTTTAGTTCAGTTCTCGGCTTCTGTTGAAGTGTCAATTTGTTACAAAATATATAAAGCATGGTATAACCAGGAACGTTTTGAATGAAATACAGGTTTTTTTACCAAAAAAAAAAATCATTTTAGTTCTCAACATAGTCTCCTTTAAGCTCTATACACTTTGTGCAACGTTTCTCCAACTTTTTTATCCCTTCCAAAAAAATAAGATTTGCCGAGGTCCTCAAAATAGGTATTTTTTTGTGAAATGATTTCATCATTGGAGTGAAATCTCTTTCCGCCGAGCCATTTCTTTAAGTTTGGAAACGAGAAATAGTCACTCGGGGCTAAATCCCGAGAATAGGGTGGATGAAAGAGTAATTCGTAGCCCAATTTATGCAATTTCGCCATGGAAACTACACATTTCTACACCCTTGCATTGCCTTGGTGGAAAAGAACTTTTTCCTTGGCCAAATGCGGTCGTTTTTTCTTCAAATCGTCACTGAATCGGTCCAATAAGTTGGTATAATATTCTCCGTTGATTGTTCTTTCCTTTTGAAGGTAATCAATGTGAATTATACTGCGCGCATCCCAAAAAACGGTCGTCGTGACTTTATTGGCTGACAAACCCACCTTGGCCTTCCTCGGCGCCAATTCGCACAGAGAAACCCACTGGTATGAGTGCTGCTTAGTCTCTGGTGTGTTGTGGTAAATCCATGTGTCATCCACGAATACGAAATGGCGCAAAAACTCGTCCCTATTGTGGTTGAACAACGCCAAACACTCCTTCGAAGTTGTCATACGATTGCGTTTGTGGTCGATTGTGGGCAAACGCGACACCCATCTCACGGATAGCTTTCTCATACCCAAGTGATGATGCAAAATCGAAACCACTGAGCCATGTGATATGCCTATGGCTTTCACAATCTCCGGCACTTTCAATCTCTGATCGGCCAACACCATTTCGTGAATTTATTTATATATATATATATATATATATATATATATATATATATATATATATATATATATATATATATATATATATATATATATATATATATATATAAATTTGAAACCGACCCTAAATATGGATTCTAGGGGTCCTAGTTCGCGCTCGTTTAAAAAATATTCAAAATTCAAAATCCATGATCTCCCCACTAGTAAATTTAGAGACTGAGTTACGCAAATAATATGTAACCCTTGCAATTGTCTGGATTTATGAAATGTGCGGGCATAAAAAGTTTATTTATGTAAAAAATAATAATGGTAATAATTATTGATATAAATTATACATTGTATTTTGTGACAAATAAAATACAAACATACATTTTTACAACATCGATAACACGGCTATATTTATTGGAATTAAATATTGGTTATACATTACTGACTGCCACTCTCAATTAATTGAATGGGACTTGTCAAATAAAAAATTTAGAAGACCGTGAAGCTACCCGCGTTAATTTACAAATTAAATTGAAAACACAAAAATGTCCTTAAAAACATAAATATATAATAAGCTGACATGGGTAAAAAATCTATTGAAAGTCCAAACAAAATAATAAACTGGATTACTGCTGACGATGTAAATCAAAAAATTAAATTTGAAATAAGGGAAACGTGGAACAGTGCTTGGCATGAGTTTGTTAACAAAACAACTAATCGATTTACACTTATTCATCCAATGTTATCTAAAAAAATTCCACATATCGACGAATTTATTATGCCAAGGTACTATACTACTATAATTACCAGAATGAAGCTGAATCACGTCTGCTTTCCACAACACCTACATAAAATAGGCATTAGTAACAATCCTTATTGTACATGTGACAACAGTTACCTAGGAACTTTAGAACACCTCATCTTTCAGTGCAGTTTGTATAACCCGATACAACTCTGGAAAGACCTCAAAGGTGCAGGAGTAGAGTTTCCTGTGAACTTAGCAACACTTATTTGTACAAATAGCCTGAAAATCTATAATATACTTATAAAATTCATTCGGCATACAAAAATCAAAATTTAGTTTTGCTGTTTCTCTATGTGTGTATTTTAGTATTAGCCCTAGTTAAGAATAATATTAATATAAATTTAGTTTTCCTACTGTCTCACCTATTGTTTTTTATCCCATGTCATTAGCTGTCCAGTGTTGTTTGTTAAAAAAATGCCCTGAAGGACACCTGGGCGAGAAGCGAGTCTCCTTTGTTTCTATCCTTAATAATAAGTAAGAACAGACACATTTATATTTTGACAAAATTGATATGTTAGAAGATAAATATTGCTTATGCTATAGCCATTTAGAAATAGTCATACTCTGTAAGAGCTTACACATAAAGGTACGTCTATCGCTATTGCTGTAAGTATTAATATCCAGCAAATTATAAATATATTTGCAGGAGAATCGCTTTTTATAACAATGTATAGATAAAACAATGGTAAAAATTTACTGCAGAGTTTTGTGGCCAATGGACGTAATGTCCGAAGCCAATACCTTCCACACACACACACACACACACACACACACACACACACACACACACACACACACACACACACACACACTGACATAGGTATTGATCTATCTGCCTAAATATACCTCTTAATGTCCAGAACTCTACAAAGTTCTAATAATTTTGCGATGGATGAATGTGGAAGATGCAAAAACAGAATGTTGGAACAGAATTATATGGAGAAATATTGTTAGGAAGGAGCGTAATCTTTCTACTACCCCTTTTTAAGACAATGGCGTGACCGCCAGTAGTACTTTTTTCAGCGGATAGCAGGCGTCGGTCAAGGCTAACTGAACCCTTGACCCTTTTGAACCTCCCTTTGTTTCACCCTGGAATCGTCTCGCTTCATAACATGAGATTGAAAAGCTCTCTTCCCTTCTATTTTGATTTCATTTGCATATGCCTTCCCGCAACCGCG
The DNA here is from genome assembly GCA_964006375.1 of Tillus elongatus. Classification (NCBI taxonomy): domain Eukaryota; kingdom Metazoa; phylum Arthropoda; class Insecta; order Coleoptera; family Cleridae; genus Tillus; species Tillus elongatus. The sequence continues at coordinate 31,893,014 of OZ023262.1, read as the reverse complement.
GGAATTAGTAGTTCGAGCTTATCTATCTATCAGTTGTTTTGTGAAACCTTATACTGCCCCTTTTTCCTCTTCCTCTTTCTTCCGCATGATGGACTGCGTTAGCTTTTTCACCCATTCCCATTTTGTTTTATGGGCAGTTATTTCTGGCACCAGATTTTCTACCATCAGCTGTACCCCTTTTTTATAGACTTCTTTCGGTCTCTTTCCTCTGTGTCTCTATCAACTTTCCCCATTTGTATGCATATGCTCCAAATCTGCCGTGGCGAGTTAAGATCTGCGTTAAGATCCACTGGGCCCTTCATTCTAGTCCCTTGCTTTCTGCCACTCTTGAATCAAGTTGCTCTTGCTTGTAGCAATTGTTCCATGTTTTTTCAAATAAGCCGTGGCCAGCTTAGATCTGCGTCAGATGGTAATCAACGTTACGATGTTGGCAGCTCAGCAACATATCGATATCGTAGATCAATCGCTTTGTCTACTGGGCTTGCTCTTCATTCTCGTATCTTGCTCTCTGCCATTCTTGAATCAAGTTGCCCTTACTTATAGAAATTGTTCTTTGTTTTCCCTATAAAGGACGTATCTTCTTGGTGAGAAATTCGTTCGACAGGTGTCCCGCTATGACTTGCGGCGCCCTCGCTGATACAGTTGCGCTCGTTGTTCTTAACAATATGCGCCCCTGTGTCTTCTGTATCATGATCTTGTATTTGTTCCTATTAAGTGCTGCATACCAGACTGGAACACAATGCAGCACATTAAAGTATATCACCCTGCACAGTACACTTCTCTTGCCGCTCCTAGAGTATCTGATGTTGGCCATTATTCTGGCCGCGCAGGGGCTCGTTGCTCCGCTTTGTGTACAGTTTTTGTATGTGTTCCCCCAATGTGTTGTTGTCGTAGAACCACACTCTTAAATAGCGAACTGCTTTTGATGGTGTTACTTTGTTATTTTTAATTTTAAAGTCGACCTGGCTCCTCTTTCTTGTTTCTTTCAACATGACCGCCTCGGTTTGCTGTGGCGCCAATTCCAGGCCGTTATGGTTTACCTATATTGTGATTCTTGGTAACGATTCATTTACTCTGTGGATTAGCCCTTCGTCATCCTCTGCTGCCACGACCAAGGCCAGATCGTCGGCGAATGCAAAGGATATTGCTCTGTCTGTCAACACTATCTCCAACACCCCATTGTAGAGAATGTCCCCAGCATCGAGCCTTGCGCAACCCCTGCCGTAACTTCCATTTCGATTCTTTTGTCAGTTCTTAGTCTCCTATCTTTAAAGTCAGAACATATTATATTGATCAAGTACTGGGAAATACTTCTTCTTTTTAGTGCTTTTAGAATGAAGTCCCACGATGCGGTGCTGAAGGAATTCTTGATATCAATAATCCCGAGAACGCACTATCTAGCTTTGGTTTCTTTCTTTACTTTTAATACCTCTTCGATTGCTTGTGTCGTTGAGCATGCTTTTCTAAAGCCGAACTGTAAAGGCGACAATCCTCATGTTCCTCAGCTTCGTGTTCAAGTGTGTTTTTGCCTAAAATTTCGCACGGTTTGCGTAAAGTGTTAAGCAAAAATATAGGTCTGTAGCCAGAAGAGGTGTCCGGTATATTCCTTTTTGGCTTGGCTGCATTTTTGCAATCAAACAGCGATGAGGAGCGAGCTCTGATTCCAGCCGGGTGGCATCCAGCCGAAAGAAATACGATGGTGAAAAACAGTCGATTTTGCTTTCGTATTACTCTCAGGTACATAAGTAATATTTTTAAAGACTACAGAAGAGTGATGTTTAGCAGATTGTTGATACGCATAACAAGAGCTCAGAATGATAGAAATTGCTTCATTTTGAGTGATGCAGCTGACGCAGATAGAGCCATAAAGTTTAACGTTGAACACATGGCGTTGCAAGTCATATATACCCTAGCGATGCTAGACAACAGTTAAAATCGATTGCTATGAATAAAACGATTCTTATACCATTTATAAAATGAGAAATGTATGAATTGCCGAATCTAAATACTTCAATTAAAGACTTGTGGTCCATTAAAACATCCTCAAACACTGAACGAGCTAGATTTGTTATTGTGTTATTTCAAACGAATCGACACAACAACGCAAGAAAAGATATAAACGAGTTTGATCATGTGGATATTCGAGATGTAAGGCTCTACTCGATTTTTAAACAAATTGCCACCCAAGGTTTGAATCTGAACTTTAACCAAGCAAACTACCTTGAAGCATATAGGAACATGGTTAAGTTTCAACATTCGTATGTTGGTAGAGAACCTCAGCCTGCGTTGGATTACAACCCTTTTGCAAAATATTCCATAATTGTGTTTGATTGTTCAAAGTATCGTGATTCCATAAAGCCATCCGCTGTCGATATCAAATTGGAAATGGAAAGTAACCAGAACTTCCCGGATAACACGAAATGTTTTTGCATAATTATACAAAATTGCATCATCGAGTAGTCCCAACTCTTCAATGTTATGCGCTATATAATCTGGATGCGGAGCTCCTGCGATCAGTTTCAAGATGAAGTTCGTCATCATCGATACTCAAGGTTTTTGTTCAGCCGAGTCACACCCAAAGAATCAGTGATTTATAATGGTTTCCAAACTGTGCATTATGTGTTTAAACCACCTAAACCGTTGCGTTTACTGCATCCAGACGTAATAAGACAAGTTAAGTTTCTCGAAGGAAAATATCATTGCCTCGATTATAATTGTGGTAATATTTATTTAGAAGAATTACCCAACATAATAGTAAAACATATTATTGAACAAGTGGATAGAATATATGTTAAAGGTGCTAACAAACAAACGTTTTTAACACACTTGCTATTGTGTTGTGGTTACCGAGTGGATGTAATCAACTTGGAAATCAGCAAAGGTTGTCCGAAGCTTGTACCCGACATTCCTCATTGTATGGATCATACACTTTGATTTAACAATACAAAATGTATTTGTAGTATAAACAAGTATATATATATATATATATATATATATATATATATATATATATATATATATATATATATATATATATATATATATATATATATATATATATATATATATATATATATATATATATATATATATAGTGTGTAGTGTGTCTCAAATTGGTGATGCGTCTATAGAATTCTCAGAAACTATAAGAGATATAGAAACGATTGAATAGGAAAAGTTGTAGGCAATTTTGTTACCAATCCAAAGCTGCATATCCGACCTTAACTTCTTTGGTTTTTGGGATGTTTGAAAATCAGAAAAATGGCGCATTTCTTCAAAGTCTGTCCCATGTGGGTCCGAAAACTAACTAAAAGAATAGGCCCATGGTAATTCCTGCCTGTCGTATGCGGCGACTAATCGGAGTCAAGCAGGTGGTAGCGGACTCTTCCTTTACGTGATAGTAAAGGATTCTTTCACGCCCGAGGAGATACCACCACTTACATCAAGGAGCCGGTGAAGTCCCAACGGACATTTCCGGTTCTGGTATATAAGTCGCTTTCCCTTATAAGCAAAAATAATGATGGGTCCTCCTTGTACAAAATATCCCGGAGGCAAAATACCCCTCCATTCGGATCTCCGGGAGAGGGGTGTACAGAGGACGCCAGCATCAATATTTAACATATTCCTCTCAAATATATGTGGCCTAAATTCTAACCTGAACTCCGTCCACCATTTCCTCCAAGCTAACTCCTCTTCCTCACCGAAACCCAAATCAGTGCCAAAACAGCCACAAATCACCTTAATTTCCCGGGGTATGAGCTCCTTACTTCCTTTAGATTGCATGGAGGTGTGTGCGCATACGTCCGTAGCAATCTACCCTGCACCAGACTCCCCAATTTAGAAGCTGGAAGAAAAGACATACTATGGATAAAACTCTCTCTCTCTCTCTCAGGGCTGCAACTAAATTCATCTGTTGCATTTACCGGTCACCTTCTGACAACAACTGTTATGATTCTGCTGACGGCGTAATCTCATTATTAGCAATTTTTTTTAAATTCGCTATTGAGGAGATCTTTGTTTATATGTATATATATATATATATATATATATATATATATATATATATATATATATATATATATATAAATCTATATATATATATATATATATATATATATATATATATATATATATATATATATATATATATATATATATATATATATATATATACAGTGTGGAACAGCCAAATGGAATAAATTCGATAACGGATAAATGAGGACGTGTTGGGAAAAACGCTTGGACACGTCGATTTGTATTTTTAACTGCGCATCTTTTTCAAGAAAAAAAAATTATTTAGGGTGCGTCATGTGACAGTGGCCAATACCAACTTTCTTATTTTAAATACAAGCCCCTGTATATTATTAATTTTTTGGATTCTTCAGAAAATTCTAGACATAATTCATGTACAATGTCCTATACCTATCTTCAACTGTTTCGGAAATATTATGTATTTTCAGATTTATTACAAAAATTAACATTAAAAATAGAAAATTATTTTATTTCACAAATTCTAATAAGAAATACTGATTATTTCTTAATAATTTAAAAAAAACAAAAAAAAATTAATGTCAATGTAGTAAATGTTCAAAATGCTCGCCACGAACATCTTGGCAACATGCTAATCTGGTATAGAAATGTCTTCTAACATTACTCAACATCTCAGGCGTGACTGATCTAATCGCAAGCGTGATTCGTCTTTTTAAGTCATCTAAGTTGAGGGGCTTAGTTTTGTATACAATACTTTTGACATATCCCCACAAAAAGTAGTCTAATAGCGACAGATCAGGAGATCGTGCTGGCCATTCTATCGATCCGCGCCTCCCTATCCACCGATTTGGAAAAATTTGGTTCAGGTACTGCCGGACATTGATTTGGTAATGGGGCGGTGCTCCATCTTGCTGAAACCATATTTTATTGGCAGGAACTTGTGGGTTTGCTGGATCTGGATATAAGTTTGTCAAAGTTGGCACGACATTATTTTGGAGCAGTTCTAAATATTTATCCCCATTCAAGTTGCCATCAATGAAAAAGGGACCTACGATATGATTTCCAACAATTCCTGCCCAAACATTAACTTTTTCAGGATATTGCGTATGTTCCTCTCTCATCCAATGAGGATTCTCATTAGACCAATAGCGGCAATTTTGACGATTAACATGACCGTGAAGTGTAAATGTGCTCTCATCAGAAAACAAAACATCTTCTAATTGGATCACATTGTTATCTAACATTGCCATCATTTGTTCACAAAAATACGTTCTCCTATCGAAATCGTCCTCCATGAGCTCCTGAGTTGGTATCATTTTATAGGGATGCATTTTACTTTCCTTTAATGTTCGAAAAATTTCTGTGTGGCTAACGTTGAATAGTTGGGCTGCTTGTCGACCAGAAGTATGTGGGTTTTCTAGAAACTCAAGCGTAATATCCAATTTCGTATCATCACTTACTGCATTGGCAGCTACTTTTTTTATCTGTCTCACATGACCAAGCTCGCGAAACTGCTTTTCTATTTTGCTAATTGTTCCTTGGGATACAGGCGGCAAATTTGGAAATTTTTCGTGAAATAAGCGAGACACTTCCATCTGTGTCCGTGTGTTATCTCCATAACCAATCATTTGTAGAAGGGTTATTTTGTGCATTTCTGTTAAATGAACCATTTTTCTGATATTATTACGTACAGTTAACGAAATTCAAACGACAATAGCACTGACACTAATCACTACTGTCATGCAGGCAGACAACAAGTTGCTAAGGCTACGAGTTTTATACGAACAGAAAGAAAACTGTTTTTGTTTTTGTTTCATTTCATATCAGTAAAAAGAAACGCAGGAATGGTTTTTGTTTACTTTCTCATTATCAAGAGCTGAATGGGAAATAAGTATTGAATGCAATGTAGCGAATTTGTGAAATAAAATAATTTTCTATTTTTAATGTTAATTTTTGTAATAAATCTGAAACTACTTAATATTTCCGAAACAGTTGAAGATAGGTATAGAACATTGTACATGAATTATGTCTAGAATTTTCTGAAGAATCCAAAAAATTAATAATATACAGGGGCTTGTATTTAAAATAAGAAAGTTGGTATTGGCCACTGTCACATGACGCACCCTATATAATTTTTTTTTCTTGAAAAAGATGCGCAGTTAAAAATACAAATCGACGTGTCCAAGCGTTTTTCCCAACACGCCCTCATTTATCCGTTATCGAATTTATTCCATTTGGCTGTTCCACACTGTATATCCAACCTATAACTCAAAAAGCAATGGACCGATCTTGATTTGGTGAGTACCTTCCCTTTGCAAGTGGCTTGGATAAGTTCGTTAGGCAGGAAAATCAAATCAGGTTTTCCCGGAAATTTTTGTGTTTTCGTTCTAAAAAAATTCATATCTCCGTAAATAACAAAGTAAGGGCAACCAAATTTGGTACGCGTGTTAAAGAAACAAATTGTGTAGTTTTCCTTAAAACGTCAAACTCGCAATTTTAAACGTCAAAATTGGCAATGTTTAGGCAAAAAATGTGAAATAAATACCGATTGTGAAAAGAAAATGTTGCAAGAAGAGTGTTCTGCAAACTCTTAAGTTTCAGATTCAACCGTCATTGCTCTTCATTTTACTAAAATATTTACAGAATATTCATTTGAAATAGACCCTTTCTCTGATGCTTTGGCTGTCAGATTAGTTATGTGTATGCTTTTTTGGATATTTATTTGTAGGTTTAGTGGAGTTTATGGTTTAAGGGTCTATAATTTTGCTAGCTAATTTTCGTAGAACAAATTTGTTAATGCATTTTTGCATTTTTTATCTAAATATGATTCGTTTATAGGAAAAAAATCTGCACGTAGTAAGTGCGTTTTGGCAGCGAATTTTCGGTACATTTGCAGATTAGCTGCCGAACGGTTTTCAACAAACTGTTTTCAGAAACCTGCCTAGGGCCCCCCTGGATCCACAAACCTCAAGAAAAATTTCTTGTTCACACCCCCTAAGGAAGTTACGGGACCAGGAGTGCTGGGCGGGGTAGGTAGTAAAAAGGAACTATGAGCAGAAAATGCGAATAAAACGGGCTTGAAAGTTGTCTTTTTCACATCTTGAAGCCATATCCCCCTTAAACCCTGCCTACCTCGCACAGCACCCCTATTCCCCAGGTGCCGTAACTACCTTGGCGGGTATGAACAAGAAATTTTTCTTGTGGTTTATGCAACGAGGGTGGTTGTATGCACGCGAGGTGGGAACGAAAATCCCCACGACCGAAGCATCCACCCCCAACCCCTCAACCCTACCGCAAGTCAAAGCGGGGGGGTCAGCTTCGTCGTAGGCATTTTCCTCACCTCGTGTGCATACAACCACCCACGTTGCATAAACCACAAAAAAAACTTCTTGTTCAGACCCCCCAAGGAAGTTACGTGACCTGGGGGCGAATAGGGGTGTTGTGCGAGGTAGGCGGGGTTTAATGGGGATATGGCTTCAAATAGACAGCTTCAAGCAGTTTTCTTTGCTTTTTATGCTCATATTTCCTTTTTACTACCTACCCCGCCCAGCACCCCTATTCACTCCCAGTCCCGTAACTTCCTTGGTGGGTGTAAACAAAAAAAAAACTTGTGGTTTGTACATCCAGGTGGGGCCTAGTAATATTTCTGAAAACAATTTTTTGAAAAACGTTCAGGAGCTAATCTGCAAATTTACCGAATATTCAATAACTCAATTTACTATTAACGTAAGACTTGTTGGTTAGTAAACCAACATTTAAGTTTATTTTCGGAAAATTTTTGTATATTTTCAAACCATAAGTAATTTTGATAAAATATAGTACATTGTTTTTACTACATAGGCTATACCGATAATCAGATGATGCCTGCTCGCATTGGCTATTAAACACATTTTTATGGAAATTCGCTTCCATAACACATTTGCTGCATCCAGACTTGTGAAAAATGTTTATTTATTTTCAAACAATAAATTTATTTCGATGAAATATGATACATTGTCTCTACTATATAGGCAACCAAGTTTGATGCCTGCTTTCATCAAAGAAAGACATTTGCTATTAAACATATTTTAAAGAAAATTCGCTACCATAACGCACTTGCTGCGACCAGAGATATTTTTTTTAGTAACAAACAAACTCAGAATAAAATTGTACAGAGTGTAAAGCATAAAACTGCCATTCTTGGTTATTGGGCTTAGTTAAAGATTTCACACTCCACACCTCCCAACTCGGAACAGCTCAAACTCCACCAGCTTGTAGTGATAAGTTTATCTTTGCGATGTAAGTCAACAAGTTCCCCTACCGTATTTTGTGTTTGCGATTTGTTGAATCACCACACCGCAATAAATCATCGTCGATTGTGACAAAAATTTTGTAACCTTTTTCTGCGTGAGCGAATATTTCCTCCAGACAATAAAAGCATGCGGCTCGGGCGTTCGGAAAGTGGAAAGCAGCACCAGCAACAGCGAAGTCGAGAGATGAATGGCGCACAAGTTGGTGTCTAGCTGTGTATTTGATCAATGTCTGCTTTGTATGCGAATTCTTAATGTAGCAGTTCCTCACAGGACTGACACTAGCTGACACTTGACGTTGCACGAGGGACCCAGCAGTCTGCTAAACAGCCACATTTTGGCAAAAATATTTTTTATTTGAATATTTCTATGTGCGTGCTTTTCTGACTTTCAGAATATATTTTTTTCTATACAGGGTATTTTACGTAACCGGTCCGTTAGACGTTTATTGGGTAGAGTATGTATTTGTTTTCATTTGGCTTGCAATTTAATTGGTTAGAGTGTGTATTTGTGTTGGTTGGCTACGTTCATTAGCCACAGAAATCTATACGGATCTAACATTAACCTAAAAGGCTGGACGCGGCAAGTGCGCTATGGTAGTGAATTTTCATAAAAATGTTTTTACTGGCAAATATTTCTTTTTTAATGAAAGCAGGCATCAAATTTGGTTACCGGTATAACCTATATAGTAAAAAGAATGTAGGTACTTACCATATTTCATCAGCATTCATTGTTTGCAAAAATACAAAAATTTTGCGAAAATAAATAAAAAAGGTTCCCAAAAAAACTGGTCTGTTTTACCTGGCCAATAAACCACTTCAAGATATTTACCCACCTGCGACGGTATAATTATTCACAAAAAGCTTTTCAGAGAAACTTAAAAAAACTGGATATGTGTTCTAGGGGGCATAGTTCGCGCTTATTTGAAGGACTTTTTTCAAAATTCAAAAGTCGCGAGCTCCCGGTTAGTGATTTTTTTCTACGAAAACTACCCAAAAAGAGAAAATTTGTATCACCAATGACTATGTGAAAACTGGAACCTGTGATGAGCACTAATAAGTACACTTGGAGAACACCCAAATCACCACAACATATATATCAGAGACCTTACGATCGTTTCGTTGACAATGTCAACATCTTCAGAGGAAGAAAATTCTAACATAAAAAACTAGATCCCGTGTATTTATATCGCGTCAAGGTAAACGAACTAGTCCAAAGTAAAGTTGTCATCCAAGAACGATCGTTTGTTTATTGCGCAGTGAAACTACTAGGTCAGAGACCTGCTTTAATCTTCTGGTCGACAAATTTATGACCCTTATCTAATATAGGTTTAAAAGTACCCGAGTTATTTAAAGAATCAGCCCATTTCCTTTCGATCTAGACATTTACTATGTAGATATTGGATCATGCCGATAAAGACATCTGGTGAGATAAACAACATCAACTCAACTCATCTTTTTAAAAATAGAAAACTAAAAACCCAGATGCCCGTCTCACCATGTTAACTCTAACAAAGGATAAATAATAATAACTAAAATACTACATAAAAACTATATTTATATTGATTTTAATTCTACGTGAAAGTATTTATATTAACTACATAGATACAACAAACCAAACAGGTCTTTAAGTCGAGACAAACATAGAGATTAGTATATAAACCGGTCGAGTTATTGACAATAATTTATTATTCTACTAGAAAAATTAGGAGTGTTTAAGCGGTCAAATGCAAAGAGAAAATAATGGGCTTGAAATTACAGGTGCCGCACGGTTTGATGAAGTTTTGTTCTTAATATACCTTAATATAAAAATACTTTCTAATGAATCAAGCATAGTTTCTTGTCTAACATTTTTGACAAGTTTCAAATTTTCTTTGTCAATGTGGTGATTATTATCCCATATATCTTGTGCCACACATGATTTGTTCACCGTACCATATCGTAACTGTGCGAGATGTCCACGAAGTCTGGTGGCTATGTTTCTCCTAGTTTGGCCCACGTACTTAAGATCACAATATTTGCAACTAATCTCATAAATGCCGGACATTTCAGTGACTTTATCTTTGTCTTTCGTATTACCCAACCAATTTTTTAAATTACTTTTCGTCGAAAACGTCAAATGTAAATCAGCTTTCTTAAAAATACTTACCAAACCCTTTGTGATTCGTGGTCCGTAAGGTAAACACACAAATTTTTTCTCTATTTTATCATTCTTAAATGTCGTCTTAAGTGAAATATGTGTTGTGGTGATTTGGGTGTTCTCCAAGTGTACTTATCACCAATGACTTATGGGCCAGCCTCTGATTGTCAAGATAACTTTATAAAATGCAGGTCAAGACACCCTATAGTTAACGTATCAAAATCTTCTCGTAATTTGTATAGTGACGGACATTTTGAGCCTTACCGTAGTAATACGTCATCCAATCTTTTCAAAATTCAAAAGTCCCGGTCTCCTTAATAGCGATTAGGTCACCAGACTTGAATCATTTGTATTACTTTTTGTGGAGTCCCTTGAAGTCACTAGTTAACAAAACTCCAGTCGAAAATGAATATAATCTAAGCAATATGATATTAGAATCTTGTACCATTATTAAGCATACACCAGGTATATTCGAAAGAGTTCTTCAATTAATGTTAAGGGAAATTGTTGCATGCGTGTTAGTAGGCTACGGTCATTTCCAATTCAGCAAGTTCTAGAGCTGGTCAGCTCTTTAATAGTTGGCTGGTGTGGTATACCTGCATTATGGTAGGTGGTAGTGGAATTTTCATTTACGTAATAGTAAAGGATTTTTTTCACGCCCGAGGAGGTACCATCCCTTACATCAAGGGGACAGTGAAGTTTCACCGGACGTTTCCGGTTCTGGTGTATGAGTCGGTTTCCCTTATAAACAAAAATGATGATGGCTCCTCCTTGTACAAAAGATTCCGGAGGTAAAATACCCCTCTATTCACATCTCCGGGAGAGGGGTGTACAGGGGGAGAGCCAGCATCAAGGTTGAACATATTCTTCTCTAATATATGTTGCCTAAATTATAACCTGAACTCCGTCCACCATTTCCTCCAGGCTAATAGGCCCCAACTCCCCTTCCTCACCGAAACTAAAATCAGTGCCAAAACAGCCACTACTCACCTCAATTTCCCGGGGTATGAGCTCCTTACTTCTTTTAGATTGCATGGAGGTGTGTGCGCGTACGTCCGTAGCAATCTACCCTGCACCAGACTCCCCAATTTATAAGCTGGAAGAAAAGACATACTATGCACAAATCTCTCTCTCAGGGCTGCAACTAAATTCATCTGTTGCATTTACCGGTCACCTTCTGACAACAACTTTGTCAGCTCTTTGACTACCTTTTTGGAAAAACCGACCATCTGATTTCTGATTATTCTTCCTCTGAGGTCACTATTCTTGGTGGCTTCAATGCCCATAATAAGGAATGGCTAGGATCTTCAAAAACCGATCCACAGGGAATAGCAGCGAAAGCCTTTGCAGTCAGCAATTCTTTAGCCAATAAGGTTCAGCAACCTACTTACTTTCCTCTCATTCCAATACACAGCTCAAATCCCTTGGATCTCCTTCTTACTACAAATCCTGACTGCTACAAGATATCAGTCACCGCCCCCCTGGGGCGCTCAGACCACGGAATGGTCACTGCTTCCTGCGCAATGCAACCCGAGATCACACAGTCATCACATCCACGTATCGTTTGGCACTACAACTCCGCGAACTGGGACGAAATGCGAGATTTCTTTTCCTCATTTCCATAGGCCTCTGTCTGCTTTTCTCATCCTGACCCCTTTGATATCTCACAAAACGTCACCGAAATTATTCAAGGTAGCATGGAATTATTTATTCCACGTACACAGAAAACTTCTGCAGCCACTCAAAAGCCCTGGTTCTCTAAGTCCTGTGACAAGGCCAGACTTGAAAAGCTCAAAGCTCACAAAAAACTTCTACACAATCCCAGTCACCAAAACCGTCAGGCATTTAACGACACAAGAAACCGCTAAGTCCGCATTCTTTTCTCGTTTAATAACCACATCAAAAACAAAGTCCTCTTAAGCTCCAGCGGCAGCACACCCCTCTGGACTCTTGCTAAAACTATCGGGAATAATTTCTGCAAGAGCACGTTCCCACCTCTTGTCTCAGGGGATGAAATTGTTTCTACCGCCCTGGGCAAAGCTGAACTTTTTTCCTCGTTTTCCGCCGGCAATTCTACTCTGAACCCACCTCCAAATGTTCAACCACCAACAATCCCCAATGTCGCGCATCAAATGACGGATATCATTTTCAAAACTAAAAAAGTACGAAAGATGCTCTCTTCTCTTAATACCAGGAAATCCTCTGGCCTTGATGAGATCCCAGCAATTGTGCTCAAAAAATGCGCACCAGAACTAGCTCCTGTCCTGATTCGTCTGTTTCAGACATCTTACAATAGAGGCATATTCCCTAGTAACTGGAAAACTGCTCGAGTACAACCCGTCCCCAAGAAAGGATCGAAAGCGCTTCCTAGCAACTACAGGCCTATTTCTCTCCTTTCAGTCATTTCTAAAGTGATGGAAAAGTATATAAACACCGAATTATTAAAATTTCTTGAAAAACACAGTCTTATCCACGACAGGCAGTATGGATTCTGTCAGCGCTGATCAACTGCCGACCTCCTTTTCTTTGTCACCCATGCTTGGGACAGCGCTGCTTAATAAACTACCGGCCTATGGCCTACCACCAAAACTTTGTACGTGGACAGCAAATTTTCTCTCGAACCGGAGCATTTCTGTTGTCGTGGATGGCCATTCCTCTAAACTGTATCCAATTAATGCAGGAGTTCCTCAAGGTTCAGCTTTAGCCCCTTAGCCCCCCCCCCCTTGTTTCTTCTCCACATCAATGACCTTCTCTCTAGCACATCCAACCCAGTTCACAGTTACGCGGACGACAGCACCATCCACTCAAATATACAATATTCTAAGCGTGTCTCTTTAGCTCAATTAAATGAGGATCGCATACTCATTGATGGTTCTATCTCCGTGGATCTCCAAAAAATATTAGACTGGGGAAGTAGAAATCTTGTACAATTCAACCCCACCAAATCACAGTCTTGCTTTCTTTCTTATAAAAGATACACCAGCCCTAGACATATCACAATAAACAACAAAGTTATTCAAAGTAATGAGTCCTTTTCACTTATCGGAATTTCTGTGGATCGAAATCTCAATTGGCACCAACATGTCACATCAATTGCAGAAGCGGCTGCTAAGAAATTAGGTTTCCTCTTCCGGGCTCGCAAATACTTTTCACCAGCTAATCTCTATACCTTATATACTTCACAAATAATGCCAAACCTCGAATACTGCTCCCACATCTGGGGTGCCGCTGCCGCTTCTACACTCGCTATCTTGGACTCCATTCAGAAGAGAGCTATACGTCTCACCGGTGACCCTACCGTCATCCAACGGCTGCCATCACTTGCCCACCGACGTGCCGTTGGTGCCCTCTCTCTCTCTCTCTTTTATAGATATCTGCACGGGCACTGCTCAGAGGAGTTTTCCTCCATAGTTCCCCCACCTGCTGTCCCCAACAGATCTACCAGGGGAACAGAGCGAATGCACCCTTTTACTGTCCAGGTCACCAGAGATAAAACATCTTGTTATGCCCGCTCTTTTGTCCCGAGGACTTCCTTGCCGACACATGTTTTTCCTTCTCCCCCGAACCCCCAAACCTTCAAATCCAGAATTAACAAATTGCCTCTTTCCCCCTTGTCGACACCTACGGTACGATAGTATTTAGGCTGTAAGCCCTCGCGGTGTGTTGTTGAAATAAAAAAAATTAAAAAATATTTGTAAATGTTATTCAATAATTTGTAGAAGTAGTTTAGTCTTAGTCTTATATTACATTACAATACAATCAATAAAATACACATTTTTTCGCAAATTGTTCAAAAAATTCCTCACGATTAAACTTCCAATTTAACTTCCAACGCAAGTTCAACTAGATAACGTTATATACATTGTACGTGAAACCCGTTTTTCTCCAAAATGGCTGCTTTCAACAACAATGAGAGTACCCTTTGTTGGTAAAATTGAATGAAGAATAAGTCTGAATAGTCAGAAGTTATATATGTGTGTATATATATATATATATATATATATATATATATATATATATATATATATATATATATATATATATATATATATATATATATATATATATATATATATATATATATATATAATAAGGATCTAACAATGTTATAAATACTATATAAATACGCCTATTGCTGTTCATGTGTGTCTGTATCTGAATGTCTTGTGTACAATCTCCCCAGGCCTGGTCATAAAACGCAATAATTGGCTGGTCTTTTCTTGTTTTATTTTTTTTGTTTTTTTAACGTCGGCCTATTTCCGCGATTATGGCCAATCACCTACGCCAGGGAGCAGATTCACCTCAGTATCCTGGAAATTTTGCCGAACCCCGGCCTTTCTGTAAGGAGGGTAGGGATATTTAACGTGCCCAACATCGCATGGACACGGGACCGACGGCTTTACGCCCCCTCCGAAGGAAGGAACGTGCAGACATTCAACTTGCTCAAATACAATGCCAGAACCTCGGTTGATGTTAATGTTACAGTTTGTACTGAAAAAGTGAAAGGAGTACCCTGGGATCGAACACAGTGCCCTCGGTTCAGAGGCACACGTTCTTACCTCTGAACCACCGAGGAGGCTCTTGGTCTCTTTTTATGCTCCTCGAGTTAATTTTAGTTAAGTTATCGGCAAGAGACCTTGTCTTGTACCTGAATGTTTTTTAGTGGTTTTTTCATTGCAGGATTCTGCTGAAGTGTCAGTTTAGCACGAAATACATAAAGCATGATATAACCAAGAACGATCGTAATTGTTGTACCCGCCAATGAAAGTTCGAATGCCCTGAAATGAGATTCTGAGTTTTTGAAACTAACAAGTGACGACTGCTACTTCTTTCTGCAAAGTATATATATATATATATATATATATATATATATATATATATATATATATATATATATATATATAATTAAATTAAAACTGATCTGAATATAAGTTCTAGGGATCTTGTTTGCGCTCATTCAAATTCAAAAGTTACTGTCTCCTTATTAGCGAATTTTTATACAAAAATTCGCTAAGTAAGATATAGGTAATTAAAGATATATACTTATGTAATTAAATTAATGCATTTCACAAGATCGAGATTCACTTTACATTTACCATTTTTGACCTACAATTTAGGTGAACCAAATTCCCCATCACTCAGCATTATATATATATATATATATATATATATATATATATATATATATATATATATATATATATAGGCTGGCGCATTGAAAACGAAACAGACCGATTTGCATCCAGAGAAATTTTTTTTAAGAAACGCTGAAACACGTTAATTTTAATATTGAGGGGGACATGTTTTGACATAAAACTCCACTTTTTCACATTAACTTCTTAAAAGTGGTGATAACAACCCTTATATTTTAAATAGGGAACATGGGTCGAGTGTTACATCATTTGAAAGCTCTTTCTTTTCTGAATTCAGAGCACTAATTTTTTTGGAAGTTTTATCAACTCGTTTAAAAATTATTTACAGTTGAGGATGCAAAAACGCATTTCCTTCATTTCGATAAGAAATGTGCTGATAGTCAATGTTTTGTTGGTTTGTAAACAAAAAATTGACTATCAGAACATTTCCTATGGGAGTGAGAGAAACGCGGTTTATTATTTCAGTTTATCGGTCGGTTTCATACTTGATAGTACTACCGAAAATTAATTTCATAATGGTGTATTCTGTAGAAGAAAGAGTTCAAATAATAACTCTTTTTTTCAAAAACTATGACTGTGCCAACCGTACCGCAAATTTGTTTAATGAACGACATCCGAATAGACATGTTAACAGAAAATACATTTTGGAGTTAGTGGCAAAGTTTCGACAAAGTGGTTTAGTAGCCAACAAAGAACGGGATCCTGAACGTGAATTTCCGGTTAGAAATGAGACTACTGAGATTGAAGTTTTAGGACAAATTGCTTCAGACCCAACTTTGAGCACGAGAAAATTGGCCACTGTTTCAAACACCAAAAGAAGAACTATTCAGCGAATATTGAAGCATCATAAATTTCACTCGTATAAAATTCATCTTGTACAACAACTGAATGAAGATGATTTTGATCGGCAGCTGGAGTTTTGTGAAGCTATGACTGCACGAATAGCTGATAACGGGAACTTTCTGTTCAATATCTATTTTTCAGACGAGCGTACGTTTTTATTAAACTCTACAGTCAATTGTCATAATTGTCGTTATTGGGCAGATAATAATCCAAGAAATTTTTACGAAGTCCACACTCAAACTCCACAGAAATTGAATGTCTGGACTGGCATTTTTGGAGACCGTTTAATCGGACCAATTTCCTTGATGGTAATTGGAGTGGCGAAACGTATTTGGAGTTACTAGAAGATATCGTTTACCCTCTACTAATTGACATTGTTGAAAATGATGATCGCTATCAAGAAAATCAATTAGTGTTTCAACAAGATGGAACTCCTCCGCATTTTTCACAACGTGTTAGGGAGTGTCTAAACACATAGTTTTCAGGACAATGGATTTGGCGTAGAGGTGCTATTGAGTGGCCCTCTAGATCACCGGATTTAACTCCTTTAGGCTTCTTGCAACTCCAATAATTTTTAAACGAGTTGATAAAACTTCCAAAAAGATTAGTGTGCTGAATTAAGAAAAGAAAGATCTTTCAACACTCAACCCATGTTCCCTATTTAAAATATAAGGGTTGTTATCACCACCCTTAAGGGGTTGATGTGACAAAGTTGAGTTTTATGTCAAAACATGTCCCCCTCAATATTAAAATTGACGTGTTTCAGCGTTTCTTAAAAAAAACTTCTCTGGACGCAAATCGGTCTGTTTCGTTTTCAATGCACCACCCTGTATATATATATATATATATATATATATATATATATATATATATATATATATATATATATATATATATATATATATATATATATATATATATATATATATATATATATATATATATATATATATATAAGGAAAGGTTCAGTGTGACGTGGTAAAGACACAACCGCATACATGTGTTTCGCGCTCATTAGTGCGGTATAACCAGGTGAAAATGGGAACTCGTTGGATGAAGGAGCATAAACACACGGAGTCACAACAGGCAACCAGTGCGTAGTTTGCAGCTTCATTTGGAAGACCCTCAGACCCTCAATTGGAGGGTAACAACCAAAATTGCCACGGGGGCAACAGAAATCACCTGCGTGGCGTCCGAAGCCCAGGAGTTATAATAATAATAGCATGATTTTTTTAACGCGGCCAATTGTATGTACATATACTTTCCTTTAACAATATATATACAGAAGAGCGACAGTTACTACACATTAATATATATATATATATATATATATATATATATATATATATATATATATATATATATATATATATATATATATATATATATATATATATATATATATATTAATGTGTAGTAACTGTCGCTCTTCTGTATATAACTTTGTGAGTCGTTTACTCACGCTAATTGACCGGTTTTTAGGAATTTCTTCTTCAAAAATATTTGTATTTCCAAAAATAACAAACTTCTTTTGATATCTTTAAAATTATTGCGTTATTTTATAGTAATCCTTATTGTTATTTCCATTTGTTGCATTAGTTGTTCGAGCAGAATCACCTCCCATATTTTTTGCTTGTTATTTTCGAAGACGCTGTATACCCAAATATCTAATGACTTAGCATTCTCTATCCTTGTTTAGGCGATATAGATGACCACATTTTAGAAGGTCGTCTGCTTACCTGTTATTATTCAACTCTTCATTGACGTAACAATCCAAGTCCAAGCTAGTTTGTGGTAGGAGGAACAGAATTTTAGCTGTTTTATAAGAAACACATTCCATTGCAAGAAGCGGTATCAAAGGTCAAAGAAATTCTGTTCTCGCAGTTTCGCTGTTACAGTTACGCTGACGCTTCCATGAAATATGACTATGTAATAAATAACAAAGCATTAACAATGCAGCTACAACGGTTTTATAACATTCTATAAAGTAAAAGAACTGGAGCTTCCACAATATTAAAATTTATGCTAGGAAATTCTAATAGTAGCAGTAAAATGGCCATATATTAGGTTTCTTGTTTTTCATGCATGGAGAAACATTATATCCATTGTGGTACACTAGTATTGACAATAACACACAATGTTCTATAGTCACAATATAGTTTTATTAATATATATATAAATGTCTTGATTACACAGTGAGTTATTCTGTATCTTAACTAGGCCGCGTTACATTCAACAATGAATCTCCTTTCCCAACGTTCGTGCTTCGTTCTCAGTCCACGTTATCTCTTGGTGAATCATTATGCTCCGTAACCGGTCGCCACAATCCCTCCTTTTTCTTCAGCTTCAGTGGTGGTATCCTTGTAGGTGTGATGTCGTCCTCGTGCTCGATAACGGAGCGACCGGCTGGTGTGGAATGGTTGGAGGCGGCGTGATCAGTTGAGGAGCTAGTTGGGACAAAAGTTAAATGTTTAAAATATTCTGCTGATTCTCCCGGTACTTTTTTTACATGTGTCGTGTGGCGTTTAAATGTTTTCCCATCTTTATTTAGCGTAACTTCATTCCCTTTTCTTTCTATCACTTCATACTCTTCGTCGCGAAATCTACCCTCTAGTTTATTTGCCCTCGCCATGTTCTGTACTATTACTTTATCCCCCGGCTGTATATCGCACTCTTTTGACCTTCTAACCTTATCTTCTCTATCCTTTCCTTTTTGCTTCATAATCATATCATTGTCTTTGGCTTCTTGATCGCCCTCGCTATTTACAAGGTCGGATATAGAAGGAATTTTGTCACGAATATTTCTACCCAATAGTAGCTGTGACGACGACTTTCCTGTTGTTCCGTGTGGTGTGACATTGTACATCAAAATGAAGTTTCTTATTTCGGTTCGATAGTCTCTTTTATTAGCATGCGCAATTTGAAGTCTCTTTAGTATTGACTTATTTGCATTTTCGACTTCGCCATTGGCTTGGGGCCAATACGGTGGAGTTCGTATTAGCTCAATGTTGTGACTGTTACAAAAATCTACAAATTCTCGGCTCACAAATTGTCTCCCGTTATCTGCTCTGATGCGCCTTGGGAAACCCAGTCTTGAAAACATCTCTGTTAAATGGTCGATGATTATGGATGATGTTGTGGATTTTAGAAATTTGATCTCTTGATATCTGGAGTAATAATCGATTATAACCAGTACCATATCTCCGTTTGGAAAAGGCCCCATCAGGTCTATGGCCAGACATTGCCAAGGCTCTTCTGGAAACTTGTGGCGTGACATCGGAGGTGGTTTGTTAGGCTGTGATACCAAGAGACAGTCTCGGCATTTTTTTACGAATTGTTCCGTATGTCGATCTAACAATGGCCACCAAACCTTTGCACGCAGACGCCTTTTCATGACTGTTTCTCCAGGGTGCCCTTCATGCGCTAGTTCTAAGACTCGGTTTATTAACGATTGGGGAATCACGAGACGATTACTTCTCAACAGGACTGAATCCATAGATGATAGCTCTGATTTGAACGGGGAGTATATGTTTTTATCTGCAGTGGGCCAAGAGTTGTTATTAAGTTTGTATATTGCTTCTGTTATTTCTTTATCTATCCTGCTTTCCGCAATAACTTGTGATATCTTCAACGCTTTGGGTGTGCTTCTTTCTATCACTGAGAAAATGTGTCTTTCGGTTCCAGCATCAAATGGCTTTTCGTTTTCTAACTTGCAGAGCCTTGAAACTGAATCTGCAATGTTAAGTTTACCCGGTTGATACTTAACTTTAAATTTAAAGGCTTGTAGTCTAAGTAGCCATCTCTCGATGCGAGCCGGCGGTTTTGATGTTGGTCTAAATATAGTTTCAAGAGGTTTGTGGTCCGTAACGAGTTCGAATTCTAGTCCTGCTAAATATAAATGAAACCGTTCTACTCCCCATACCAAAGCTAAACTTTCTTTTTCTGTCTGTGAGTAGCGTCTTTCAACGTCCGACAGACTTTTACATGCGAATGAGATTACTTTAGGGTTATCCTGCTTATCCAGCTGCAGCAAAACTGCTCCTAGAGCTACAGGACTGGCATCTGCAATAAGCCGGGTACGCCGCTGTGGGTCAAAATATGCTAATGTTGGGAGCTCGGCTAAGTAACCCTTAAGCGTATTGAAGTGCTGTTGGTGAATATCCGTCCATACGAATTTCTCATTAATTTTCGTTAATTGGCGCAAAGGCTCTGTTGTCGTTCCTAGATCGGGAATAAACTTTCCGAGGTATGTCACCAAGCCCAAAAAGCTACGTACTTCTTTTTTATTTTCCGGTGGACGAAAATCTAAAATGGCTTTTACTTTCCTCTTGTCGGCATCTATACCTCTGTTAGATATCTTGTGACCCAAAAAGTCTAATTCTTGCACCTTTATTCGGCACTTTGTTTTGTTTAGTGCAACATTGTTTTCCTTGAGGACATTTAGAACCTCCTTAACACATGTGTCGTGTTCTAATTCAGAAGATCCAAATATAATTATGTCATCTAAATAATTTAAGCAATTTTTACACGATGATAGCATCCCTTCAAATATTCGCTGGAATATTTCGGGTGCCGAATTGACTCCAAACATCAACCGTTTATATCGGAACATTCCTTTGTGAGTAATTAATGTTGTAATAGGACGACTATCTGGGTGTAACTCAAGTTGGTGATAGGCGTTTAACAAATCGAGGCGTGAAAAATAGTTTGCATTTCTGAGCTTAGTTAAGAAGGAGTCAAATGTCGGCAAAGGGTAGTTCTCTCTTTGGATAGCTTCGTTTGCTCTACGCATATCAACGCAGATTCGACTGTCTCCGCTGGACTTAAAAATAACAACTACCGGTGATATCCAGGCGCTAGGTTCCATTACTCTTTCAATTATGTCATTTTGTAAGGCCTCGTTCAGCTTGTCTTCGACCTGTGATTCGACTGCGACTGGAACTCTTCTTACTGGTTGTTGTACGGGTTTTACGTATGGGTCTATGCATAGTTTTACTGAAACATCTTTTACTTTGGAAAACGGGGTTGTTTTCTCTATTTTATTTACATTAAGTCCTAACTTTAATATTCCCAATTCCTTGGCTGTATCTTTTCCCACTATGGAAATGTCTCCATTTGTTACCACATAAAAAGTTGTAATGAGCTCACGTTCACCTGGGATGTTAATTGTTGTTGTGAATCTGTATTTAATTTCGAGTGACCTACTAGTGCCATATGGTTTTAGCGAATCCGTATTCTTTGTGGTAAGATCCCAAATAATTGCGTTATGTGAAGAAAGTGATTCCCAGTCAGTTCCTCTTATTATGTTGGCCTTTGACCCCGAATCTATAAGCAATACTAATTCAACTCCACCTACTAAACATTTCACCAAGTCGTCGTACGAATCATCTTGGTTGGACTGGTTTGCTTTATGGACACTACTACCGAAAAAACAACGCTTCGCCTGTTGTCTTATCTTCAACAAGAATTTGTTAAAGTTTTCACTTTCGTCTTTCTTGATACCTCGGAATACATGGCGTTCAAATGTAGAATTTTGTTTGGGAGAAAAGTAGTCTGATAATTTATCCACTAGTGTTTTAAAAACGTCGTCATTTTCTTCCGTATTGACTGACCCAATAGCTCCTGGTAAACTATAAGCTACCTCTTGTAACTGTGGACCCCCCAGGTGCAAAAGTTTGTTTCTCTTCTTTACAACATCGGTGATGTCTTCTGAGGCTAGGTATAGATCTAGCGCTCTGAGCCATTTCTCCCACTCCGCTCTAAGTAAAGCCTTGTCGAGGGTATCGCATAAGAATGGTCTGATTCCTGTCTCTGCCATAGTTGACTAGGAAAGAAGAAAAACAAAGAATAAAGAATCAAAAGTATGTTATATCAATTTCCATGCGCACGCGAGAAAAACCTAAAAAGCTCTCAATCCAAAGTACGGTTTTTTCTGTACCAATTTTTTTTTTAATGACATATTATGTAATATTTAGATGTCTAAATCGAACACTTTATGGGTTACATGAGACCTAGCATAAAGTTAATATAAACATTACTTCAAACAAGAATTTTCTCCGTTTAACATACGTCATCAGTTGGCAAAAACATTCGGTTAAATAGGTAGCGCGACACAATAAAGCAAAATATAAACAAAATAAAATATAGTGTCGTAATGGTTAATATTTGTTTAAACTTGCCGATATTGTTATTATATACGTACATACATAAATACAATTAAATGTACTTTTAAGTGATTTCATTCAGCTGATTTTGTTTACAATATAATTTCCAATAAATTCAGAGTTCTCATTTTAATAAAACATGTTTATCAAGTCGCATTTATCTTATCTCGATTTGTCGTAGGAATATGTAGTAAATATTTCACTAAAATATAATATCATTTCTAAATATATATATATTTTTATTCGCGTGCGCATTCTTATTGTAAAAAAAAAGCAAACTCATGATTCATACTCGTTGGTTCATAATTGGGAGTCTTTTATACACACATATATACACATATATGTACACACATACATACACACATATTTGGCTCACAGCCATCCTCTGTTTAATTTTCTCTCTTTCTTTGGTGCTCACAGCCCTACGTTTTTTTTTTCTTTCTTTGGTGCTCACAGCCCTACTTTTTGGTGCTCACAGCCCTACTTTTTTTTTTCTTTCTTTGGTGCTCACAGCCCTACTTTTTTTCTTTGGTGCTCACAGCCCTACCTCGATGCCCACAACAATACACATGCATCCCGTAGGCATCGGAATCCAAGTTAATATTAAAAAATGTAGTCATGTTTAGTGTGTCAAAAAAACATCTCATAATTAAATTATTATCTCTGTACAGTTAAGAATTCTTACCTTTATAATTAGACGTATATAACAGGTTTAAAGAATCCTCGTCGCCACTTGTGGTACACTAGTATTGACAATAACACACAATGTTCTATAGTCACAATATAGTTTTATTAATATATATATAAATGTCTTGATTACACAGTGAGTTATTCTGTATCTTAACTAGGCCGCGTTACATTCAACAATGAATCTCCTTTCCCAACGTTCGTGCTTCGTTCTCAGTCCACGTTATCTCTTGGTGAATCATTATGCTCCGTAACCGGTCGCCACATCCATTAATTAAATTTTATCACAAACTATGGTAAAATAAAACTAAATACCAAGTTATCTATTTAACAAAAAATATCAGTTACCCTAGCCATTTAAAATCGTTTGAATTTGTAGGCAAAACTTTTAACCGGCATTTTAGTTTTTACATTAGATTATTGGTAATGTATTACTTCAACCAGTTTCTTATGTGGTAATTTTTACTTTCAATCGTCAACACGACTGAAAGTAGGGCATCGGCGAGAAAAATTTCAAAAATCTTTTTTAGCTTAAACGTCGTAAAAAGTGTCACAACATAAAAAAAATATGATTTGGAAATGAAATTTTCTTTTTGTCTGTCGATCTGTATGTCTGTCTGTTTGTAGCTACGATAACTTTAGAACGAATTGAGAGATCGTCTTCGAATTTCATATAGAGTTAACACTCGACAAACGAACGGTTCGCATTGTTTTTGGGTAACTTTGCTTTAGGGGGTAGGGAATAAATGGGGATGATTTGATGAAAATTGACATTTTTTCGTTAAAACTCGAATAATATAAAGTTTTAGGGTTTGTTTGTTAGAAGACTTTCAATTTCATCAAACATCTGGTGTCTTGTATTAAAATAAAATTAGGGGTTGAATTTTTGCGGGGGGAATATCGGCAAGAGAAATTCTGACCAATTTCTTTTGCTAAAGCGGCGTAAAAAGTCTAACAACATATAAAAAACTTGATTCTGGAACCGATTTGCTTTTGTCTGTCGTTGGTCGGTCTGTATCTCTATCTGTTAGTAGGTGCAATAATTTTTGAACGAATTGAGATATCATCTTCAAATTTGGTATCCATTGATTTTTTTTAAATTCTCTTAAATCGAGTCGTCAAATTTGTAATAGGTAACATTTCAATATTTTTCTAACACGCTTGGTAATAGCGGCAAATTTTATAGTAAGTCAAACTTTCTGAAGTGACCTTATAATCAAAACATTTTTACGTTATTATATTTTAAATGTAGCCTTTATTAAATTGCATTAAAAGTACATAGCTTATTTGGGCAACACATAATAATTGGTAAAAAGAAATGCCTCTTGACATAAGAATATACTGTTGCGTTCTCTCCGGGTTCTGGATAAGTGAGACTTTAAATTTTAACAAAACAACTTTATTTACACTCTAAATATGGATACAATAAAATTTCTAGAATGTCTCTCTCACAAAACACTTCATTTACTGGCCTTACAATTACTACTCTCAACAAAAGTCACTAATCTGGTACTACAGTCACTACTCACTTTACACTGCTTCAAGTCACTACCACATTCTCTTACTGAACTGAACTAACTCCGGCTGGCTTGCTTTCGCTTTTATATACTCGCCGTACCTTCCCCTCCTTTCTAGAGTGTTCCATTCCAGAACGTTCTAGGACCTTCTTTTACTAGAAGGTTCTGTGAATACAGATCGGTCCCGTGTGTATACAGGGGGATGTATATACAGGTGATCCAAATGTGGTCACCACTCCTATGTTACACAAGAGGTGTTTCTCGAACTATAAGATCTCTCTGCGTATACAGGGTGTAAGGGTTCTCTGCGTATACAGGGTGTATATACAGGGTGTTCGGAATGTGCAGACCTCAGTTATCCGTTCCGACGGGGTACAAGTTGGTAACTTCGTTATTTCTGGTCCTAGAGGGTTGAGACTTCGCCTGAGGGGGGTCACCCCAGGCACCCCCAGGGGGTGGGGAGGCGGTGTTGCCAGATTGTGCAAAAATTCCCAGATGTTGGGGAAATTCTGGAGATGTGGCAACACCGCACCTACGTCTATTAAAGTGCTTTGTAACACTGCCCCCCTCCTTAAGACTGTTCGTCCCGAACAGTATTTACCGGCCGCCAACTTGGGGGTTCGTTGCCCCGATAGGGACTCAACCTCTCTATGTGAACAACTTTGGGTTTAGTTCTTGGAGACAGCTGGATTCTGTAGACTAGGTCGTTAATTTTCTTAGTTACCAAGTATGGCCCTTCCCATGGTTTCTGAAGTTTGGGACTGAGGCCCTTTCTCCTTGTTGGTTGGTACAGCCACACTGCATCACCTTCCTTGAATGTATGGGGTGTTGCTCTGCGATCCAAGCGCATCTTCATCCGGTCACTGCTTAAGAGGAGCCTATCTCTGACACATCTGTGTATAGTGCGCAGTTTTCCTTCTAGGTCGGCGACATACTCAGGTAACGTAGCTAGGTCCGCTATGTCCTCGTTCGGTGGTGGTCTCGTCATGTCGATTGGTAGCCGCATCTCTCTGCCGGTCAACATCATGGATGGAGTGTAGCCGGTAGATTCATGCTGAGAGCTTCTGTAAGCTAGGAGGAACAGAGGTATCAGCTTGTCCCAGGTTCTCTGATTCTCGTCAACAAACATAGCAAGATACTGATTGATGGTCCTGTTATGCCGTTCTACCATGCCGTCTGATTGAGGGTGGAGTGGCGTTGTTCTCGTTTTCTTTATGCCTAGCAAGTCCATTAGGCTCTTCCAGACCTCTGATTCGAAATTCCGGCCCTGGTCGGTGTGAATCTCCAAGGGTACGCCATGCCGTGATATGACATTTTCCATCAGGGCTTCTGCCACGGTCGTTGCCTCTTGGTTGGGGATCGGCGCAACTTCAGGCCATTTCGAGAAGTAGTCCATCGCCACCATTATGTATCTGTTCCCAGACTCTGTGATGGGAAAAGGTCCTGCGATGTCTACGGCAACTCTCTCCCACGGTGTACCTGAGATGTACTGCATCATTTTTCCTCTGGATCGGGTCTTTGGTCCTTTCTTTGAAGCACATTGGTCACACCTTTTGCACCATTCTTCCACGCTTCTTCGGCAGTTTATCCAATAGAAGCGGTCTCTCACTCTGGCAAGAGTCCTGTTGACCCCAAAGTGGCCTCCACTTCTACTATTGTGTAACTCTTGAAGAACACTGTCTATGCACTCACTTGGCACAACGGTCTGGTATATACAGTCTCTACCATCGGCAGTTTCCCATTTTCGAGTGATCATGTCATTCTTTAGACACAATGAGTCCCATTGTAGCCAGTAGCCTTTAACCTCCGCCCCAAACCGGGACACATCGTGCCACTCAGGTCTTTTCCCCTTTTGTAGCCATTCTCTAATATTTTTCAAGTCTGGATCTGTTTTCTGTGCGTCTCTGATGTATTCAAGATTTACGTCTAGATCGGTGTTATTCTCCTGTCCTGCCACCAGTTGTTTGATCTGATGAGTTACTTTGTCGATCTCTTTGCTCTCTTGTCGCTCGCAAAATTTACATTCATGCACTGAACATGGTCTTCTTGACAGGCTGTCTGCATTAGCGTGACTTCTTCCTCTTCGATGTTCAATCCGGAAGTCGTAGCTCTGCAGTTTCTCTATCCATCGGGCTATCTGTCCTTCGGGATTTCTAAAGTTCAGAAGCCATTGCAGAGCAGAGTGATCTGACCTCACGCGGAATGTTCTTCCGTACAGGAAGCTGTGGAAATGTTCGATGGATCTTACAACTGCCAGCAGTTCTTTCCGGGTTACACAGTAATTTCTTTCTGCTTTTCCGAACGTTTTGCTGAAGTAGCCTATCACAACTTCTTCTCCGGCTTGGAGCTGTGAGAGTACTGCCCCAATGCCATACTGGGAAGCATCGGTGTCCAGTATAAACAGTCCTTCGTCCTGAGGATAAGCCAGCACAGGAGCAGTGAGAAGACGATGTTTGAGCTCTCTAAAAGACTCTTGGCAATCTGGTGACCAGATGAACTCGGCCTTATTTTCAGTCAGGCTATGCAGAGGTTTCGCAATGCTGCTGAAGTACTTTACAAAGCGTCGGTAGTAGCTGCAAAGTCCCAGAAAACTTCTCACCTCATGTTTGTTCTTCGGCACAGGCCAGTCTCTTACTGCCTTTATTTTCTCTGGATCAGTTTCTATCCCTTTCTCAGAAACGACATGTCCGAGGAAACTCACTTTCTTCTGGAAGAGGACGCATTTCTTGGGATTGAGTTGCAGATTGGCACCTCTCAGCCTGGAGAAAACCTGCTTCAGATTCGACAGGTGTTCATCGAAAGTCCTTCCAATCACCATGACATCGTCGAGATACACCAGGCATGTTTCCCATGTAAGTCCTCTCAGCACTAACTCCATTAGTCGCTCGAAGGTGGCAGGAGCATTACATAAGCCGAATGGCATGACCTTGAATTGGTACAACCCATTCCCGGTTGAAAAAGCAGTCTTCTCCTTATCGTCTTTATGGAGTTCTACTTGCCAGTAGCCACTTTTCAGGTCTAATGTAGAGAACCACTTTGATCCGGCCAAAGTGTTCAAAGTGTCGTCGATCCGGGGCAGGGGATAACTGTCTTTCTTGGTGACATCATTCAGCTTCCTATAGTCCACGCAAAATCTCATAGTGCCGTCTTTCTTGGTGACCAAAACTACTGGGGACGACCAAGGACTATTAGACTCCTCGATCACACCATCTTCCAGCATTTCGTTAACCATCGCCTTGATTTCTGACTGCTTGGCAAAAGGCAGTCTTCTCGGCGGCTGTCTAATTGGTCTTGCGTCGCCAGTATTAATTCTGTGTTGCACTAGACTCGTACGACCTGTGATTTTATCTTGAGCGAAAATATCGGCCTCCTCCAATACGAACTTCAGGGCCATCCCCATCTCCATATTGTTCAATTGGCCCCATGAATTCTTGAACCGCTCTACTATTTCTACTGGCAGTCTTCTGTCTAATGCAGTGGGTGTCACGTTTTTGGACAACGTCACTCGGTCAATAGGTTCGCAAGTGGCGATAACCTCACCTTTCTTCAGTGTGACCCTGTTAGTTTGCACGTTAGCCACTCTTATGGGTATTGTCCTCTTCGGGTCTACTAAGCATCGTGCGACGAGGGCACCATCATGTCTATCTTTTAGGGGCTCCGCTATGAGAGCAGACATACCATCAAGTTTCTTCTCTAGCCTGGCTCTGACAATCTTCTCACTGTTACCAGGAATCCGTGTATCTTCGTCGACAATAAGTCTCACCCTGGGATTAGCTTCGCCTGCTGTTGGAGATAAATACAACTCTTCGTTACCGATTTTCAAGATCTTATTCTGGAAGTCTACTGATAGGACATCTAAATCTTCCATTAAATCCAGGCCCAGAATAAATTCGTCGACGATTTCTGCGACGACAGCCCTTACCTGTAGCCCAGTACTACCCAGCCTAATGTAAACAGTGGCCTCTCCATGCACGGGTATTCTATCTCCTTTTGCCGTCTCCAACACAGGCTGTTTGTTGGTAGTGAGTGCTGACTTGTTTGGCAACATGTCTGGACGTACAACGGATCTAGTGGCACCAGTATCGATGGTGAAACTGCATTGTCTTCCGTCTATGCTGCCAGGTATAACGAGGCTCTCGTGGTAGCGTCGGATAGTGGAGACCTTTACTTTGGGGCCTTGGGACTCGCACGCCAGCTGCCGCCCCCTTACACTGGCGTCAGGTCGTTTCCCTGACGCCGCTCACTGTTGATGTATTCTTGTCTTCTGCGAGCCACCTGTTGGGTTTGTGAGCACTGTCTACTTATGTGCCCTTTCCTACCACACTTGTAACATTCTATGTCTGACCAATCTGCTTTCGTCCTACGTGCCCCAACCGGTACAGTGAGCTTGCTTATGGCTTCTTTTATCATTTTCATTTCTTGCCTTAGTTCCGCTGTCGTGTCTGCAAATTCCTCTATCTCCTTCACCTCGCGCAGCCTGTTGCGGCGAGGTTGAGATGCATTCTTCGCTGCTTCAAATTCCAAGCCATAAATTACGCAGTCCGTAAGTGTTTTCAACCTTCCGAGCCTTAAAGCTTGTTGCATTTCATTATCAAGTACCCCATCGATGAAGGTCTGGACGGTTATCTGGTTGACAAATTCTTCTGGGGCTTGGGGATATGCCAGTCGCACAAGTTTCTCCACTTCGGCACTAAATTCTTGCAGCGTCTCATTTGGCTTCTGGACCCTTGACTTTAGTTGTGTCTGGTAGACCTGGCTCATGTACTTGTTACCATATCTCAAATCTAGGGCCTGTATCACTGTTAAGTAGTTTTGCTGTTTCGACTCCGGGATGTTCTGGAGGATTTCTAGGGCTTTACCTCGAAGCGAGAGAAAGAGCAGTTGCTGCCTGTTGTTCGCTCCACCCATTGCTGAGAGCTGCCGCCTCAAACTGCCTCCTGTACATGGGCCACGATGTTTCTCCGTCAAAAGTCGGCGGCTTCAAGGTTCCATGAGGCTGCTGCACGATTGGCATATCTTCTTCCGGACGATTTTGAGCTGGGGACATTCCAGTAACTCCTCTTGGTTGAGTTCTATCAGTTTGGCCCATCACCTGTTCTGTCAGTTCTCTATGTCTGACTTCTGTGCCTTTCATCATCATCTTCATTTGTTCTTTCAACCCTTCAACTTCTTCCCATCGTTTATTCAAATCCTCTGTTACATTATCTACTTTCCTGTCCACATTTTCTATTTGTTCGTTGATCTGTTCAATTTCTTCTTTTACATCGACTCTCATATCATGGAACATACTTCGGATGTCTTCTTTGTCTTCTTGTCGCCGTTTTTCGTCTTCTTCGCGTTGCTTCTTGAGTTCTTCTTTATCTTCAAGGCGCCTCTGTTCTTCCTCTTGTCGTCTTCTTTCATCTTCTTGTCGCCGCTGTTCGTCTTCTTCGCGTCGTCTTCTTTCATCTTCTTGTCGCCGTTGTTCGTCTTCTTCGCGTTGCCTCTTGAGGTCTTCTTTATCTTCTTGTCGTCTTCTCTCGTCTTCTTCGCGTTGTCTTTTCAGTAAGTCCATCAACTCTTTGATTTCAGCCATCTTGTCGTAGTCAGTCGATCTGGTGTTTACCATTTACAACTAGCTTAATTGTCCACTTCTTCACTCACTTATCCCACTTCTGACACCAAATTGTTGCGTTCTCTCCGGGTTCTGGATAAGTGAGACTTTAAATTTTAACAAAACAACTTTATTTACACTCTAAATATGGATACAATAAAATTTCTAGAATGTCTCTCTCACAAAACACTTCATTTACTGGCCTTACAATTACTACTCTCAACAAAAGTCACTAATCTGGTACTACAGTCACTACTCACTTTACACTGCTTCAAGTCACTACCACATTCTCTTACTGAACTGAACTAACTCCGGCTGGCTTGCTTTCGCTTTTATATACTCGCCGTACCTTCCCCTCCTTTCTAGAGTGTTCCATTCCAGAACGTTCTAGGACCTTCTTTTACTAGAAGGTTCTGTGAATACAGATCGGTCCCGTGTGTATACAGGGGGATGTATATACAGGTGATCCAAATGTGGTCACCACTCCTATGTTACACAAGAGGTGTTTCTCGAACTATAAGATCTCTCTGCGTATACAGGGTGTAAGGGTTCTCTGCGTATACAGGGTGTATATACAGGGTGTTCGGAATGTGCAGACCTCAGTTATCCGTTCCGACGGGGTACAAGTTGGTAACTTCGTTATTTCTGGTCCTAGAGGGTTGAGACTTCGCCTGAGGGGGGTCACCCCAGGCACCCCCAGGGGGTGGGGAGGCGGTGTTGCCAGATTGTGCAAAAATTCCCAGATGTTGGGGAAATTCTGGAGATGTGGCAACACCGCACCTACGTCTATTAAAGTGCTTTGTAACACTACTTATGGTATTAACATGATGGAAGTCCGGCACATTTTTCACAACGAGTTCGTAATTTTTTAGATGCTACTTTCCCAGATCGTTGTATTGGAAGGGGAGTGTGCTTCCGTGGTCACCTAGATCTCCAGATTTAAAGACTTTTACTTGTAGCGAAATGCCACAATCATGTCATTTTGAACATGTATAAAGTTACTGTTTTTTGTTTGTTTAACCAGCTTTCTACCATTTGATCAATAATGTCAAGGTGTTTCGTATTATTACTGTGGTTTTGGTCCGTTCTCGTTTAAACCCGTTTCAAATCTTGCGTTTGGTATGGCTTAAGCCTGGATAAAATGTAAAGGAGGGTACATAAAAACAAGACAACAAAGAAACATAAATTATGAGTGTCAAATATTAGAACGAGTTAAAAGATGGAATAAAAAGTATAAAAATGCACGGTTAGTCAATTCTATTATTCGTCATAGCATATTTAACCAGGGACCATTGTAAACAATTGTTTTCCATCAACTAACAATAATTATTCCTTTTGGTATAA
Source organism: Tillus elongatus (assembly GCA_964006375.1). Lineage (NCBI taxonomy): Eukaryota > Metazoa > Arthropoda > Insecta > Coleoptera > Cleridae > Tillus > Tillus elongatus. Next base: position 31,861,295 of record OZ023262.1, on the reverse strand, counting down.
CTCCGAAACTAATTACGATATCAAAATAATTCCTTCGCATATCCTTTTGCCAATTTATTTTACTTTCCGATTATAATAGAATAACTATGTCATTGTCTTTAAAAATCTAAAGGAAATTTGAAAATATCGTAATTTTCTCAAATAGCGTCCTCTGGCGACGGCAGCGAAAATTACTGTGGCTTAGTTGTCATTTCGTTTTAACCAACAAACCTTAGTTTCTTAAACAAGACATATTTTATTCAATCTGGTTGAGCCAAACCAAAAATTATGTACCCTTTCATCAATAGATTTTTCCTCCCCTCCTGCCCTAAGTTTACAAATTACATCAAAAAGTGTTGAACCAAAAGGATGTAGAATTGCAGTAAGATTAACACGGTATTATTATTTTTTTGTAGCTTTTATGCGGATATGTTCCAGAAAAAGGCTTATTTCTCTTAACCACTTCCCTTAACAGATTTTTTTTCGCAGATCTCTTTAGCCACCCATTCCTGAGATTTTGTGCCCCTACACCAATAGTGAAACACCCTGTATATATATATATATATATATATATATATATATATATATATATATATATATATATATATATATATATATATATATATATATATACCTCGGTTTCTTATGCGTTCAATAACTCTTTGAGGATTACTTGAAATTAAATGATTCGTGTTGTCCTGGGAAATCTCATCCCAGGCTTCCGCAATTCGGTGATGAAGGTCAACTGGGTCATTTGGTGATTGAGGTAAAGTACCTAGTCGATTGCCAATCATATCCTACACATCTTTGATTGGTCACAAGTTTGGGGAATGAGAAGGCCACGAAAGCTAGGTCACGTTATTTTCTTGTCACAACCTTCTAGTACCGCTTGCTGTATGAGAACGTGCGTTGTCTTGTTGGAAAAGGGGTTGAATTAAACCTCGTAGGTATGGAAATGCAACAGGCTGCAGTAGGTTTCGTATGTAATCATTTTCACTTAAATTTCTGTTAATAGAAACTATTACCGTAGCACCGTATATTATCGCAACCTATAGTATTACCCCCCGTGTAGAAGCCGTATGCCTTTCTACAACAAACCCTCCATGTAATCGTCTTACTCTTCTGAGACCATCGTGGACCCAAAGACAAAATCCGAACTCGTCAACGAACACCGAACGATTCTATTCACTATTTCAATTTCATCTGCCGCTACACCACTCAAGCCGAGAAGCACGATGTCGAGGTATCAGTGGGGACATGAAAATGTTTTATATGAACAAAGCCCAAAAGCGCGTATTCTGCGATATATCGTTGCCATAGAGAATTTGTGTTATAAAAGTCCCAACCAAGCATTTCCAATCGACCGTATTGTGGTAACTCTGTCTTGTAAAGCCGCAGTGCTGAAATGACGATATTCCTGTGCTGAAGCTGCTCGAGGTCGGCCGGATCCACGACGAGAATTATAGGTTCCTTGTTTAGCCCCATTCTGACAACACCGTAACATTGTTGACACACTGTGTCCTATGCGGTCGGAAAATTATCTGATTGAATAACCGGTTTCTCGGGTACCAACAATGCGCCCCCTTTCGAATTCACTTATTATTTTTTTTATTTCAACAACACACCACGAGGGCTCACAGCCTAAATACTATCGTACCGTGGGTGTCGACAAGAAGAAAAGATGCAAATTGTTAATTCTGGACTCGAAGGTTTGGAGGTTCGGAGGAGAAGGAAAATATGTGCCGGCAAGGAATGCCACAAATTGGAAGTTCTCGGGACAAAAGAGCAGGCATAACAAGATGTTCTCTGTCTGGTGACCTGGACAGTAAAAGGGTGCTCTGTTCCCCTGGTAGATCTGTTGGAGGCAGCAGGTGGATGAACTATGGAAGAAAGCGCCTCCGAGCAGTGCCTCTGCAGATATCTATAAAAAAAAAAGAGAGAGAGAGAGGTCACCAACGGCACGTCGGTGAGCAACGGATGGCAGTCTGTGTGAGGGTAGTGTCACAGATGAGACGTATAGCTCTCTTCTGAATGGAGTCCAGGATAGCGAGTGTAGAAGAGGCAGCGCACCCCAGATGTGGGAGCAGTATTCGATGTTTGGCCTTATTTGTGAAGTATATAAGATATAGAGATTAACTGGTGAAAAGTATTTGCCAGCCTGGAAGAGGAAACCTAATTTATCAGCAGCCGCTTCTGCAATTGATGTGACATGTTGGTGCCAATTGAGATTTTATTGTGAGGTGCGCCTAAGCATGATAACTAGTGACTAATGAATAAATTGGGCACAAATTACTTCCAAATGGTACTTCAAAGCGAAGGAAACGCAAATTTAAAGAGATAATTTTTTAAATAAAACAAAATATAAAAAATGTACAGTGTGGACCTATTAAAATGTTTTGTCTTTGTCCATATTATAATTTCTTATCAGAGACAAAATATGATAAAAAATTTCTCTGCAATTCGTCTATCGCTGGGTTTTCGGATTTTTTGGAAAGTGAGTATATATATATATATATATATATATATATATATATATATATATATATATATATATATATATAGATATATATATATATATATATATATATATATATATATATATATATATATAGATATATATATATATATATATATATATATATATATATATATATATATATATATATATATATCAGTGCGATAACTCAAAAAGTGGTTGACCATTGTCAAGAAAATTGGCTCAGGCTTTTTTTGCTAATAGCTTGGATAAGTTTGTTGGCTAGTCTGATCTGACTAGCTTTCCAACTCTTAGAAGACACCTTACGTTGGTAGGTGTCGAGAGGGATCCCATTTGCCAGGAATGCGGCGAGACTGAAGAAACCTCTTACCACTACATGTGTGAATGCGAGGCTTTTGGGAGTCTTCGAACAGCATTGTTCCGTCCAATGGAAGACCGGCATGGCCTTTATTTCGAGGTCGATGAGGTTTGGTGACGGAACGGAGGAAGAGTAGGACATGGTTGCTGGGTTGCCGGGTTTGGCAAAAAGGGCCTGTTCTGGTCTACTTTCGTGGCGTTAGCCTCCTCGCCACTGCTACTACTACTACTACTACTACTACTACTACTACTTTACAGAAAAAATTATGTATCTCCGAATGTAACAAACTTATTTGGACAAAGTTTGGTACATAAACTGTCTATGTTGAGGCTATTGTTGTTTAAAGTGGTAAATAAGTGTTAGAAACTTAGCAGGGATGCAGCAAGTTCGTTACGATAATGAACTCTTAAAAAATATTCTTAATATTCGTAACCCAATTCAGCTAGAATCTTTAATTTTAATACATAGTAAAGTCTCTATAAAAACAGTTTGGTACAAGAATTGTCCTTATTAAGGCGTTTATTAATTAAACTGGTAAATAAGAGTGAAAGACCTCGCACGGATGCAGCAAGTGCGTTACGGTAATAAACTTTTAAGATAATATTGCTAATATTAGTAACTGAATTTCCCATTCAGCCAGAACCTTTAGATTTTATATAGTAGTAGTAGTAGTAGTAGTAGTAGTACCAGTAGTGGGGAGGCTAACGCCAGGCAAGTAGGCTACAATGGGCCTTTTTTGCCAACCCCGGCAACCCAGCAACTATGCTCTACTCTTCCTCGGTTTGCCTGCCTTCCTACTTATGCCTATCGAAGGCTCCAGGCCACAGAATGGCCACCGGGAACCAAGCTTTGCGAGATCCAAGCCTTGCGAGATCATTCGCCACCTCATTTCCCGCTACTCCACAGTGTCCCGAAACCCACACAACCTCCTTTGTCCTGGCTAGTTCCGTAAAGGCGTCAGCGGACTCCTGAACCAGTGTTGGCCTAATTCTGGTCTCGCAGACGGCCCGGGGGACCACCTTAGTAAAGTCTCTATAAAAACAGCCCGAGTACTGTGTTTTATACAAATGAAGTAATACCTTTGAAAATAAAAATTTGTTCTTGAAACTTTTTTCGCAAAACGGGCCTAATTGGGTTGGCTAACACGAAACCTACCAAGCGATTAACAAGGGAAAATACATGCCACCTTTATAATTTGACAGTACTACATTTTGCTTAAAGCTTGAAAATGTTCGTTGGGCAGCCCGATCGGTTCTGTCATTCCTGGATATGTAATATTTAACTTTCTTATAGAAAACTTTTGCACTCTAGTGAAATTGGTAACAGAAATTCTTTTAAAGGGATTGCAGTATATACATATTTAACTTTTTTAGCTTAATAGAAAAATTCGCCTTATGCATTTAAAGTTCTTTTTCTCAAAAGGGGAGCACACAAGATTAGAAAAATTTGTATTATAAAAACAATGTATTTCATTTCATTGACAAACGAAACTATATTCTCAGCGAAGGTACTAAAAGAAACCAAACATATAAATTAAACTGGACGCAGCAACTGCTCCTCTCTTTTAAGTAAGGCATCAAATTTAGTAGATTGTATAACTTTTATCGTAAAAACAATGTACCGTATTTCATGACGTAACTTTTTGTTTAAAAAAGTACAAAAATTTGTCGAACATAAATTTAACATTTTTTTGATAAATTGCGAAAAGTAGCTAAAAAATACAGAAAATTCAAAGTATACACGTAATCTGTAGTTAAAAAAACTGACTGCGTGTGTTTTTGTTCCTTCGGCCAGCGTGTTCCCATCTTTACCTAGCTATATCGTACTGATGAGAGCTAATAAGCTTGAACCACGTGTATGCGGCCTCCTTGCGGCAACGCCCTTAACCGGTTCCTTATATATATATATATATATATATATATATATATATATATATATATATATATATATATATATATATATATGTCCAGAAAGATTTCCGCGGTCTTTAATGTGAGACATACTCGGTTCTCGGGTTGAACCGCGTCCAGAATTTATGAAAACTCGACGTTTCGGCTCCTGTTTTGGAGCCATTTTCAAGAGTTAAAGGAAATAAGTAAGGACAACAAACCACAACAAGAACAAACAGAGTCCATACAACAACACACAGCGTTTTTACCATACATTAAAGGTGTCACCGACAAAATCAGCAGAATTTTTAGAACCCATAGTATCAAAACACTATTCACAACAGAGGAAAAGCAGTCAAATATGATAAAAACTCCCAAGGATACGATTCCAAACGAATCCCATGAAGTTTACGAAATTCCTTGTTCAGACTGTTCCCGAACTTATGTAGGACAAACAAATAGACGCATCCACAATAAAATATATGAACATACCCTCGCAGTTAGAAAATCCGACTCCTCATCAGCGCTGCCCATGAATCATATTTATACAGGGCTCAAAATAGACTTCGATAATGCCAAAATAATAGCACCGATTTACAACTTCAAAACGAGAATTATCCGCGAAGCAATCGAGATTTAAAAACGTTCCGATTGTTTAAATAAAAGAGATGATGGTTTTCGCCTCCCGACTACTTGGAAACCTATTATATCTTCTTTACAAACACACAAAAAGAAAATAAATTCCACAAACAATTTTAATTCCCCATTATCTGCCTCAACAAATGCCGGTGACCCTCTTAATCCTCCTCATCCTCTAAGTACCGTGACCAAAGCCCCCCACTTAATTGACGGTGACCCCACTACTTTCACTGATAACGAAGCAGGTAGACGGAACGACATATATAAGACAAGACTTGCAACGAACTGCCAGATCTCTCTGAGGCCTAGTGTTGAACACACTGAGACCTCACAGACGATCTCCGGCGAGATTTGGGAAGTAGGCAGATTGAGGCTCCGTAATCGAACTACAACAACCCAACCCACCTTTGTCCACCGCTCTAAGAAGTAGGCAGATTGAGGCCCTAGAGTGTCCTTACATATTTCCTTTACCCACCTTTGTCCACCAATCTAAGGAGGAGGCAAATTGAGGCCTTAGAGTGTCCTTACATATTTTCTTTACCTCTTGAGAATGGCTCCAAAACAGGAGCCGAAACGTCGAGTTTGGACGCCAAGTATGTCTCATATATATATATATATATATATATATATATATATATATATATATATATATATATATATATATATATATATATATATATATATATATATATATATATATATATATATATATATATATATATATATATATATATATATATATATATATATATATGAGACATACTTGGCGTCCAAACTCGACGTTTCGGCTCCTGTTTTGGAGCCATTCTCAAGAGGTAAAGAAAATATGTAAGGACACTCTAAGGCCTCAATTTGCCTCCTCCTTAGATTGGTGGACAAAGGTGGGTAAAGGAAATATGTAAGGACACTCTAGGGCCTCAATCTGCCTACTTCTTAGAGCGGTGGACAAAGGTGGGTTGGGTTGTTGTAGTTCGATTACGGAGCCTCAATCTGCCTACTTCCCAAATCTCGCCGGAGATCGTCTGTGAGGTCTCAGTGTGTTCAACACTAGGCCTCAGAGAGATCTGGCAGTTCGTTGCAAGTCTTGTCTTATATATGTCGTTCCGTCTACCTGCTTCGTTATCAGTGAAAGTAGTGGGGTCACCGTCAATTAAGTGGGGGGCTTTGGTCACGGTACTTAGAGGATGAGGAGGATTAAGAGGGTCACCGGCATTTGTTGAGGCAGATAATGGGGAAATAAAATTGTTTGTGGAATTTATTTTCTTTTTGTGTGTTTGTAAAGAAGATATAATAGGTTTCCAAGTAGTCGGGAGGCGAAAACCATCATCTCTTTTATTTAAACAATCGGAACGTTTTTAAATCTCGATTGCTTCGCGGATAATTCTCGTTTTGAAGTTGTAAATCGGTGCTATTATTTTGGCATTATCGAAGTCTATTTTGAGCCCTGTATAAATATGATTCATGGGCAGCGCTGATGAGGAGTCGGATTTTCTAACTGCGAGGGTATGTTCATATATTTTATTGTGGATGCGTCTATTTGTTTGTCCTACATAAGTTCGGGAACAGTCTGAACAAGGAATTTCGTAAACTTCATGGGATTCGTTTGGAATCGTATCCTTGGGAGTTTTTATCATATTTGACTGCTTTTCCTCTGTTGTGAATAGTGTTTTGATACTATGGGTTCTAAAAATTCTGCTGATTTTGTCGGTGACACCTTTAATGTATGGTAAAAACGCTGTGTGTTGTTGTATGGACTCTGTTTGTTCTTGTTGTGGTTTGTTGTCCTTACTTATTTCCTTTAACTCTTGAAAATGGCTCCAAAACAGGAGCCGAAACGTCGAGTTTTCATAAATTCTGGACGCGGTTCAACCCGAGAACCGAGTATGTCTCACATTAAAGACCGCGGAAATCTTTCTGGACATATATATATATATATATATATATATATATATATATATATATATATATATATATATATATATATATATATATATATATATATATAAGGAACCGGTTAAGGGCGTTGCCGCAAGGAGGCCGCATACACGTGGTTCAAGCTTATTAGCTCTCATCAGTACGATATAGCTAGGTAAAGATGGGAACACGCTGGCCGAAGGAACAAAAACACACGCAGTCAGTTTTTTTAACTACAGATTACGTGTATACTTTGAATTTTCTGTATTTTTTAGCTACTTTTCGCAATTTATCAAAAAAATGTTAAATTTATGTTCGACAAATTTTTGTACTTTTTTAAACAAAAAGTTACGTCATGAAATACGGTACATTGTTTTTACGATAAAAGTTATACAATCTACTAAATTTGATGCCTTACTTAAAAGAGAGGAGCAGTTGCTGCGTCCAGTTTAATTTATATGTTTGGTTTCTTTTAGTACCTTCGCTGAGAATATAGTTTCGTTTGTCAATGAAATGAAATACATTGTTTTTATAATACAAATTTTTCTAATCTTGTGTGCTCCCCTTTTGAGAAAAAGAACTTTAAATGCATAAGGCGAATTTTTCTATTAAGCTAAAAAAGTTAAATATGTATATACTGCAATCCCTTTAAAAGAATTTCTGTTACCAATTTCACTAGAGTGCAAAAGTTTTCTATAAGAAAGTTAAATATTACATATCCAGGAATGACAGAACCGATCGGGCTGCCCAACGAACATTTTCAAGCTTTAAGCAAAATGTAGTACTGTCAAATTATAAAGGTGGCATGTATTTTCCCTTGTTAATCGCTTGGTAGGTTTCGTGTTAGCCAACCCAATTAGGCCCGTTTTGCGAAAAAAGTTTCAAGAACAAATTTTTATTTTCAAAGGTATTACTTCATTTGTATAAAACACAGTACTCGGGCTGTTTTTATAGAGACTTTACTAAGGTGGTCCCCCGGGCCGTCTGCGAGACCAGAATTAGGCCAACACTGGTTCAGGAGTCCGCTGACGCCTTTACGGAACTAGCCAGGACAAAGGAGGTTGTGTGGGTTTCGGGACACTGTGGAGTAGCGGGAAATGAGGTGGCGAATGATCTCGCAAGGCTTGGATCTCGCAAAGCTTGGTTCCCGGTGGCCATTCTGTGGCCTGGAGCCTTCGATAGGCATAAGTAGGAAGGCAGGCAAACCGAGGAAGAGTAGAGCATAGTTGCTGGGTTGCCGGGGTTGGCAAAAAAGGCCCATTGTAGCCTACTTGCCTGGCGTTAGCCTCCCCACTACTGGTACTACTACTACTACTACTACTACTACTACTATATAAAATCTAAAGGTTCTGGCTGAATGGGAAATTCAGTTACTAATATTAGCAATATTATCTTAAAAGTTTATTACCGTAACGCACTTGCTGCATCCGTGCGAGGTCTTTCACTCTTATTTACCAGTTTAATTAATAAACGCCTTAATAAGGACAATTCTTGTACCAAACTGTTTTTATAGAGACTTTACTATGTATTAAAATTAAAGATTCTAGCTGAATTGGGTTACGAATATTAAGAATATTTTTTAAGAGTTCATTATCGTAACGAACTTGCTGCATCCCTGCTAAGTTTCTAACACTTATTTACCACTTTAAACAACAATAGCCTCAACATAGACAGTTTATGTACCAAACTTTGTCCAAATAAGTTTGTTACATTCGGAGATACATAATTTTTTCTGTAAAGTAGTAGTAGTAGTAGTAGTAGTAGTAGTAGTAGCAGTGGCGAGGAGGCTAACGCCACGAAAGTAGACCAGAACAGGCCCTTTTTGCCAAACCCGGCAACCCAGCAACCATGTCCTACTCTTCCTCCGTTCCGTCACCAAACCTCATCGACCTCGAAATAAAGGCCATGCCGGTCTTCCATTGGACGGAACAATGCTGTTCGAAGACTCCCAAAAGCCTCGCATTCACACATGTAGTGGTAAGAGGTTTCTTCAGTCTCGCCGCATTCCTGGCAAATGGGATCCCTCTCGACACCTACCAACGTAAGGTGTCTTCTAAGAGTTGGAAAGCTAGTCAGATCAGACTAGCCAACAAACTTATCCAAGCTATTAGCAAAAAAAGCCTGAGCCAATTTTCTTGACAATGGTCAACCACTTTTTGAGTTATCGCACTGATATATATATATATATATATATATATATATATATATATATATATATATATATATATATATATATATATATATATATATATATATATATATATATATATATATATATATATATATATATATATATATATATATATATATATATATATATATATATATATATATGTATATATATATATATATATATATATATATATATATATATATATATATATATATATATATATATATATGCCAGATCTCTCTGAGGCCTAGGGTTGAACACACTGAGACCTCACAGACGATCTCCAGCGAGATTTGGGGAGTAGGCAGATTGAGGCCCCGTAATCGAGCTACAACAACCCAACCTACCTTTATCCACCACTCTAAGGAGTAGGCAGATTGAGGCCTTAGAGTGTCCTTACATATTTCCTTTACCTACCTTTGTCCACCACTCTAAGGAGTAGGCAGATTGAGGCCTTAGAGTGTCCTTACATATTTCCTTTACCCACCTTTGTCCATCACTCTAAGGAGTAGGCAGATTGAGGCCTTAGAGTGTCCTTACATATTTCCTTTACCCACATTTGTCTACCACTCTAAGGAGTAGGCAGATTGAGGCCTTAGAGTGTCCTTACATATTTCCTTTACCCACCTTTGTCCATCACTCTAAGGAGTAGGCAGATTGAGGCCTTAGAGTGTCCTTACATATTTCCTTTACCTCTTGAAAATGGCTCCAAAACAGGAGCCGAAACGTCGAGTTTCCATAAATTCTGGACGCGGTTTAACCCGAGAACCAAGCATGTCTCACATTAAAGACCGCGGAAATTTTTCTGAACATTTAATTCGCCTCTACGGGGAGGAACTTTTATCTTCTACCAAAATTTTCACCAAACTCCTTATCCGCAAATCCCGTCTCCTTTGTGACCTCACCTTTCTAAAAGCCTGCCGTGATCATCACGTGGTCCCAAAATCTTTTCAACTTAAACATCACACCAAATCACATAACGTCTCCAACATTTTAAAACAAACAGGCTTTGCTCTCCTTAGAAATTCCATTCACGAGACAAGACGACACCTTAACACTACCAACACACTGCTTTACGACACGTACATAAAAATACACACACACAAAATACACCCTACACTTTGGGAGACTCTAGACAGACTTTCACATAGTAAATCAGAACATGTTACACAACAAAAGACGGACGTACAAAAAAGAAAATTACAGCAGCTTCTAGACAACAAAAATCTCACACAACACACACATAATGCCAATCCTCCTATAGTAGTTCACAACCTTTCAAATTCCACCATAAGTGACGTCGCCATCAAAGTCCTATCCAAAGGTTTTAATTTTGCACCAACCCCTAAATTCATCCCAATAGAAAATATAATTTCTCAATCAGAAGATGCAATAACACACTTACCGACTGACGAAGCTGAAATTACGAGACAAGACATTGCAAGAATATCACGTTCTGCCAAACTTCCACCTTCCAACCTTTCTCCTCACGAACGACAGTCAATCAGAGACCTAAACCGAAACACAGAAATTATAATCCTACCAGCAGACAAAGGCAACGCTACAGTCATACTTGACAAAACAGACTATATACAAAAGATGGACAATATACTAAACAACACAGACTACAAACAAATCCCTAACGACCCTACAACTTATCTGGAAAAGAAAACCAAAACTATCATCAACAACTCCCAACTCAATCCTGACCTCAAAAAAGAACTAATCCCCCGCGAAAAATCATCTCGCATCCCTAGAAAATATGGTCTCCCAAAAATCCATAAGCCTGATATTCCCCTTCGCCCTATCGTAAGTGCCCACCGTTCACCCACACAAAAACTTGCAAAACATCTAGCCAAAACTCTCCAACCATTAGTAGAAAACGCTACATCCTATGTCAAAAACTCCACCCATTTCATCGACCTTCTTCAAAACAACACCATTTCTCAAAACGACATCCTAGTTAGCTTTGATATAGTTTCCTTATTCACCAATATACCTCTATCTGAAACCCTTGACATTCTCAAAAATAAACACAAAATTTCTCACGATACCTTAGCTCTTGTGGAACACTGCACATCTAACACTTATTTCCTTTTTCAAAACAAATTTTACAAACAAGTTCGAGGTGCTCCAATGGGTTCACCCCTCTCTCCTGCATTGGCCAACATTTTCATGGAAAACTTCGAGACACAAGCCCTCAATTCATCCCAACTTAAACCAACGTGTTGGTTAAGATACGTTGACGACATTTTCGCTGTCTGGCCACACGGCAAAGAATCTCTAGACGAATTCCTTTCTTACCTAAATAACATCAACCCCCAAATCCAGTTCACCATGGAAATGGAAAATAATTTTTCTTTGCCTTTCTTAGATGTACGCATCACTAAAAACCCAGTCAGAGGATTTTCTTACACTGTCTACCGAAAACCAACCCACACTAATCGGTATCTTAACGCCCAATCTCACCATCACCCATCGCAACTAAATTCCGTGGTTCGAACATTAGTAACACGATCCCTTAGACTAACGGACAACAACAACAAACAGACAGAATTAAACTTTTTAAGACAGACATTGCTAGAAAACGGATACGACAACAATCACATACTACGAAACATTAGAAACGCACAACAACAAACCACTACACCACAACAAGAACAAACAGCGTCCACACAACAACACACAGCGTTTTTACCATACATTAAAGGTGTCACCGACAAAATCAGCCGAATTTTCAGAACCCATAATATCAAAACCGTATTCACAACAGACCAAAAACTATCAAATCTTATAAAAACTCCCAAGGATACGATTCCAAACGAATCCCACGGAGTTTACGAAATTCCTTGTTCCGACTGTCCCCGAACTTACATAGGACAAACAAACAGACGCATCCACAATAGAATATACGAACACACCCTCGCAGTTAGAAAATCCGACCCCTCATCGGCGCTGGCCATGCATCATATTCATACAGGGCACAAAATAGACTTCGATAATGCCAAAACAATAGCACCGGTTTACAATTTCAAAACGAGAATTATCCGCGAAGCAATCGAGATTGAAAAACGTCCCGATTGTTTAAATAAGAGAGATGATGGTCTTCGCCTTCCGACTACTTGGAAACCTATTATATCTTCTTTGCAAACACACAAAAGGGAAATGAATTCCACAGACAATTTTGTTGCATCATTATCCCCCCACTTAATTGACGGTGACCCCACTACTTTCACTGATGACGCAACAGGTAGACGAAACGACCTATATAAGACAAGACTTGCAACGAACTGCCAGATCTCTCTGAGGCCTAGGGTTGAACACACTGAGACCTCACAGACGATCTCCAGCGAGATTTGGGGAGTAGGCAGATTGAGGCCCCGTAATCGAGCTACAACAACCCAACCTACCTTTATCCACCACTCTAAGGAGTAGGCAGATTGAGGCCTTAGAGTGTCCTTACATATTTCCTTTACCTACCTTTGTCCACCACTCTAAGGAGTAGGCAGATTGAGGCCTTAGAGTGTCCTTACATATTTCCTTTACCCACCTTTGTCCATCACTCTAAGGAGTAGGCAGATTGAGGCCTTAGAGTGTCCTTACATATTTCCTTTACCCACATTTGTCCACCACTCTAAGGAGTAGGCAGATTGAGGCCTTAGGGTGTCCTTACATATTTCCTTTACCCACCTTTGGCCATCACTCTAAGGAGTAGGCAGATTGAGGCCTTAGAGTGTCCTTACATATTTCCTTTACCTCTTGAAAATGGCTCCAAAACAGGAGCCGAAACGTCGAGTTTCCATAAATTCTGGACGCGGTTTAACCCGAGAACCAAGCATGTCTCATATATATATATATATATATATATATATATATATATATATATATATATATATATATATATATATATATATATATATATATATATATATATATATATATATATATATATATATATATATATATATATATATATATATATATATATATATCACACCAATAACTCAAAAATCATGGGCCGATTTTGATTAAATTTGGCACATACCTTCCTTTTGTAAGTGGCTTGGATAAGTTCGGTAACCAGGAAAATGAGACGAGCTTTTCCGGGAACATTTTTTGTTTTCATTCAAAAAAAATTTGTATCTCAAAAAATAAAAAAGCTATTATAACCAAATTTGGTAGGTAGGTTTACAATATAAAAAGTAAACTATACACAAAAATTTAGAAAAAAAAGTTAAATATTTGGTGCCAGATTATTTCTATGAGAATTCGCTACCATAACGCACTTTCTGTGTCCAGACATTTTTATAAATCACTTAAGATATCCACAACAGAATATAGTGCTTACTACAGCTTTAAATAAAGAATCTGCATGCGTTAATAAAGTACAAGTAAAGTAAATTGTTGTATAACATTCGAATTATAAAGCAACTTTTCTAGTTGGGAATTATCTACTGATTAAAAAAATGTGTTGTTAATGAAATTCACACACTTCTTGAAAAATAAGTTTGAGTACTTACCTTGCTTCTTATTATGGCTTTCTAAATTATATAGTATACCAGACCTCAAAGTTCAGGCCAGCGCCTGAGCAGGTATTATTGATTACGTCGCATTAAATTTTCAAAAGCTAGGTGCTATTTTATGTATCGTCTTTATATTTGATTTACGTAGATAAAAGAGAACTGAATACTATTTATTTATATTAAAAATATCTACGAGAAGAGCGCATATAATTATTTTACCGCCAGCGATTTGTGTTGGTCAGTAGAATTCAACACAAGGAGAATTATTCATCAAGGCAATCGATCGCTTAAATTTTAGTAGCGAATTTTTATAAAAATATTTTACATTACGAAATATATGACATGTAATTTTTTTAGGAAATACTATTTTTTTTAAGAGAAAATACTGCTCTAATTGGGTTGGTTACAAAATGTATCTAACCCACTAAGAAATTAGATATATAAATTCATATTTGGCTTCCTTTTGTCAATAACGTAGGCAGGTGTGTTTGCCAACCCGTTCGAACCAGTTTTCCTGTCAAAACTTTACATTTCTTTGAGTAAATAGTAAAGTTACTTTAGTAAAATTCTGTAAACAAGTTGCCTTTGTTTATAATGTTATGTATTTCAGGGATACATCCGCAACAACTTTTGTTGCGTCACAAGCCGCGACTACTAAAAGTTTAATCAGGTGCTGTGTAATTTAATAATAATAGTAATAATAATAATAATAATAATAATAATAATAATAATAATAATAATAATAATAATAATAATAATAATAATAATAATAATAATAATAATAATAATAATAATAATAATAATAATAATAATAATAATAATAATAATAATAATAATAATACACATTTATTGAGAAGATTTCCCTTCATACAGAAAAAGTCTGGACGCAGCAAGTGCGTTATGGAAGTGAATTTTCATAAAAATGATTTTAATTACAAATATATCGCTCTAATGCGAGCAGGCATCAATTTGGTTAAGGGTATAATGAATATAGCATAGGAACAATGCACCATATTTTATCAAAATAATTATTTGAAAACGTACAAGAATTTTCCGAAAAAAAACTTTAAATATTTCCGAGAAAACTGGTCTCCTAGCCGATGAACCTTAAGTTAATAGCAAACTGAGTTATTGAAATTTGAAACATTTAACGAAAATTCGCAACCAAAACGCCATAGCTATGTTCACACAAAAATTTTCCGAAAATAAAGTTAAATGTTGGTTTCCTAACCAACAAAACCTACGTTAATAGCAAATTAAGTTATTGACATTTGAAGGATTTAATGAAAATTTGCTACCAAAACGCGTCCAGATTTTTTTCTCACAAACGTGCATCATATTTCGAAAAAAAAAATCAAATGCAGTAACGAATTTGTTCTAAGAAAATTTGCTAAAAATTATAGACCGTTAAACATTAAACTTCACTAAACCTACAGCGAAAGCATCAACTTAACTAAACAGACAGCCAAAGCATCAGAGAAAGGGTCTATTTGAAATGAATTTTCTGTAAATATTTTAGTAAAATGAAGCGTCATGACGGTTGAATCTAAAACTTAAGGATTCGCAGAACACTCTTCTTGCAAGACTTTCTTTCCACAATCCGTATTTGTTTCACGTTCTTTGCCTAAACATTGCCAATTTTGACGTTTTAAATTGCGAGTTTGACTTTTTGAGGCAAACTCAAAAATTTGTTTTTTGGTTGACCGTAACTTTTTTGTCCTTAAACTTAAAGTCCTAAATTTTGTTACATGGTTCACTCTTTATAATACAAATACGTGCACCAAATTTGATTGCCCTCACTTCGTTATTCCCGGAGATATGAATTTTTTAGAAATAAATCACAAAATTTTCCGGGAAAACCTGGTCCGATTTTTCTGGCTAACGAACTTATCCAAGCCACTTGCACTCACCAAATTTGATCAAGATCGGTCTATTATTTTTTGAGTTATCGGTACTATATATATATATATATATATATATATATATATATATATATATATATATATATATATATATATATATATATATATATATATATATATATATATATATATAAACACGGATCTCCCCATTAGTGAATTTTTTTAAGAAAATTCCCTAAAAAAGAAAATTTGAATCACCAACGACTTATGGGCCAGCCTGTAATTGTATAAATATTTTTTTAAGATGTAGCTCAAGACACCTATAATTGTAGACATTTTTTTCGTATCTTGCATAATAACGGATATATCGAGCTTTAAAGATTTTTTACGAAAATTCGAGAAAAATGATATACCATTAACCAATAAACTCTATAGCCAACACTAATGAATCCCACAGTATCAGGGAAAGGGTCTATTTGAAATGAATTTTCTGGGATAATTTTAGTAAAATGAAGGACAATGACGATTGAAACTAAGACTTCAGGCTTTGTAAAACATTCTTCTTGAGACATTTTCCTTCCATAGCTCATATTAGTTTAAGGTTCATTGCCTAAATAATAACAATTTTGACGTTTTAAATCTCGACTTTGACGTTTTAAGGAAAACCAAAATTTAATTTTCTTTAAATGCCTGTAATTTTTTTGTCCTTTAACCTACAGCGCTAAATTTTTTCTTATTTCACAGTTAGGTTTGTATCAGTTTTAGAGCACAGCTATCACTATAAGTACAATTAGCTATTTTTGACAACTGTCAAAATATTATTTTATTCGTCTTTCTTGCACAGCATACTATTTACTTTCAGATTTTCAAAGTATCAAAGTAGGCCTAGAATTTTAAAAATATATACTCCTACTCAATTTTTCGTTTAGATCATATCTTTTCTTCATAAAATTTCTTCATATCTCCTAGAGAAAAGGCACTTTAATTATTCGCAAATTTCCAGACATGGTTGATTGATTAAAAGTATGACTCAAATTATTTTCTATTCAAGCAGGGCTTACTTCCAGAAAATGAAGTTTCAACTCAAAAATTACATTACATTGCATCTTAATATATATATATATATATATATATATATATATATATATATATATATATATATATATATATATATATATATATATATATGTGAGAGGCCCATTAGACGTTTCTAGAAAACTACATCTATTTAAATTCTGAAAATTGGTGTTTCCACGTTTTCGATACTGATCTTTCTAACTAAAATATTTTCAATTAGCTTGCATTTTCGGTTATACCAAAAGTCGACAAAAACTTTGTTTTTTTTAAATAGAACGTCCTGTATATTATTAGCTTTTTGAATTACGAGTTCAATTTAAGGGCCACTTCATGACAATATATTCGGGCTAGTTTGTGCCGTTTCGGATTTATTCGCGATTTTGTAGAAAAAAATTACGATTGGAGCGCTTTAGAAAAATTCCGATATCTTTAAAGTCATGCAAGGTAAGAACATGCGGTTTTTACTGTCCCATAGAGCGTAAAAATGCCTACATACTGTTATCAACATAATACTATTTTAGAATAACTGTTATTTATAATATCCATTTGAATTTGAAAATTTTCAATCAGAGATAACATGATTTTTTTAAATAGAATGGTAGCCATATGTCATTAGCAACTGATTGAGCGTTAAATTCCCTATATTTTAAGTATTCATTACCCTATACCTATCTTCTACAGTTTTCTTTGAAAATTGATTTGAAATTATTAATGGTCAGCGGTGTGGCGACAACCTTTGACTACTTCTGCCTTTCATGAGTGTCTTATTTTAAAAGGGACATACAGTAACTTTCAGTTCCAACCGATTCTTTTTTTGATAATTTTCCGACCTATATTGCGTATTTCCTATAGCTAAAAAGGACAGTTTTTGAGGTATTTAGAGACATTAAAAAACATAACACAGCATAATTTTTCCTTATACTGTGGTTGAACGTCAACGTTAAGGCAATTGTGCTATGATGAACAATTTATATTACATACTTGTCATTCTAAATTATTCGATAAATGTCAATGTACTAATGTTCACAGTTAACATGGAAAATCATTATTCCAATGCAGATTTTTTAAATTTACTTTACACCCATGGAGAATGTAACCAATTTATTAGTAGAACATGTAGAAGGTTTAATGAGTTAAATCCTAATCTGCCACCCATGAGTGAAAAGAAGTTTAGAAGGATTAAGTCAAATTTCCTAGAATTTGTTACTTTTAAAGCACCCAAAGTTAATCCCAGTTCAATGACTAGAGATGAAGATAACGAAATAACTGTCCTGGCTTATTTCGAAGCATATCCACATGCCTCTATTTACACTGCAGTGAACGACATAGGTATTCCTTACTCCTCCAAGGGTCCAGTTTTGTGAAACGATGTTAATTCATATTCAAGATGATGACTTAAAAAAAAATATGATGAATCGAAATTTTCTCATGAAGGAGTTTTCAGTAGACATAGCAGTCATGTTTGGGCAAATCAAAACCCTTACCTTATTAGGGAAAGGGGATTTCAAGTAAAATTTAGTTACAATGTGTTTTGTTTATTGAAAGGTAATAACTTTTATTATCATATTTATGATTTAACGTTAACTTCTAATCGGTACATGGAAATATTAAGAACAATAGTTACAGACTTTTTAGACAATTTACCATTATCAGAATATATAACTTGTTGGTATCAACATGGGGGAGCTCCTGCTCACTCTACACGAGAAATATCTAACACAATCGACGATCTATTTGAAGATAGATGAATTGGAAGGTGCGGTCCCTGGATATGGCCCGCAAGAAATCCAGAGCTTACCCCGCTTGATTTCCATCTTTGGGGAAATATAAAAACCAAAGTATATGAAACGTCCGTCAATTCATGGGAAGAATTGGAAATCAGAGTAAGAAGGGCGTTTGAAGAGTTAGATAGGAATGAGATTATGTCAGCAACCACTAGCGGCATTACGACACGAATATTAAAATGTTTGAGTGTTAATGGACAACATTTTGAGCAGTTACTAGTTTAGGAGGTGTGAGTTGTTTTGTCACTCGTGTTGCAATAATACTTCGATGATTTATAAGATTGTGTAAGGTAATAATATCACTGCTGTTATCCTTAGATTTTTTTTAATGTTTTTAAAATACTTTAAATGCATAATTTTCAAACACAGTAACAATATTTGTTTATTATAATTTTTTACTTGAACATGAAATATTTATGTTTCTACTGTATTTGTTTTTGTTACGTATTAAAAAAATGACATTGCCTCGCTAACAATTACTATTTTCAAATCAATTTTCTAAGACAACTATAAGAGGTAGGTATAGGGTAATGTATACTTAAAAGATAGGGAATTTAACGCTGAATCAGATGCTGGGGACATATGGGTACCATTCTATTAAAAAAAAATCAAGTTATCTCTGATCGAAAATTATCAAATTCAAATGTATATTATAAATAACAGTTATCCTAAAAACGTATTGTGTTTATACCAGTAGGTGAGAATTTTTACGCTGTATCGGATGGTGAAAACCGCACGTTTCTATTCTATCTTGCAGGTCTTTAAAGATATCGGAGTTTTTCTAAAGCGCTCCATTCGTAATTTTTTCTACAAAATGGCGAATAAATCCGAAACGGTACGAACTAGCCCCAACGTGTTGTCATTAAGTGGCCCTTAAATTGAACGTGTAATTCAAAAAGCTAAATAATATACAGGGTGTTCCATTAAAAAAACAAAGTTTGTGTCGACTACTTTCGATATAACCAGAAGTGCAGGCTAATTGAAAATATTTTAGTTAGAAAGACCACCATCGAAAACGTGCGGATACCAATTTTCAGAATTTAAATAGATGTAGTTCCCGTTTCTGGGGAAACGTCTAATAGGCCACTCACCGTGAAGCACCCTGTATATATATATATATATATATATATATATATATATATATATATATATATATATGTATATATATATATATATATATATATATATATATATATATATATATATATATATATATATATATATATATATATATATATATATATATATATAGGGTGATTCATAAGTGGTGACCAAAAATGAAACCTCATGTTCTTTGAACAATTTTAGAGAGGGTATGTCCTATGAAAATTTTTCTTATAATGCTTCATTAAAAAGATACAGGGTGTTGAAGTTGAATTTCAAAAAATAAAATTTCCCAATTTTTTAAAAAGTAGCACATATATTTTGCTGAAACTTCGCATGTGTAGGCTGCTATGTTAGGCGCGTATTCTACCATAACAATTGAATCGGATAATCCAGCAGTGGCGCGCGTACCCACATGTCATTGGTTATCCCTCAAGAAAAAAACGGGTAAGCCAATGATATTTTTATTAATTTTTCATTTCTTTATTCTTACTTTCATTCGTGAACAAAATGACTCTCTTGATAATTTTCTGTACGACGCTTATTTTACGAGTAAGCAATGAATCAGGTAAGTGTTTTAGAGCACAGTTCATGATTTTTAACCAGTCGTTGTTTGGTAGAAAATTGCAATGATATACTTTTATCAGGCTTATGGTAATTTATTTATTACAATAAATGTTCAAAAATGCCTCCATTGGCCTGAATACACGCACGACATCTTTTTAATATGGAAAACTTAATGTCTTGAGGATTCATTTTTGCTTGAATATTACGAAAAGCATTATTTATCAGTTGTTGTAGCTGCTCTGGTGTATTTATTTGTTCACTGTAGATCAGTCGCTTAAAATCACCCCAAAGATAGAAGTCAAGTGGGTTTAAGTCCGGTGATCTTGCAGGCCAATGTATTGGTCCAGTTCTGCTAATCCATCGTTCATTATAATATTCATGAAGCCATGTAACAACGTTTCGACTATGATGCGCTGGCGCACCGTCATGCTGGTACAACATTATACATCTTGTTGCTAGTGGAAAGTTATCTAGAATGTTTTCTACCTGGCTTTCTAGGAGCGCTAAGTACGAAGATCCATTTAAACGTTGTGGCAGGACTTGCATGAACAGTGAGCCGTTAAAAATACCACACCATAAATTAATGGAAAATCAATGTTGAAATGTGCGAGTCCTTGTTGCATGTGTTTTTTCCAATGCCCAGACATGCTCATTATGAGAATTATAAATACCATTTCTTGTAAATGTTGATTCGTCAGACCAGAAGATTAGATTAGGGAATAGGATATTTTGATTGTTCATTTCCAACATCCATTCACAAAAGACTCGTCGATGCACATTATCTCCAGGTAGAAGGAAATGAACATGTCGATGATATGGATGTAAGGCTTCTCGATGTAAAGTTATCCAAACAAAGCTTTGAGAATATTGTAACTGCGTGGCAATCCTCCGAGTACTTGTAGAAGGTTGATCCATCACTGCATCCACCACTCTCTCTTCGTCTTCAAGTTGATGTTGTCTTCTACCATTAGCTCTAGCGTCAGGACGTTGTCCAATACCGCACTGCCGAAGTCTTGAAAACGATCGAGAAAAACCCTTGGTGTAGGTTGACGGCGAGTGGGAAACCTACGTTGATATTCTCGACAAGCAGCTAGAGCATTTCCATCAGCATATCCGTAGATAAAAATTATATCTGCATACTCTTCTAAGGTGTACTCCATTACAAGAAGTAAAAGAGTAGAAAATTTTGCAATTTTATAAAGTTTGCCACTTACACTTATTCAAAATAATAACTTGTTAACCTACACGTCAAGTGACACTTAATGACAACTTTGGCAAACCAGACTACTACTTACTAAAATACAACAAAGATAATCGTCGTACAAAAAAATTATCAAGACATTAAATTTTCCATATTAAAAAGATGTTGTGCGTGTATTCAGGCCAATGGAGGCATTTTTGAACATTTATTGTAATAAATAAATTACTATAAGCCTGATAAAAGTATATCATTGCAATTTTCTACCAAACAAGGACTGGTTAAAAATCATGAACTGTGCTCTAAAACACTTACCTGATTCATTGCTTACTCGTAAAATAAGCGTCTTACAGAAAATTATCAAGAGAGTCATTTTGTTCACTAATGAAAGTAAGATTCAAAAAATAAAAAATTAAAAAAAAGTATATCATTGGCTTACCCGTTCTTTTCTTGAGGGATAGCCAATGACATGTGGGTACGCGCGCCACTGCTGGATTAACCAATTCAATTGTTATAGTAGAATACGCGCCTTACATAGCAGCCTACACATGCGAAGTTTCAACAAAATATATGTGCTACTTTTTAAAAAATTGGGAAATTTTATTTTTTGAAATTCAACTTCAACACCCTGTATCTTTTTAATGAAGCATTATAGGAAATTTTTTTATAGGACATACCCCCTCTAAAATTGTTCAGAGAACATGGGGTTTCATTTTTGGTCACCACTTATGTGTATATATATATATATATATATATATATATATATATATATATATATATATATATATATATATATATATATATATATATATATATATATATATATATATATGTATATATATATATATATATATATATATATATATATATATATATATATATATATATATATATATATAATTGAAACTGACCCCGGATGTGTTCTAGGGGACTTGTTCTTGTTCATTTGAAGAAATTGTTTCAAAATTCGAAAATCAGAATCTCCTCATTAGGGAATTCACTAAAAGCTGCCTTTTAAAGGATGCTATTTATTTTAACGTAGATATTGGATAAATCCATAAACCTCAATACATAGAGCCTTTGAAAGCAGGAATGTCTTTTGTTGATAGTTCAAATTGCGGTAGTATTATATATTGTTATTGTTACCTGAAAAGTACCTATTGTCGTTCGTTCAGATTAAGGAATCAGCTAGCCGATTACTGTGATTTTATTAAATATCCTTATCTTGTATAGCCAGCCGCATTTCAAAGAAACGACCAATCCAGATTGAACTGCAATTTCTGAGCGGAAATTGAACTAGGAGAACATTCCTGCAGTGCACTGGAATGTGAAAGACGACCCTTTGAAAACATCACACAGATGTTTAGACTCCTGACTCAATCGATTTGGATTCGCTGCATCTAAAAAAATATTGGCTTTTAATACATCAGATTTATACAATCAATTTTAAATATCTGATTTTATAGCTTCCAGCAAAAATGAGGATCTGCGCTGACGTAGGTAGTAAAAAGACTTGTCGCTGTTTTATTACAAACAATAGCCGAGTTCACCGGATGCCAACGTCTGAATTTAAGCGCTTGTGTGCTGATTACCGATACATTTCAGCGGTTGGAGACTGATGAACGCACTGTAGACTTCAGTACACTATTTTGCGTCATTTGTCTGTCATTCTCCTGTGACAAATTGGCAACATTTGAGTTTCAGCAGTAGCTCAGCGGGGCTGGTGAACGCAGAAATTGACATAACTATTCAACTGTCGGAGCGTAGTAAACCCGGCTATGTTAATGATTTAATAACTTCTTTGATTGGATTTCTATCTAACAGGTTACTATCTATATCTATCTAAGCACATATTTTGGCACAGTTATATTAATATATATATATATATATATATATATATATATATATATATATATATATATATATATATATATATATATATATATATATTGCAATGGAGCGGTATTTCCCAAGTAATAATTAGAAAAATTGAAACTCCTCATTAAATAGTTAATTTAGTATCAAATCACAAAATACAAATAATATAAATATATGGTAACATATTTTTACCATGAACTATAAGGAGGAAATAAGAAAATATGCCTATTTGGATAAATACAAAGTGCTTTCCGAATGTCAGTTTGCTTTAGAGCAAAAAGATCCACTTAGGACGCTGTGTTGCGTCTGAGTGAAAAGGTTTTGGGTGCCTTATAGGAGGGTTTGCCGTGCCTTTAATTTTTATAGATCTTGGTGGAGCATGGAGAGCTGTTGCAGGTGGGTGAGTGTGTTGGTCTTAGAGGAACATAGTATAGTCTTCTTTGGAGTTACCTCTCAGATAGGTAGCATAATAGATAAATACATGGTGTGTTAAGCGATCCAAGGCAAATTGCGTGTGGAGCGTTACAGGGACCTGTACTTGACCCTATTCTGTTTACAATTTACCTGAATAAATTGTACAATACTTCAAAGAGTAGGCAAGTCATTGGGTTCGCAGATGACACGGTTATATTTTACCACAAATCATGGTCATCATTAAAATGTGTGTCACAGAATGATTTTACTCGTGTAGTTGGCTGGTTCGAAAGTATGTCATTAACGAGTAATTTTGAGAAGAGTTGTTTTTTGCCCTTTGCTTGCTATAAAAACCATTTACCAACCTATCGACAGCTTATGTTTTCTTGTGGATCATCAGATGACATATTAATGATTAAAGCTAGAAAGAATACACAATATTTAGGAGTGATAGTGGATAGGCATATCAGATGGAACTTGCATGTCGTATTAGTAAAAAGCTGCGATGTATTATAGTTACATTTTTGAAAAAAACATCTAAAAATAATTAATGGTGCCCTTCCCGAAATCTTACTGAATTATTGTATTGTTGCATGGAGGGGTAGAGCAAAAACCCATTTAAAGAATCTCGAAGTGGCAGAGAAGTGGTTGATAAAAATTATTTTAAACAAGGTGATATCGTACCCCTTTGATAAGTTGTATTTCGAGTCTAATTTTCTAGATGTAAGTCAAATGTATGCTTTAAGATTGCTTCTTCACCAGCGTCAGTATCAACTGGACTTAAAAAAAAGATAAATCACAGGTACGAAACACGATACAGAGCCGATGTAGAAATTGAAATGCCTAGACATCGAAAACAGTATTCCACTGATCTTGTTTTTTTAGCTTGGGCCAAAGTTTTACAGTATGTTACCTTCTTCGCGAAGTGTTTAATTTCCACTCATCTCTATGTGAGGTATGTTAAAAAATTGATTATTTCTAGGACTAGATCAGCGTGTCATTGGGGACTATTTGTGGTTGCACACTTGGAGGTGGGTTGAGAGTAGAATTGCCGGCGAACAACGAGGCAAAAGGTTCAGCCTTGCCCAGAGCGGTAGAAACAATTTCATCCCCTGAAATAAGAGGTAAGAACGTGCTCTTGCAGGAATTATTCCCTATAAATTTAGCAAGAGTGTAGAAGGGTTTGCTGCCGGTGGAGCTTGAGGGGACTTTGTTCTTGATGTGGTTATTAAACGAGTTTTTGCCCCAGAGAGAATGAGTACATAGCGGTTTCTTGCGTAGTTTAACGCTTGACGGTTTTCTTGACTGGGGTTGTGTAGAAGCGTTTTGTGAGCTTTGACCCTTTCAAGTCTGGCCTTGTCACAGTATTTAGAGAACCAGGGCTTTCGAGTGGCTGAAGAGGTTTTCTGTGTACGTGGAATAAATAATTCCATGCCAGCTTGGATAGTTTCGGTGACGTTTTGTGAGATATCAGAGAGGTCAGGATGAGAGAAGCAGACAGACGCCCATGCAAATGAAGAAAAGTAATCCCTCATTTCGTCCCAGTTCGCGGAGTTGTAGTGCCAAACGATACGTGGGTGTGATGACTGTGTGACCTCGGGTTGCATTGCGCAGGTAGCAGTGACCATACCGTGGTCTGAGCGACCAAGGAGGGCGTAGACTGATATCTTATAGCATTCAAGTTTTGTAGTAAGGAAGGAGATATAAGGGATTTGAGCTGTGTGTTGGGATGCGAGAAAAGTAAGTAGGTTGCTGAACCATATTGGCCAAATAATTGCTGACTGCAAAGGTACCGCTGCTCTCCTTTGTGGAGCGGTTTTTAAAGATCCTAGCCATTCCTTATTATGCACAGTGAAGTCACCAAGAATAGTGACCTCAGAGGAAAGATATTCAGGAGTCAGATGGTCGTTTTTTTTTCAGAAAGGTAGTCGAAGAGCTGGAGAAAGCTATTTTCAGAAGCTGACCGGTAAATACAACAGATAAATTTAGTTGCAGCCCTGAGAGAGGGTTTCATCCAAAGTACGTCTTTTCTTCCAGCTTCTAAATTGGGGAGTCTGCTGCACGGTTGATTGCTACAGACGTATGCGCACACGCCTCCATGAAATCTAAAGGAAGTAAGAAGCTCATACCCCTATAATAAGAGTATTGTTGTACATGAGTAATTGCCGAGGTACTTGCCGGATACTTTTCATGTGTTGCTGAGAGGAAGGTCATGTTGCATTTAGAGGTCAGATTTCAGATACACAGCCGAAAAATATGGACCAGAAACACTTTTTATAACACCTGTAACTAAATGTAAAGTTACTGACATTCTTAATGAACTTCCTAGTGAAAAATCGTGCGGCTTTGATGATGTTCCAATAGAAATTGTTAAGCAATGTGCTCCTGAGCTTGCAGCGCCACTTACAAATATTACAAATTCATGTATATGCCTGTGAAAATCCCCTGGCATAATGAAACTGGCTGTAGTTGTTGCAGTGTTGAAGGCGGGGACTGTGGCAATTTGGAGAACTATCGTCCCATCTTGATATTAAGCTTTTTTTAAAAAAAAATCATGAAAGGGCAGTACATAAAAGGATGGTTAAGTTTTTAAACGCTAATAATATAATATCACCATCACAACACGGATTTAGAACAGATTATTCCACCGAAACTGCCATTATTTAATACATTCAATATGTAGAGGAAAAAATGAACCTCAATTACGTTGTGGTTATCTTATTTTTTGACTTGTCTCGTTCCTTTGACACGGTAAGTCCTTTTTTGTTAAGGAGATGTGGGCGCTGGTGATAAGAGGCACTTGCAATGACCTTCTGTTTTCGCATCTCAGCAACAGAAAGTTACTTGTAAAAGCGAAGGATATAGATTCCCAAAAATATAGTGTAAGTATGGGCAGACCCCAGGGAAGTGTCATTGGCCCACTTTTGTTTACACTCTATGTAAACGATTTGCCGCAATTATTACAAGACGGAAAAGTCTTCATGTACCGATCACACTTCTATTGTTGTCTATGGCAAGACGGTGGATAAAACTGAATTAAGATTAAAATCCGTAGTTGTCTTTTGATGAATGGTGTCATGTAAATCGATTAGTTATAAACTATTACAGGAATTTTCCTCTTGAAAGCATAACTGCCACTTAAGAGAGAGAATGTGCGTCACAACTATTTTGGTGAACGGAAATGCGGTGCAATTTAATAAGGTGACAAAATTTTTTGTTTTTAGAATTGACAGTACTCTGTTATACATTACATAGACCGGATTAATTACGTGTGCAAGAAATTAAATTCAGCGTTTTATGCAATGTTGATGCTTAAAGATTCCTTAAGCTCCAAAAATTTGCTGAAAGTCTATTACGCGACTGTCTATTCACATCTGAGATACGGTATCGTTATCTGGTGCCAATACTCGGACTGCCATAGAATATTTGCGCTACAGAAACGAATACTCATATTTGTATACCATCTACCCTATGGGCACTCTTGCCGTGACACCTTTGAGCAAAATAACATTGTGACGTTAAGATCAGTATACTTATCTGTTAACTTATATTCATAGAAACAAGAGAGAATTTGTTATCAACTCGGATTTTCATGGATACAACACTCGAGAAAAAGATACTTTTCACCTGAATATATGTCACCATTCTTTTATAAGAAGTCACCATGTTATGGAGCTTACATTTTGTACAACCAGCTGCCATATTCTCCGAGGGACACAAATTGTGCAAAAAAAATTGAAAAAAAACAGCTGAAGGTTGCTTTGATTAGTCATGGTTTTTATGGTCTAAGTGAATTTTATGAAGCTGCATTGTGAACTTATGTTTTTGTTGTGATGCTTGTGATGTTAAGATCGTTATATTTTCGATTTTTTGAACGTACCGTTGTAATTAATTATGATACGGCTTTTATCTTGTAAGCTTTCTGAGTTGTCTGATTTACAATTAATGTAACTAATGGACCAAATAAATATTATTATTATTATTCTAGTAGTACTGCGAATTGAATTATTACTTCCACATAGCTGTGATAATTCAGTCTCTTTAGAAAGACATATTCATTATAGGGAAAAGGTCCCTAACTTGGACCGATTCTTAAATTGGACCACCCGTTTTACTTTTAAGGACATTGACCCAAGTGATATCTGGTGAGCGCTAGCTGTAGCTTATAATATGTTGCTAGCGGCAGCACAGAAACATTGGTTAGCTACGTCCGTAGCAATCTACCCTGCACCAGACTCCCCAATTTAGAAGCTGGAAGAAAAGACATACTATGGATAAAACTCTCTCTCAGGGCTGCAACTAAATTCATCTGTTGCATTTACCGGTCACCTTCTGACAACAACTTTGTCCAGCTCTTTGACTACCTTTCTGAAAAAACCGACTATCTGATTTCTGAATATCCTTCCTCCGAGGTCACTATTCTTGGTGACTTTAATGTCCATAATAAGGAATGGCTAGGATCTTTAAAAACCGATCCACAAGGGAGAGCAGCGGAGGCCTTTGCAATCAGCAATTCTTTAGCCAATATGGTTCAGCAACCTACTTACTTTCCTCGTATCCCAACACACAGCTCAAATCCCTTATATCTCCTTCCTACTACAAAACCTGAGTGCTATAACATATCAGTCACCGCCCCCCTTGGTCGCTCAGACCATGGCATGGTTACTGCTTCCTGCGCAATGCAACCCGAGGTCACACAGTCATCACACCCACGTATCGTTTGGCACTACAACTCCGCAAACTGGGACGAAATGCGGGATTACTTTTCCTCATTTCCATGGGCGTCTGTCTGCTTCTCTCATCCTGACCCCTCTGATATCTCACAAAACGTCACCGAAATTATCCAAGCTGGCATGGAATTATTTATTCCACGTACACAGAAAACCTCTTCAGCCACTCAAAATCCCTGGTTCTCTAAATCCTGTGACAAGGCCAGACTTGAAAAGATCAAAGCTCAAAAACGCTTCTACACAATCCCAGTCAAGAAAATCGTCAAGCATTTAACGACGCAAGAGACCGCTATGTCCGCATTCTTTCTGAGGCAAAAAACTCGTTTAATAGCCACATCAAAAACAAAGTCCTCTCAAGCTCCAACGGCAGCAAACCCTTCTGGACTCTTGCTAAATCTATTGGGAATAATTTCTGCAAAAGCACGTTCCCACCTCTTGTCTCAGGGGATGAAATTGTTTCTACCGCCCTGGGCAAGGCTGAACTTTTTGCTTCGTTGTTCGCCAGCAATTCTACTCTCAACCCACCTCCAAATGTTCAACCACCAACAGTCCCCAATGTCGCACATAAAATGACGGATATCATTTTCAAAACTAAAAAGGTACGAAAGATGCTCTCTTCACTTAATACCAGGAAATCCTCTGACCTTGACGAGATCCCAGCAATTGTTCTCAAAAATTGCGCACCAGAACTTGCTCCTGTTCTGACTCGTCTGTTTCAGACATCTTACAATAAAGGCATATTCCCTAGTAACTGGAAAACTGCTCGAGTACAACCCATCCCCAAGAAAGGATCCAAAGCGCTTCCAGGCAACTACAGGCCTATTTCTCTCCTTTGAGTCGTCTCTAAAGTGATGGAAAAGTATATAAACACCGAATTACTGAAATTTCTTGAAAAACACAGTCTAATCCACGACAGGCAGTATGGATTCCGTCAGCGCAGATCGACTGCCGACCTCCTTTCCTTTGTCACCCATTCTTGGAACAAGTCTATGGAACTACACGGTGAATCTCAGATTGTTGCTCTAGACATATCCAAAGCATTCGACCAGGTCTGGCACGCAGCGCTGCTTAATAAACTACCGGCCTATGGCCTACCACCAAAACTTTGTACCTGGACAGCAAATTTCCTCTCCAACAGGAACATTTCTGTTGTTGTGGATGGCCATTCCTCTAAACTGTATCCAATTAATGCAGGAGTTCCTCAAGGTTCAGCTTTAGCCCCTACTTTGTTTCTTCTCCACATCAATGACCTCCTCTCTAGCACATCCAACCCAGTTCACAGTTACGCGGACGACAGCACCCTCCACTTAAATATACAGTATTCTAAGCCTGTCTCTTTAGCCCAATTAGATGAGGATCGCAGACTCATGGAGGGTTCTGTCTCCGTGGATCTCCAAAAAATATTAGACTGGGGAAGTAGAAATCTTGTACAATTCAACCCCACCAAATCTCAGTCTTGCTTTCTTTCTCATAAGAGATACACCAGCCCTAGACCCATCACAATGAACAACCAAGTTATTCAAAGTAATGAGTCCTTTTCTCTTGTTGGCATTTCTGTGGATCGAAATCTTAACTGGCACCAACATGTCACATCAATTGCAGAAGCGGCTGCTAAGAAATTAGGTTTCCTCTTACGGGCTCGCAAATACTTTTCACCAGCTGATCTCTATACCTTATATACTTCACAAATAAGGCCAAACCTCGAATACTGCTCCCACATCTGGGGTGCAGCTGCCGCTTCTACACTCGCTATGCTGGACTCCAATCAAAAGAGAGCTATACGTCTCATCGGTGACCCTACCCTCACCCAAAGCTGCCATCCCTTTCCTACCGACGTGCCGTTGGTGACCTCTCTCTCTTTTATAGATATCTGCACGGGCACTGCTCAGAGGAGCTTTCCTCCATAGTTCCCCCACCTGCTGCCCCTAACAGATCTACCAGGGGAACAGAGCGAATGCACCCTTTTACTGTCCAGGTCACCAGACATAGAACATCTTGTTATGCCCGCTCTTTTGCCCCCCGGGGGCTTTCAAGTTGTGGAATTCCTTGCCGGCACATGTTTTTCCTTCTGCTCCGAACCTCCAAACCTTCAAGTCCAGAACTAACAAGTTGCCTCTTTCGTCCTTTTCAACACCCACGGTACGATAGTATTTAGGCTGTAAGCCCTCGTGGTGTGTTGTTAAAACTGAAAAAAAAAGAGTTGGTATAAGCCGCAAAATCACATATAGTCTGTTTTCGTGCTCGATGATATAATTTAGCTGTTTGTTTCTATAAGCCATATCTTTTTGCTGGTAAGTATCTTTGTGATTTTTCAAATTAATACATTTTAAAGAGAGTATTTTCTATCATTCTATCATACATATTATTTAATATTTGCAAACATGAATATTTAAAAGTAAATATTTTAAGTGACGTTATAGTTTCCTAAATTAAACCAGATTTGGTTTTTAAATTAAACCGGTCCAAACTAAGCAATTGTTTTCAGTTAATATGACGAAACGTGGAAAATATGGAAAACGGGACACAGAACAAATGAAAGAAGCTTTAGTTGCGTACGAAACTGGTGTTGCAGGTTTAAATAAAATAACGAGGCGGTATGAGGTACCAAAAGCAACGTTAAAAAGACGAATTGAAAATAAAAATTAAAATGTCCCTGTCCAAATTTGCACGTGCCGCAGATGTTCCACCAGAAATAAAGCAAGAGATAGTGAATCATGTTTTAGAGTTGGAAAAAAGTCTTTTTGGGATTACTCGAAGTGATTTAAGAAAACTCGCATATGATGTCGTCGAAGCATACGAGATTCCTCATAGGTTCAAGAATAGACACGCCGAGAGCTATCGCTTCGTCAGCCAGAGCCTACTGCATCGGCCAGGGCACTGAGGTTTAACTTAAAAAAAAAAAGGTTATGGCTTTTTTAGATTGCCTCACTGCTCTCTACGATGAAAATAACTTCGGTTCATCTCAGATATATAACGTCGAGACTGGCCTTTCTACAGTCCAGAGACCACAAAAAACAATTGGGCAGAGGGGTAGGAATCAAATAGGATCCCTTACAAGCGGAGAGCTTGGAGTAAATACAACATGCGTGTGTTGTATGAATGCTGCAGGCATATACATTCCCCTATGCGTTTATATTTAAGCGCAGTAGATTTAAAGATGAACTTAAGGAAGGCGCACTTCCTGAAACGCAATTTTCTTGCTCAGAATGGGGATGGATAACAAGTAAATTATTTGTAAAATGGCTGAGACATTTTATCAAGTTTGAAAGACCATCTATAGATAAGAAAGTGCTTTTGATAATGGATGACCATATCACACACACAAAAAATTAGGAAGCTATAACGCTAGCCAGGGAGAATGGAATAATTATGTTGTCTCTACCAGCACACACTACGCATAGGCTACAACCCTGTGATGTCACATTTTTTAAGCCCCTCAATATCTATCACAACCAAGCTGTTGATAAATGGCTTCGTACGCATCCGACCCAAAATATTACCCAATTTCAGGTGTCAAGATTACTTGGCGAAGCATATGCCAAAGCTGCATCAATTGTTAATGCTGTTAGCGGGTTTGCGAAATGCGGCATATGACCTTTAGATCGCGATGTGTTTGACGACAGCGAATTTGTTTGCCTTCCAACCACACCTGAAGACCAAATTGCAACTGTGATCCAAGAGGTGTCTATCAATGGCCCCTCCCAAAATGCATCTACATTCACAGAATCTTTGGCGGAAGAAAAATTTGAGGCCGAACGCTCCACATCCTCATTACACAAAAAGAACTATGTGTCTGAAATATCTCCACTACCAATTTTGAAGCGAAAAGCACGCAACGCCGCTTCCAGTTCTACTTCAATAATAACTAGCAGTGCTTACAAGGATGATCTTGAAGAAAAGCAGCGTAAAAAATGGCTCCTCCGAAGACTATAAGAAACATGTTTTCTGTTCCGAAGGCAGTTCCTAAGAAAAAGCAGTATGCATTGCAGAATAATAAGGAAAGCGACCATTACCACAGGATTCATCAAGCGAATCAGAAGAGGAAGACTGTCTTTTTATTGTTTGCCTGTCTCCATTTTCAAAGTCAGATCCAGGAGAAGAGTGGATTCGCTGTATATTGTGTAAAAAATGGGCACACGTAAAATGGCCCAGTGGCCGTAATATTGATTTTTATCATTGTATAAACTGTGAGTCTGCTTCTGACAGTGACTGATTGCCCTTTATAAGTTTTATTGTTTAAGAGTAATGTTTTTATTTGTTATAGAATGTTTATTTTTTATTTTTTATATAATGTTTTTATATGTTCAATTTCGCCTTTAAATCTTAAATAATGGAGGTGGTCCAATTTAGGGAACGGGTGGTCCACATTAAAACACTGCTACCCTAATTTGGACCATTAACTACATTTGTATTTAATTATTGTTAGTCAGATAAGCAATGTTTTGTTGTGTTTAGTAAAATATGTAGCTTTACAACAACCCTAGCGACCTACTAAATTATTTTCACTTGATTTCGAGCATAAACGTTTATTTTATAGAGGTACTTTCTTAAATGGTCCAATATAGAGACCTTTCTCCTACTAATTTATGATCAATTACTTGACCATAAAGAAAACGTTCGTATTCCTGAACCAAAAAACTTTTGAAACGTGTTTTAACGAAAAATATCAATACTCACTAGATCACCCCTCATTTATCGCCTACCCCCTGAAGCGATTTTACCCAAAAATCATCCAAAACGTTCGTTTGTCAGGTTAACTGTATACGAAATTTGAAGATGATGTCTCAATTCGCTCGAAAGTTATTGCACCTAATAACAAACAGACGTACAGGCCGCCAGACCGGGCGACAGATGGACAAAACCATGTTCGTTCCAGAATCAAGTTTTCTATAAGTTTTGAGACTTTTTACGCCCCTTGAGCAAAACAATTTCGAAACTTCTGTCACCAATATTCCACCCCCACACATTCAACCTCTAATTTAATTTTAGTACAGAATATTAGATGTTTCATGAAATTGAAAGTCTTCTAATAAACAAACCCTAAAATAGTATATTACTCGAGGTTTAATGTCAATTTTCACCAAATCATCCCCCATTTATCGCTACCTCCCTGCAGCGATTTTACCCAAAAACAATCCAAACCGTTCGCTTTTTGGATGCTCAGTGTATACCAAATTTGAAGAAGATATCTCAATTCGTTCTAAAGTTAGAGTGCCTACAAATAGACAGACATGCAGAACAACAGACCGATAAAAAATTCGTTTCCAAATCATGTTTTTTATATGTTTTCACAGTTTTTACGACGTTAAAGCGAAAAAAGTTTTTAAATTTTTTTTCGCCGGTGCCATACTTTCACAGGTATTGATGATGTGGAAGGAAAACTATTGATTTAGTCAAATCTCAAATTTGAAAACACCGAATTATATATATATATATATATATATATATATATATATATATATATATATATATATATATATATATAAGGTTTGGAATACGATTAATGAAATAACAAACAGGCGAAAGAAGGAGGTACAGAGAATTAGGTCAGTAAAATTAGCGAATGGTTCGACCACTAAAATCGGTTCACAGACTGCAAACGCCTTTAACGAATTTTTTATTGGTTTCGGGCAAGGGCTGGACGGGGCAGGAAACAAGAATTACAGTGGGAAAAGCTATAAAAGAGACAATGTTTCTTCAAGCACTTTTTATTTAAACCCGGTTACAAACAATTAAGTCATTGAAGTTATTAACTCCTTAAAAAATTATTCTGCACCTGGAGAGGATGGCATAACATCTTACTACGTTGAAATAGCACACCAGTTTGTGGTAGGAGCATTGGTGATTATAATAAACAAAATATTTGAGACAGGAAAAATCCCACTGCAATTTAAAAAAGGTGTTGTTATGCCAATACATAAAAAAGGTGACCAACTGCTAATGGAAAACTATAGACCCATTAGTCTAATAAATACGTTCGCAAAGATTTTTGAAAAGTGTCTAAAAAAAGAGTGATTAGCTTTCTTGACAAATATAGTGTTCTCTCCCACAACCAGTATGGTTTTAGAACAGGTTTATCCACAGAAAATGCTCTTCATAAACTGAAGACAACTATTGTGGGCAATTTTGAAAACAATAGGAAAGTCATCGGAGTCTTTCTTGATCTTCAGAAAGCTTTTGATACGGTCTCTCATGAAACCCTTTTGAATAAGTTAGAAAACATTGGTTTTAGAGGAGTTGCGTTGAGTTTGTTTGAAAACTATTTGAAAGACAGGCAACAAGTTGTGAGATTAGATAGCAACACAAGCGAACCATTGACAATAAAAAGAGGAGTCCCACAAGGAACAATTTTGGGTCCAGTTTTGTTCTTGATATACATCAATGATGCTCTGGCAGCTTTTGACGGCGATAATGTATCCTTGATTTCATACGCAGACGATACAGTTTTGCTCTGTGATGGGATTAACTGGCCCGAGACAATCCGAAGTGCGACGTTACTGATTGGGGAACTAAACCGTAGGCTGAACCATGACAGTTTGTATCTTAACGTCAAGAAGACAAAGTATATTGCGTTCTCGCCAACATCCGCTGGACTTGAAACAATGCCAGATATAGTTATCTCTGGACACACTGAACCTATCAACAGTGT
Source organism: Tillus elongatus (assembly GCA_964006375.1). NCBI lineage: Eukaryota > Metazoa > Arthropoda > Insecta > Coleoptera > Cleridae > Tillus > Tillus elongatus. Next base: position 31,826,060 of record OZ023262.1, on the reverse strand, counting down.
AGATAGTCTAAAGTACCTCGGTATTATGGTAGATAAGAATTTAAAATGGCAAACGCACATAGAATATCTGAATAATAGGCTACGTAAGCTTATCTATGTTTTTTATGTTCTGTGAGAGATAATGTCTCTGAATACTTTGCTTGACGTTTATGATGGTCTGGTAGCGTCCATATTACGATACGGAATATCCTGTTGGGGATCGGCTTATAAATCGACGTTAAAACCGCTTTGCATAACACAGAATTTCATATTAAGAACTATACTAAACAAAGCAGTTGATTATCCCACAAAATTGTTATACAACTCAAATACGGGTGTTATGAATATTAAGGGGTTGTATATTCTTGCGCTCGTACAGTATACCCACGGGGAGGCCTTATTACAAAAACAGACACGGCATCAATATCTAACAAGGCAGGTAACAAATAGAAATGTACTAACATCAAGATGTAAAAAAACTATTTCACGGAAAACTATTGACTTGCTTGGACCAAGATTATATAATCTTATTCCAGCCAAACTTAAGACTATAGAAAAGAATTATAAATTTCGGAAAAAAATAAAAGTTTACATATTGCAAAATTACGAAAGATTAGAAATCTTAATACAGCATTTTTGAAAAAACCATGGTACGTAAAGACAGCTTATAATTGTGGTTACGAATGAATAGCAATGGAGGAGAGCTGCATACGTGGGTGTGCAAGTGTGGGCGTAGCGTTAGCGTGAGAGTATGTCGGATATGTGTGAGTGTATGCTTGTGACTTATGGGATGATGTGCGAAGGCGGGAGCTAGTGAGTGTCTGTGAGTGAGTATAAAGGTGTGTATAAGCGACTTATGGGATGGTGTGCGAGGGCAGGAGCTAGTGAATGGCTGTGGGTAAGTATAAATGCGTGTATAAGCGAGAGTGGTTGCTTTTGGCTGTGTATTGATTGGAGACAGGGTTGTCCTCTGCTTGTGCCAGGAGTAGATTGGGTGGAAGACAGGATGGGTTTGAACAGAGAGACGTTAGAGAGATGAAATGCTTTGAGAGATTGTTGTTGACGGATATACCTCATTTATTCACACTGGAATAGTGGTGAGAGGGTGTGTGCGGTGGATGGAGGGATTATTGAGAATTTAAATAATTTAAATATCGAAGGACGGTCAGATGTCTAATGTAGGATTTGTTGTAGTGTATGCTTTGATAGGATAGCTCATTATAAGGCGAAACACGCACAAGTATGAGTATACTTATGTGCTTTAACTTTTTTGTTGTAAATTTTGAGTATAAATTTGTATTAATTGTTGTTGGCAAATAAATAAATAAATAAATAAATAAATAAATAAATAAATAAATAAATAAATAAATAAATAAATAAATAAATAAATAAATAAATAAATAAATAAATAAACAGGAACCTGAAAACGACATTTTTGTAAAAAAGGAATGTATTTTATTAACTGAATATACCATCCTGTATAGTAAAATATTTGAATTACTTTTACTCGCGTAAATAACCCGTAACACAAAGAAGACGTTTTAATCTAGTGACTGTTTTGAGACGCAAAGCCCAGCAGCTAATTTAGATCGGACCCTCGAGGAGTTAAAACCTCATAGCAAGTATCCAGTGAAGACAGCAGCATATTTACTTTCGTTGTAGAGCAAACAGAGCTGAGAACATTTAGTAAACGGGCTTGGTGAAGGTATTGTTCTTATATGACCGCCGAACAACAGTCAGATAGCCGATAAGTGGCACTCTTCGGCTTATCCGGAGCCAGAGTCCTGAGAGCAAACAGTTACCTAGCTTCGATCAAACTTCAGCAACTCGAAAACCCTCAGGCACCCTCGCGTTCTTCCAGGAATAGACGTTTTGATGCTCCGGCACGAGTATTACCTCTTTCCAATATCAGTATACTACGGGGGTGGCTTTACCATTAAATACCTGCCCGTCCCAGACAGTTACTTTTACAGTAAATTATTTTTGGTACATTTTCGTAGAAAATGGTTACTAGTGAAGCGATAGCGACTTAATTCCCTTAACTAAGCGCGAACTAGGACTCCAAGAACCCATATTCAGGGTTAGTTTGAGTTTTCATTATATATATATATATATATATATATATATATATATATATATATATATATATATATATATATATATATATATATATATATATATATATATATATAGGGTGGCGCATTGAAAACGAAACAGACCGATTTGCGTCCAGAGAATTTTTTTAAGAAACGCTGAAACACGTAAATTTTAATATTGAGGGGGACATGTTTTAAAATAAAACTCAACTTTGTCACATCAACCCCTTAAGGGTGGTGATAACCCTTTATTTTAAATAGGGCACACGGGGCGAGTGTTACATCACTTGCAAGCTCTTTTTTTCTGAATTCAGCACACTAATTTTTTGTAAGTTTTATCAACTCGTTTAAAAATTATTCACAGTTGAAGAGGCAAAAACGCATTCCCCTTATTCCGATAAGAAATGTGCTGATAGTCAATGTTTTGTTGGTTTGTAAAAAAAAATTGACTTTCAGAACATTCCTTATCGGAATGAGAGAGATGCGGTTTATTATTTCAGTTTATAGGTCGCTTTGATACTTGATAGTACTACCGAAAATTAATTTCACATTGTTGTATTCTGTAGAAGAAAGAGTTGAAATAATTCCTCTTTTTTTTTCAAAAACGATGACTGTGCCAACCGTGCCGCAAATTTGTTTAATGAACGACATCCGAAGAGACATGTTAACAGAAAATGCATTTTGGAGTTAGTTGCAAAGTTCCGACAAAGTGGTTCAGTAGCTAACAAAAAATGGGATCCTGAACGTGAATTTCCGGTTAGAAATGAGACTACTGAATTTTTTTTGAAGTTTTAGGAAAAATTGCTGCAGACCGAACTTTGAGCACGAGAAAATTGGCCACTGTTTCAAACATCAAAAGAAGAACTATTCAGCGAATATTCTAGCATCATAAATGTCACCCGTATAAAATTCATCATGTACAACAACTGAATGAAGATGATTTTGATCGGCGGCTGAAGTTTTGTAAAGTTATGACTTCACGAATAGCTGATAACGGGAACTTTCTGTACAACATCTGTTTTTCTGGCCCCTCTGATACCTCACAAATCGTCACTGAAATTATACAAGCTGGCATGCAATTATTTATTCCACGTACACAGAAAACCTCTTTAGCTACACAAAAGCCCTGGTTCTCTAAATCCTGTGACAAGGCCAGACTTGAAAAGGTCAACGATCACAACAAGCTTCTACACAATCCCAGTCAAGAAAACCGTCAAGCATTTAACAACGCAACAAACCGCTATGTCTGCATTCTATCCGAGGCAAAAAGCTTTTTTAATAACCACATCAAAAACAAAGCCCTATTAAGTTCCAACGGCGGCAAACCCTTCTGGACTCTTGCTAAATCTATTGGGAATAATTTTTGCGAGAGCACCATCTTGTCCCAGGGGATGAAATTGTTTCTACCGCTCTGGGCAAGGCTGAACTTTTTGCCTCGTTGTTCACCGACAATTCTACTCTCAAGCCACCTCCAAATGTTCAACCACCAACAGTCCCCATGTCGCGCATAAAATGACGGATATCATTTTCAAAACTAAAAAGGTACGAAATATGATCTCTTCTCTTAATACCAGAAAAGCCTCTGGCCTTGACGGGATCCCAGCAAAAAATGGGCACCAGAACATGCTCCTGTCCTAAGTCTTCTGTTTCAGACATCTTAAAATAGAGGCATGTTCCCTAGTAACTGGAAAACTGCTCGATGACAACCCGTTCCCAAGAAAGATCCAAAGCGCTTTCTAGCAACTACAGGCCTATTTCTCTCCTTTCAGTCGTCTCTAAAGTGATGGAAAAGTATATAAACACCGAATTACTAAAATTTCTTGAAAAACACAGTCTAATCCACGACAGGCAGTATGGATTTCGTCAGCGCAGATCAACTGCCGACATCCTTTCCTTTGTCACCCATTCTCGGAACAAGTCTATGGAACTACACGGTAAATCCCAGAATGTCGCTCTAGACATATCCAAAGTGTTCGACCAGGTCTGGCACGCATCGCTGCTTAACAAACTTCCGGCCTATGGTCTACCACCAAAATTCTGTACCTTGACAGCAAATTTTCTTTCCAACAGGAGCATTTCTGTTGTCGCGGATGGCCATTCCTCTAAACTATATCCAATTAATGCAGGAGTTCCTCAAGGTTCAGCTTTAGCCCCTACTTTGTTTATATTCCACATCAATTACCCCTTTCTAGCATATCCAACCCAGTTCACAGTTACGCGGACGATAGCACCCTCCACTCAAATATACAATATTCTAAGCCTGTCTCTTTAGCCCAATTAGATGACGATCGCATACACATGGAGGGTTCTGTCTCCTTGGATCTCCAAAAAATATTAGACTGGGAAAGTATAAATCTTGTAATATTCAACCCCACCAAATCTCAGTCTTGCTTTCTTTCTCATAAAAGATACACCTGCCATAGACCCATCACAATGAACAACCAAGTTATTCAAAGTAATGAGTCCTTTTCACTTGTTGGCATTTCTGTGGAACGAAATCCTAATTGGCACCCACATCAATTGCAGAAGCGGTTCCTAAGAAATTAGGTTTCCTCTTCCGGACTCGTAAATACTTTCCACCAGCCAGTCTATATACCTTATATACTTCACAAATAAGGCCAAACCACGAATACTGCTCCCACATCTGGGGTGCCGCTGCCGCTTCTACACTCGCTCTCCTGGACTGCATTTAGAAGAGAGCTATACCTCTCATGGGTGACCCTACTCTCACCCAAAGGCTGCCATCCATTGCCCCCCGACGTGCCATTTCTGACCTCTCTATCTCTCTTTTATAGATATCTGCACGGGCACTGCTCAGAGGAGCTTTCTTCCATAGTTCCTCCAACTGCTGCCCCAAACAGATCTACCAGGCGAACAGAGCGAATGCACTTTTTTACTGTCCAGGTCGCCAGACATAAAACATCTTGTTATGCCCGCTCTTTTGTCCCGAGGACTTCCAGGTTGTGGAATTCCTTGCCGGCACATGTTTTTCCTTCTCCGAACCTCCAAACCTATATGTCCAGAATTAACAAGTTGCCTCTTTCCTCCTTGTCGACACCCACGGTACGATAGTATTTAGGCTGTAAGCCCTTGTGGTGTGTTGTTGAAATAAAAAATAAAAAACAGGTCCGTTGAAATTTTTATATGTTTATATATATATATATATATATATATATATATATATATATATATATATATATATATATATATATATATATATATATATATGTGTGTGTGTGTGTGTGTGTGTGTGTGTGTGCGTGTGTGTGTGTGCGTGTGTGTATCCTAGCGATAACTCAAAAAAACTCAACTGATTTAAACGAAACTTAGCACATATCTTCATTTTGTTGAGACCGCGGACGAGTTCGTAAATCAGCTATAACAGAAATTTTGTCCCCCAAAAATTATACAAAAATTTTTTTGAAAACGCTATATATTTGAAAATATTGAAGTAGCTCAAATGAGACTTTATATGTAGCTAGAGATGGTGTAATTAAACCTCTTTTGTAAATTTAAAGTAATTTGGTTCACAAAATTTTAAGCTTTTTCCAAATTAAAAATAAAATCTTAAGGACATGAGTCGATACCACTTAAGTGATTACAGTCGAATGCCTAACAAAGACGGACTACTTACCTGACATGCGTAGATTGATACATACCACAGAACCAAATAATACAATAAAAGGGGTAAAACGTACTAGCGATCGGCAAATGTCGGCCAGTAAAATCCCGAACACTCGAACAGCGTTGTCAATGGCAACACAACACCTTACCACTGCCATTTCCACAGTCGTCGGTATAATAAACTAATAAACAATTGCTTCTTGTGGCATGACAAGGCTATTACGCGAAAGTACAGATAACATAAAATTAAAAATAAGGTAATTGCAAAAAGTAATGCTTTTCAAGTGGGAGGTTCAATACTTGTTTAAAAAACACTAGGTATATTTGTAGTTCGACGAACAGCCCCATTAAAGCTTTAGACTGAAAATGTAGCATCGAAAGATCCGGGTTTAAGTACGCGAATAATACGAATAATACAACTTGAAATAACCTTCACTAGTCAAATTGTCTTCAACAAAACGTTCTCCCATAACGTGGTCGCCCAGAATGTCTGGCCACACGTTTAATTTTTGTGGCGTTTGGGTGTGACTTTTACTTAACCCATTAGTGCTGTAACGGTATAAATTGGATAGCTAAACAACTAAGCTAGTTTGAACGTATTTGTGGTTCCTCCTCTACTTTGCACAAATAATTATTGGCGACGACCGTGGCTATTTCTCCTGGATACCCCTCGTATAGGGAATAGAATTGGGATCTTTCGTTGAATTATTTATATTTGTACTACCCCTGGTATATCGTGCCGGCTTACACGCTTGCGTTGCCGTTGCGGTAGTTCGAAAAGGGTCCGCATGTTGAAGAGGATAGATGGCTGGGGACGTATGTGATGCGAGAGAGAGCGAGGGTGTGGCAGCACCTGTTTTTCAAGTAAGAGACGTGAATGCGCCGAAAGTTTCGAGAGAGAGATTTCGTTGGTAATTTGTGGAGTTAACACGTGGTTCCTTCTGAGGAGCAAGTTTTGGATATTAAGTATCCTCCTTTGTGGATTTTATTGCTCTCAGAATTTAATCTGCAGTCTTTTTGGTGATGTCGTAATGTACGGATTTAGTGCCGAAGGCTGTGGAGATACCCGTTTGAGGGGATTTAAGGACCACATTTATCGTGTCCCGTTGTGGAATTTCGTTTCCCTCTCTGGAGGTAAGAAATCATCCTCTCTCTTAACTATAACACCTTTAGCATTCCGTTACTTGTTGTTTTTAGGGTCCTTGTACCGGAGAGATTCTCCTTGTGCAGGATAGATTTCCCTTGTACCGGTTGGATACTCCTTGTACCGGATAGCAATTCTCGTACCGACTGGAAGAATTCCTTGTGCAGGATAGATTTTCCTTGTACCGGATGGGAAGAATTTTCGTATTAGACGAAGTCCTTGTGTAGGGCGATTTTTGTGCCGAACAGCGAAAGCCTTGTGTTAGGCAGACATTATTGTATTGGGCAATACCTTTGGCAAATTCACCTATCGTAATTTTGAGTGGAAAAGTCTCACATGGATTAGCGAATTTTTTATGTACCGAACAAAGTATATGGCTATTGAATTAAATGGAGAAATGAATTAAGATCTCAGTGAGAAGGTCTTCCCTTTCGTTGTCGCATTGCCGTACCGTTGTTGCATTATTCCCGTGGTTGCAGTCCCGTACCCCTGGAGGCCTTGGTTGGTTTGAAAATTGATGGTAATTTAGATGGCCTAGAAGTCCAGGAATTTCAAGTAAGATTTTTCCGTTTTGTGATAACGAATAAAGTGATGAGACAATTTTGATAAGCTACATTTTAAATATTCATCCTTGTTAAATTTGCTAAGATCAAACCGAATTTATTTTATTTAAACTTCACTAAATGTGGTACAGATTTTTATAAGACCATTATTAATATAATTGCTTCACTTTTGATAGTACCATTAGTTATCATATACTGTTAGCTTTAGACCAGCTTATTGATTATTCTTTGGGACTTGATCTTTAATCAGGCCACTTACCGTAACTTATCGTGTAATTAAGTAATATTTGGGGAAAATAATTTGTGAGCTTTGCGTGCACGAAAAGTGGAATTTTCCGTAGAACAACTATATTTGTAGTACATTCATAAATATTCGGTAAAGATCTTGATTATTTGGTAGTAAGCCATTTTAGTGATATTATAGAGACTTATTTATTTTATTTTAGATCAGAATTTTAGAACAACTTTTAATAAATTCTTGTATGCCAAAGAAGCTTAATAAAAGCCCTTATTTTATCATATTTTAGGTGTGTTTTGGTTTTGTGTTTGTGTTTTCTTTCCAGGGCTGTTGATAATTAGATCATTACCGTTATATTTACTTGTGGGTCTATGAGACCATACCGTTCCGAAATTTAATTTGTGTTATCATAATTATATATCCCTTGTAGCTTCCTGTGCTCGATTGTGGTTGGCTATAGTTGCCAGTGTGATCCAAGAGTTCTTGGTTGTGTTGGATCTGGGCAAGGAAGCAGATTAGTAAACATCTTAGTAGAATATCCGGGAGTAGAGGTTAAACAATCAAGTGGCGCCCCTAATTAACATCTTATTTTAACCCACGCCCATCTCCACTGTATAAAAGCTGGCGGCCCTCTAACTTCCCGGTAACTTAGCTTATGCCAATGACAAATTAGATTTGTGGATACGTTAGGAATTATTTGAGCATTTGTCATCTGGTATAAAAGGAAGCGCGGCGGCGTCATAGTGCATATAATCATAAAAATTTGATTTCTTTGTTTTTTTCCAGTTTCATTAGTCAAGTATGTCTGTAAATAGCATGATTCAATGAGTATAACAAATAATTTTTGTTTAGTTTCAATTTTATAAAATAAAGAGTTATTCAAATACCTAAGCCAGTTATGTACATATTATTGAAAACTATTTTGTATGGTATCTAACAAAGCATTCTTTTGGGTGAAGCCCTACCTTACACTTAATACAAATGGATTTACTTTTTATAGTACACTGTTTGCATCTCTTATCAGTTTCTACATATTCAATCAGATGTCCAACATTATCATACCTCATATCATGGGTTACGGTGGATGGTCTGGTGCATAACGGCCTTGTCCCATATGTTGTCAGAAACGACAATGATAAATCTAAACTTCAATAGGCTAGTACAGTTTTCATCATCTGGTTTGATCTTTCTCATAAGAAGCCATCCATTTACTACTGATGCATCAAGTAAATAACAAAAAATAGGCTAGTACCATTTTATTTGTCTTATTCGTGTTCTATAACCAGCAATAAGCATATCTAGCTTATCCACCCCTCCCATTTCTTTGTTATAATTAGATATCACTTTGGCTGAGGTACACTCTTTTTCCCCTTCTACTATCTGCACCTCTAGTTGTGTTCGTTACCAAATTAGTTTCAAAATTGGATGCTACTGTAACAATCTTATTATCTTTTCATTGTATCAGTGATATATGCTCATTTGACATGAATCTATAGGCGCCCCTTTTTTCTTTTGAGCAATATTTTTTATCAGGAAATGGACAACCTTCTAACCTATTCTATCTAATGGTACCTGTAGCGCAAAAATTCTCTTTGGAAAGATGTTCTAACAAAGGAATGCTAGTAAAGTAATTATGAAAATAAGGTTTGTATCCTTTATTTGACTCAATTCTAGCTTTTTTCACCAACTCAATAACAACATCACCTCCCAAGCCATACGTTCTTGCGATATCTGATTTGCCAGTGTATATATCAAATGCCAGTAGGTATCCATTACTCGTACACAAGGCCCAATTCTTAAAACCAAATCTTATTGGCTTGCCTTTTATGTATTTTTTTTTAATTTCAACAACACACCACAAGGGCTTACAGACTAAATACTATCGTACCATGGGTGTCGACAAGGAGGAAAGAGGCAGCTTGTTAATTCTGGACTTGAAGGTTTGGAGGTTCGAGGGAGAAGGAAAAACATGTGCCGACAAGGAATTCCACAGCTTGGAAGTCATCCGGACAAAAGAGCGGGCATAACAAGATGTTCTATGTCTGGTGACCTGGACAGTAAAAGGGTGCATTCGCTCTGTTCCCCTTGTAGATCTGTTGGGGGCAGCAGGTGGAGAAACTATGGAAGAAAGCTCCTCTGAGCAGTGCCCGTACAGATATCTATAAAAAGAGAGAGGTCGCCAACGACACGTCGGTGGGCAAGGGATGGCAGTCCTTGGGTAAGGGTAGAGTCACCGATGAGACGTATATCTCTCTTCTGAATAGAGTCCAGGATAGCGAGTGTAGAAGCGGCAGCAGCACGACAGATGTGGGAGCAGTATTCGAGGTTTTGTCTTATTTGTGAAGTATATAAAGTATAGAGATTAGCTGGTGAAAAGTATTTGCGAGCCCGGAAGAGGAAACCTAATTTCTTAGCAGCCGCTTCTGCAATTGATGTGACATGTTGGTGCCAATTGGGATTTCGATCCACAGAGATGCCAACAAGTGAAAAGGACTCATTACTTTGAATAACTTGGTTGTTTATTGTGGTGGGTCCAGGGCTGGTGTATCTCTTATGAGAAAGAAAGCAAGACTGTGATTTGGTGGGGTTGAATTGTACAAGATTTCTACTTCCCCAGTCTACTATTTTTTGGAGATCCACGGAGATAGAACTCTCCATAAGTCTGCGATCCTCATCTAATTGGGCTAAAGAGACAGGCTTAGAATATTGTATATTTGAGTGGAGGGTGCTGTCGTCCACGTAACTGTGAACTGGGTTGGATGTGCTAGAGGGGAGGTTATTGATGTAGAGAAGAAACAAAGTAGGGGCTAAAGCTGAACCTTGAGGAACTCCTGCATTAATTGGATACAGTTTGGAGGAATAGCCATCCACGACAACAGAAATGCTCCGGTTGGAGAGGAAATTTTCTGTCCACGTACAGAGTTTTGGTGGTAGGCCATAGGCCGGTAGTTTATTAAGCAGCGCTGTGTGCCAGACCTGGTCGAATGCTTTGGATATGTCTAGAGCGACATTCTGTGATTCACCGTGTAGTTCCATAGACTTGTTCTAAGAATGGGTGACAAAGGAAAGGAGGTCGGCAGTTGATCTGCGCTGACGGAATCCATACTGTCTGTCGTGGATTAGACTGTGTTTTTCAATAAATTTTAGTAGTTATGTGTTTATATACTTTTCCATCACTTTAGAGATGATTGAAAGGAGAGAAATAGGCCTGTAGTTGCTAGGAAGCGCTTTCGATGATTTCTTGGGGACGGGTTGTACTCTAGCAGTTTTCCAGTTACTAGGGAATATGCCTCTATTGTAAGATGTCTGAAACAGACGAGTCAGGAGAGGAAAAAGTTCTGGTGGGCATTTTTTGCTTGGCGTAGTGTTTTCCGTAATGTGGAATTATGCTCTCGTCTATAGACAAATGTACTTCTAAACCACCATGCTCCCGGAAATTATTGTTCAGTTTCTCTATCAAGGGTCGGAGCTTATACAATCTATCTTTATCACGACCGAGGTTATTGTTGAAATGGATACATTTAAGTACGAGCTCGAACCTATTCAAGCGCATGCTGTTCTGCAGAATATGTGGAATGCCATCACTTTTGTGCCACTACATTCGCTTGTTTGGATATTTTGCATATCCAGACAACAAGAATGCCCCTAATATTACATAAATCTCACTTTGTGTAAGATTCAGAAGAATATTTTCCTGTTGTGCATAATTGTTTGTTTGAACAACAATCTCTTCAATTAGGTTCTTGTCAAAAAATAATTTGAAAAAATCTACTGGCGTTTCAGCATTCTGTGCTTTTGCTCAAGGACACCTTGCAACACAATTCAAAGTCATTGAAGAAAAGTCTGAAGCTTGCTCTCTCCACTGATGCTTGCGACGTTTTTTTAGATACGCATGTGGAACTTGGCATAGAAGACTGCATTCTAGTTCGCAAAACTGCTAATGGAATATCATATTCTTCGTCAGATACATGGACTTCTGACTCTTGATCCCGTACAGTCCTACTTTGCAAATTGTCCAAGGAAATATCACATTCTTCATTGGACTCCCTATCAGAGAAACGAAGTTCACATCCCTGGCGCAAGATACCACCTGATAAGTGAATTATATTGGCTGAGTTTTCATCATCAGAAATGTCGCTATCTTCTTCTGTCTCAGCCCCTCTGTCTTCAGGCGGTTGTATGTAAATATATGCACCTGAGAGTATGTCATCATCATTTTCTATCAGTTTTAATAATTTATGAAGAGATAATCTAGACACGAGAAAAACATTGAAATTACTACATGAAGCGCTACCCTGCATAACGTCCGTTATAGCGGACGCCTGAGAAATTGCAATATTGCAGTTCAACTTTCACACTTTTACATAAATATATCATACAAGAGTAACCCTGAATATATTATCATCCCTTTCAGAATGACAAAGTATAATCACCTTCGCAAACAAAAAAATAATTAATATACTTACCCTCCATTTCTAGTAATGTATAAACTGGGATCCATTTCTAAGTAAAATAACAAAATCACTACCACTCACAATGCATTCAACGCTATATTTGGCATTTCTTGTGTGCCTGGAAGACACGTGATTCACTGCCGCCCCCTCTGCTTGGCATTGGTACAGCAGAACCGTTAAAATTGCAACGTCCATTTAGACGGACCTTATGCACTAATGGGTTAAGATGTGTAGATTTGTGTTACTCCAATAACGAAAATTATTCCTGTTCACTGCATCGTTTAAGATAGACGTACTTTGGTCAGAAAAACAAATGTTCTAAAGTAGATCTGGGTCATTCATCAAACGCTCATTTTTACAAAACTATAAACGTCGATCCGGGTCATCTTTTTTCAATTCTTGTTATCTTCATTCTTGTTGTCTTACCATTTAATGTATGGTAAGAAAGCTTTGTGCTGTTGCGAAGACTCTGTCTGCCCTTGTTGGGGTGTAGTGGATGGTGTTTGCGTGTTTCTAATGTTTCGTGGTAGGTGATTTTTGTCGTATCCGTTTTCAAGCAATGTCTGTCTGCAGAAGTTGCATTCTGCCTGTTTATTATTGACGTCCGTTGGTCTAAGCAATCCTGTTACTAGTGCTCGAACTACGGAATTTATTTGCACTGGGTGATGGTGAGATTGGACGTTAAAAGAGCAATTAGTGTGAGTTGGTTTTGGTACCTAGTTTAAGAAAATCCCCAATGGGATTTAAGTGCTGTGTACATCTAAGAAAGACAAATAACAATTATTTTCTATTTCCATGGTGAGCTGGATGATGTTATTTTGGCGAGAAAGGAATTTGTCGAGAAATTCTTTACTGTGTGGCCAGACAGCAAAAATGTTGTCAACGTATCTAGCAAGTTGGTTTTTCATCCCAACTAAAACACAACTATGATCATTTATATAAAAACTATGGAAGGAATTTACGTTAACTTGTCTTTAAATGGGAATTGGAAATAGAGTTATTATGATTTTAAATATTTACGTTAAAGGTCGCCACCATAACGCATTTGCTGCATCCAGACTCTTACTAGTGAATTTTCTTTAAAAAAATTCACTAATGAGGAGATCCCGACTTTTGAATTTACATTTACACATATCCGGGGTCAGTTTGTTTCAATTTTTATATGTTTATATATATATATATATATATATATATATATATATATATATATATATATATATATATATATATATATATATATATATATATATATCACACCGATAACTCAAAAAATAATAGGCCTATTTCGATTAAATTTGGTGAATACCTTCCTTTTACATGTGGATAAATTCGTTATCCAGGAAAATCGGCTCAGGTTTTCCCGGAAAGTTTTGTATTTTCTTTCGGAAAAAATGTATGTCTCCGGAAATAACAAAGTGAGGGCAGCCAAATTTGGTTCGCAGGTTTATATCATTATAGGTAAATTACGTGCCAAAATTGAGTTATTCAAATTTAAAGCATTTAATGAAAATTCGCTACCATAACGCACTTGCTGCGTCCAGAATTTTTTTACAAACATACACTATATTTTGATGGAAAATGCAAAAATGCAATAAGGCGTGATCGACTACAAAAAAAGAAAATTTCTATCACCAACGACTTACGTTTCGCGGCGATTCCGCAATTCGCGAGTGTATGAATCTGACTTTTGTCTAAGGCTACATTGAAATCCGGTAGAACGCAAGCAAGCAGCTTGTAAATTAACTTCCATAGGCTTGGACGGTCAACAAACGTAGGTATGTCTAATTTTAAGCGAGAGACTGTACCTGTTTGAGACATACAATATGAGAAATATAGAAATATGCTCTTTATTAAAAAAATATTGACCAACTAACCTGTGAAATCATCGATAATAAAAGTGATGGATTTATCAGTACACGTCTCATTTTGTAATCAGGTTTTGATACTTGCAAAGAACATTGACGCCCGTGGCACTAAATTTGACACAACGAACCTAACAAATATTGTCTTCCGCATGGAGACAAACCATAAAAAATGCTAATAATGTTATTATTACTACATAATGCGTTAGTTATTTCCCTCGGTTATACAATAATAATGTCTATGGGGTCCTGTTTTCCTGGTTATTAACTGAGTGCTAACACTGATCTTAGACTATGATCTTAGAACATGAAAAAAACCTTTTAGTAAATTTGACTGAAGTCGAAAAGTGCAGTTTTCGACTTTAGTCAAATTTACTGAAAGGTTTTTTTCACGTTTGTTCTTCCATAATTAGTTACAGTAAAACTCACGTTATATCCTTGAGAATGGAATAAACTTTTCCGAAAGCTCGGCTTTTAATAAAGAGTTTTACTTTGCAACTGACGGCTTTCCCACAATTTTTTAAGTAAATTATATATATATATATATATATATATATATATATATATATATATATATATATATATATATATATATATATATATATATATATATATATACATATTTTAACTGACTTTGGAAATGGGTTCCAGAGGCACTAATTCCCGCTCATTTGAAGAAATTTTCCGAAAGCCTCACCATCGATAACTCTCTATTAGTGAATTTTCTTAATAAAAATTCACTAAAAACAGATATTTGTTAACAGTTTATTACCATTTTAAAGAAAATTCACTACTGTCTGCGTCCAGACTTCTTTTCCTTGTCGTTCTGCGCAATAATTCCCGCTCATTTGAAGAAATTTTCCGAAAGCCTTACCATCGATGACTCTCTATTAGTGAATTTCCTTAATGAAAATTCACTAAAAACAGATATTTGTGATCAGTTTATTACCATTTTAAAGAAAATTCACTACTGTCTGCGTCCAGACTTCTTTTCCTTGTCGTTCTGCGCCTATTGAGAAGACACCGTCTTTATAATGTTATAACTGATCTTTTTAATATAAAATATTTAACTATTATTATAAAATAAAAAGATCAGTTCCAGCACTTGCTGTGACATGATTAGAAAAACATTATGTGAGTTACATAGTATTGTAGTGTTTTAATTTTAATAAAAATTTGCTAAACAGTACCACCCATATCCTACTCGGTTAAAAGTTTAATTGTCTCTCTTTTGCTCTAGTGTGTGTTTCGCAGAAAAGCTTTTCCAATATGTAGGATATATTGCGAGACAACCCCTGTATAATAGCATGGTAAGGAAGCCATTTGTTTCTGTATCAAGATAAACATATCTCTGGCTGGAATTACGGGCTTCCGTTTGATATATACATTTTCAAAGACATCCTGGAGAAATTGGAGCCAGCTATCGAGATCTGACACAATGTAAACAAACACGGCTTTTTCTCCTTAGGTTCTAGCAATTCACTGGCGTATGTTTTAACTTAAGGATCAGCGCTCAAGCCATGATTGATGCTTCTTTGACATCAAATCTAGCCGGTTTGTGTGCATCATGTAACGAGATCCAAATATTCATAAAGTTTATCTGGTCATGGATGACGCCTTTCTGCAGACTGTACCAAATTAAGCCTGCATAATCGTCAAACGGGTCTCATTAGAATATGTCACGTTTCGAAAGCACTAAAAAGTAAGCTTCTTCACTTTCAGTTTGTGATACATCTCGTTAATATACACTGCTTGTTGAACTTAACAGCTAGTGCAAAAAATTATCGTATATAAAGTGTTTCTCACCAAGTGAATATTGTAACCTATAATAAGCATTGATAAATAAACTATAAAATTTAATTCAGCACAAACATTTCGTTGGCCAGGCAAATCGGATTTGTTTTTAGGGGAAATACTGGGTTTACTTTCAGAACATTTTGTCTGCGAAAATAACAGAGCTTTGGCAACCAAATTGGAAACTCAGGTTTATGTTATATAAAGTATGTAATGTGCGAAAATTAAGATCTTTTTGTTGGAAGAAAAAACTTATACGAATTTAATCAACATAAACAAAAAATTTAACAAAATGGAAAACCGACTTCACAAAAAAAGATTCTCAAACAAAAAATGCACTAAAAAGTAAAAAATAATTGCGTATTCTTCTGTCTACAACTTACAATCAACTTATTTTTTCCACTCAGTGTACGATCTATGCATTTCCCACGCAAGAATGTAGGTACCCACTTAAACTTAATCTCTAACTCCACACATACCTATGACTAACAGACAATTATGAAAATATTTATTTAGAGTTCACCTAAGCAGAAAGTTTTAAATATATGTGTAGACTGCTTAAAAGACAATCAAATTAAGGATCATATAATGTAAAATTATTGTTATTTTTGGAGTCGGTGTCAGCCAAGGAAATACGACAATATACCTTACATTAATAATACAAGAATACCTTATGAAATCTATTTTACAAATGAAATTTTATACAATATACTGTGAGAATATCCTGGGACCTTGAAACGACAATATACCAATACCTAATTAAACCTTTTTACAAATGAATTTTCGTACGCGTTTGCCTTGCTCACTCGGGTATACCCCTCCAACCATTCTTCCGGGCGCCCGCGCGCAATCGACCCGCCCGCGCTGCGTGCTGCGTCTATGTGTGTAAAGTGTGTATGTCAATTGTTATATAGTAAGATATTTCAGGTTAAGTAGTTACAAACCCATCTTGGCTGACACCGACTCCAAAAATAACAATAATTTTACATTATATGATCCTAATAATTTGATTGTCTTTTAAGCAGTCTACACATATATTTAAAACTTTCTGCTTAGGTGAACTCTAAATAAATATTTTGATAATTGTCCATTAGTCATAGGTATGTGTTAGTTAGAAATTAAGTTTAAATGGGTACCTACATTCTTGCGTGGTAAATCGTACATTGAGTGAAAAAAATAAGTTGATTGTAAGTTGTAGACAGAAGAATACGCAATTATTTTTTACTTTTTAGTGCATTTTTTGTTTTAGAATTTTTTTTGTGAAGTCGGTTTTCCATTTTGTGAATTTGTTTGTTTATTTCTTTATTTTTAGTGAATCTGAAGCTTTATATCTGATTTAATTAGACGGAAGCGTAACGGTGTGATCCACAATCATCCTCAATGTAGTCGAAGTCAATTATATACGCATTATTAAAGATAACTCAGAAACTACTAGTTGGATCCTGATCACATTTATATGAGACCACACGAGGAGCACCAGCTTTTAAATAAAAAAAGAATTATCAAAATCGGTTCAGCTAGAAAAAAGTTCTGAGGTAACACACAAGAACATCATCAATGTAGTCGAAGTCAATTAAATACGCATTATTAAGGATAACTCAAAAACTACTGGTCAGATCCTGATTACATTTATATGGGACCACATAAGAAGCAGCAGCTTTCAAATAAAAAAAGAATAATCAAAATCGGTTCACCTAGAAAAAAGTTTTGAGGTAACACACATAAAAAAAAACAGTCGAATTGAGAACCTCCTCCTTTTTTGAAGTCGGTTAAAAAGAAAATAGTTGCTGCTGGAGGTCAGGGTACTGCACAAGACCAAAATATTGTGTCTGGTAAACAAAACCTATTACAGGCATATATTTTTTATCGCATATATAATATATAGTTTTTTATAAGACATATATCAATTTTCCACCAATGAGCAGGAAAAAGTTAAGAAGAATTCTAAAACAAAACGACTTAATGCTGAGTAATATCCAATTTTAAATATGCATACTAATAATAACAATGTCCTTAGCTAAAAAATGAATTTAAAAAATCACAAGTGTTCAATGTCACCTCTACTGGCAGTTTAAACACTTGTGGATTCTAGAGATAACACGATCAGTGACCGCTTTTGCTATTTCATCTCCAGGCAATTCATGAAACACTCTTTGTGTTCGAGGAATCAAATCCTCCTTTAAAACTACGGTTGAAGAATAAACTATTTGCTTTGTTACCCTCTGACCGTAAAAATCTAATGGTGTGAGATCGGGGGACCTCACTGGCCAATTCCACGGTCCCAGGAGTCCCATGCACAGAAGGTAGGTAACTCATTAATTCTTTCTACGGTTTTCCCTTTGCTCCATAAACAAGTTTCCCTCTAAATTACTACAGTTCACAATTTCTTGTGATATAACCGGAGTTACAAATAACTGAAACGCTTCTGTTGGTGTTGCAGCTATACGCTTCACTAAACATTTAATGAAAGGCTTTTCACCAGACAACAAATTTAATTACTTCCCAACGCGTTTCAACCCCCAAGAGGTCATCCTCGGGGGATAGGGATAAATCTATAATCACAATAAGAAAGGTGTGTCAGAAAAACATTAGTTTTTTCCGGTAGGCAATTGTGCACGTTAGAGCACAACGATGACAAGATATTCTCTACAGAAAATGTCAAAAGTTAAAATCACAAGTCACACAGTAAAATGTTAACCAACAGTCAAGCTAAAAACTGAGAGAGCTACAAAATGACACAAGCAGATACAATAACACAAGCTAAAAAACGATGTTAAAGCTAAAACATGCAATTAAAAGTCAAATTAAACTAAACATCAAAGCAAAATGAAAAGCGTTGAAAGCTACAAGATTGCAAAAGTCTATTGTCTGAAACAATTAAGTATTGAAGTCTATTGTAGAAAACAAAGCAGGCCAATAAGTAAAGCTAACATGTCAAACAACACAAGCAGGAAGGCACAATCAAGCAGAAACCCAATGAGAACCACTAATTTAAAGAAATTTATGAAAAATTACTAGTGAACAGAACAAAATGGACACCACTTACTTGAACAATTCTCAAAAATTGTACTTGAAACTATACAAAAGGTTCAACATGCCAGAACTTCATCCTTTGTACCAGGGGCCCTGCCACTACATCTGAATTCGCCAGAAAATTTGTCTCTAAACAAAAATCAATAAGAGAGATCGGCGATTTAAAAAACGACAGCATTATTGAGGGGCCGCCATTATTCTACCCTAAACAGGCCGGGCGCAACGGCGCAGGTGCAGAAGAGTGAATGAGAAACAAATGTCAGAAGCGTCATATGTCAAAGACAAATAGAGTAGGAAATAGAAGGAGAGCCACAGAGCAGCCATCTTCAAGACATCATACTTCTGGTCAAATAGAAAACCATAGAGTTCAGCAGCACTTATTACACTAATTGGCCATAGAAGGAAGGAAAGTTAGTTATATCAGTCTTGCACAAGTTCAAAACTTCACTGGCTTGGTAGCTGAAATGTTTGAAAATCTCAATTTCTTCTAAAACAAATTGTTCTATACCAAAACTTTAAGAGTGTAAAATCTCAGCATCTGTATTTTTGTTAAAGCAGTGGCCACTCTTCCTCAAATGGCAACCAAAGACTGATGTGTCATTATTGGGTTGGTTTCTACTTCTGAGGTGTTCCGTGATTCTGGTGCTCAATGATCTTCCGGTTTTTCCAATATAGACAGCTTTACAGCGGGGGATACCACATCTTAATCGATAGACAGCTGACTTCTTCAGGTCTGGGATATTATCTTTGTTGTGAATGAACAAATTGTTAACGGTGTTTAAAGACTTGAATGAAAAATTGACATTGTCACATTTGAGAGCCTTAACAATGGCGTTGGACACAGGACTACAATAGGTGACAGGGAAATATGATATCCTCTCAGGTTGAGCGAGGGGAAAACTTGTGCTCGCTTCAATCAAGAGCTAACCGCTCTTTCTGTTGACCATCTTATCAACTATATTGAGTAGGTACTCGTTATTAACTGCGAGTTGTTTAATGAGGTTTAGTCCTCTGATGAAATCGGTCCCCGACAGTGGGACAATCTGTCAACCAAAAATCTGAGTGAGGCCATCTTGTGAGACATATAATGGCAAGACTTGAATGGAATGAGGTGGTCGGTCTAAGTGTGTTTTCTGTAAATGTCAAATGATATGTTGTGGTTATTCCTCTTAAACTCCAGATCGAGGAAGCTTATTGACGACTCAGTTTCTAACTCCATCGTGAAATGGATCTTGATGTGCAGGGCATTCAGCCAACCCTGAAACAGGTGCAGCTGCTATACGCTCTTGCCAGTGAACCACCCAAAACAATTAAACCAAAGCTTTCTACTTCAAACTACCATTTGCCTGAACCACGTCAGAAAATCAGAGATAGCGCTTTGCGCTACCCTCTACTACATTATACGGCAGTGCCTACTGCAAAACCGATTTGCTGGAGCACAGGTATGGCCTACGGAAATTTTAAAAGCAAATATCTAAAAAAAAACTAATCAGTAGATTGTAAGCTTACGACTGTGAAGAGAGAGTCAAAAGAGCTCTCCAAAAAGGTCCCACTCGAAGTACCTTCCCTATTCTAATTAACGGGGTGAAAGCCACCGTCGACAGCAGTCAATGCTACAAATTCTGCTGCGCTTAAAGAAGTGTCCGTTTTCCAAACAAAATCAACCCGTTTTAGGACTCGAAATTTTCAGCACTTTTAAGTCAAACCCTGGTTCAACCTTGGATATAAAAATAAATATAAAAGTATTTATATACAAAGCCTGGAACAGGCATCGGGTATGTGTTCCAGGAGCGTTCAATTGCGCCCATTTCAAAATAATTTGCAATAATTTGTAAGCCGTTATCCTATTTCTCTCTAAAGTATATATATATATATATATATATATATATATATATATATATATATATATATATATATATATATATATATATATATATATATATGGATTCCGTCAGCGCAGATCAACTGCCGACCCCCCTTCCTTTGTCACCCACTCAAGAAACAAGTCCGTGGAACTACACGGTGAATCCCAGATTGTCGCTCTAGACATACCCAAAGCATTCGACCAGGTCTGGCACGCAGCGCTGCTTAATAAACCACCGACCTATGGCCTACCACCAAAACTCTGTACGTGGACAGCACATTTTCTCTCCAACCGGAGCATTTCTGTTGTCGTGGATAGCTATTCTTCTAAATTGTATCCAATTAATGCAGGAGTTCCTCAAGGTTCAGCTATAGCCCCTACTTTGCTTCTTCTCCACATCAATGACCTCCTCTTTATCACATCCAACCCAGTTCACAGTTACGCGGACGACAGCACCCTCCACTCAAATGTACAATATTCTTAGCCTGTCTATTTAGCCCAATTAGATGAGGATCGCAGACTCATGAAGGGTTCTGTCTCCGCGGATCTCCAAAAAATATTAGACTGGGGAAGTAGAAATCTTGTAAAATTCAACCCCACCAAATCACAGTCTTGCTTTCTTTCTCATAAGAGATACACCAGCCCTAGACACATCACAATAAACAACCAAGTTATTCAAAGTAATGAGTCCTTTTCACTTGTTGGCATTTCTGTGGATCGAAATCTCAATTGGCACCAACATGTCTTATCAATTGCGAAAGCGGCTGCTAAGAAAATAGGGTTCCTCTTCCGGGCTCGCAAATACTTTTCACCAGCTAATCTCTTTACCTTATATACTTCACAAATTTGACCAAACCTCTCTCAAATACTGCTCCCACATCTGGGGTGCTGCTGTCGCTTATACACTCGCTATCCTGGACTTCATTCAGAACAGAGCTATACGTCTCATCGGAGACCCTACCCTCACCCAAAGACTGCCATACCTTTCTGACCGACGTACCGTTGGTGACCTCTCTCTTTTATAGATATTTGCACGGGCACTGCTCTGAGGAGCTTTCTTCCATAGTTCCTCCACGTGCTGCCCTCAACAGATCTACCAGGGGAACAGAGCGAACGCACCCTTTTACTGTCCAGGTCACCAGACATAGAACATCTTGTTATGCCCGCTCTTTTGTCCCGAGGACTTCCAAGTTGTGAAATTCCTTGCCGGCACATGTTTTTCCTTCTCCCCCGAACCTCCAAACCTTCAAGTCCAGAATTAACAAGTTGCCTCTTACCTCCTTGTCGACACCCACTGTACGATAGTATTTAGGCTGTAAGCCCTCGTGGTGTGTTGTTGAAATAATAATAAAAATCTCTAAGAGAGAAATTTTCTTTCTGATGATTCGTTAAAAAAGTTTATTTCAACCAATTAAGATAGAGCATCTCATAAACACGCTAGCAATAATACTGGTAACAAATCAATACACTTATATGAGTTGTAGGGTGTAGATTAGGCGATCTTAACCAGTAAAGTTTGACGTCCTCTTTAGAGACCTAACAAAGGATTTAAGCTTCTTAACGTGCGATTAAGTTAGATTCCACAAAGTTAGTCGAAAGTCCTTGATTTGATCCCTGTTAAAGTAAATTTAGAGGACGTACGTATACCATAGACAGCGACTGTGGCTGCGTTCAATTATTAAAAAGAAAATCTCTTAACTCTATTAATCGTGGTCGCGTGCTTTGTGGTACCTACTTATTTATGAATGTAAACCAAGAGAGAAATCCTTCAGATTCAGCTCGCTTTTGTTCCTGTAGGATAGGTTAGTTTTATTTTACACAAGCGTAGTTCTAAGATTAAAACATTTTGCTATTGTTCTTGATTGTGCTAACATTGTTATATAGGTCTTTCACGTAACTGGCTCATTAGACAACTATGTGAAAACTGAAACCTGTGATGAGCACTGATAAGTACATTTGTTGAACCCAAATCACATATTTTAAAGACCTATCGATTGTTTCACTGGCCACATCAGCATCATCAGAGGATGAAAAATTCTAAATTAAACTAGCAGCTACAGTGTGTTTATATCGCACCTAGGTAGACGAACTACTCCGAAGTAAAAATTGTAGTCGGCGACCCATCGTTTGTCTATTGTGTCAATATTGAACGGACGAGGTCGAAGAACTACTTTAATCTTCTGGTTGACAAATTTATGAGCTCTTATCTAATTTAAGGGTAATGGGCTTAAAATGAAAGGTACCGAGAAATTTAAGAAAGCTCACGTTCTTTTTTATCTAAAAATTTCACTATGTGAATATTGGAGCCCGTGACGAGCGCCGACAAGCCCATCTGGCGAACAGACCAATAACAACCGCCGATCTTTTTTAAAAAACACAACGACTTTTTCCCTCACGATGTTCACTTTAACAAAGGATCAATATTTCAACTTATATTCTACATAGAAACAAGTACTTATATTGATTTCTTATTCTACGTAAAAACAAGTATTTATATTGACTTTTATATACACAGAAAGGGAAAAAGGATTTTTAAGTCGAGAACTAAACGTAGAGCCTAGTATCTGTATAGACCTGCCGAGTTATTGACAATAATGTATTATTCTGCCAGACAAATTAGGAGTCTTCAGCTGGTCAAATGCAAAGTGAAAATAAAGGGGTTGAAATTAAAGGTGCCGCACGATTTAATGACGTTTTGTTCTTAATCGACCTTGATATATAAACGCTTTCAAAAGCATCAAGCATAGTTTGATGTCTAACATTTTTGACAAGTTTCAAATTTTCCTTGTCAATGTGGTGATTATTATCCCATATATATATTGTGCCACACATGATTTGTCTACCGTACCATATCGTAAATGTGCGAGATGTTCACGAAATCTGGTGGCTATCTTTCTCTTGGTCTAACCCACGTATTTAAGATTACAATATTTGCAACTTATCTCATAAAGACCAGACATTTCAGTGGCTTTGTCTTCCGTATTACCCAACATTTTTTTTAAAATACTTTTATTTGAAAAAGTCTCATGTAAATCGGCAAAAATGTCCGCACGGAAGTACCGAAGCATTTAATAGCTAACTTGGAGATGGAGGTTCCACTTCCCTGTTCTTTCAGCTTCAATGAATAGCTTAACAAGCGTAACGATTCAAGGTATTGAATCGATAGCTTTGAAGTGGCACCACGATTAGCTATGACTTGGAGCAGTGCAGAAAACTCAGTTTTTAATTTCTCTGCACATTCGTTTTAGTGTGTTAATAAAATGAGTTATCCGTCTCCATCATTTGAGAATTCTGAAAGTTTTCCTTGAAGGTCTGGGGTTAAATCCATTGTTTCAAAGATAATTTTTTCCAGGGTGACATGGGCTAACGTATGTGCTCTAATGGCTCTCGAATAGGCGTATCTTGTCAAAATGTCCTCTGTTGTATGCAGGATACGAGTTTTCTCGGAAACATTTTTAATATCTTTTCCGACAATTTTTGTACATTTCCAAACAAGTTATTTTGATGAAATATGGTACATTGTTTCTTTTATATAGGTTTTATCAGTAATCAAATTGATGCCTGCTTGTATTAAAGAGATATATTTGCTATTAAAAACATATTTATCTATTTTCCATAACTCACTTGCTGCGTCCAGACTTTTTCTAAGTTTCAGGTAGTCTACGTCCCTCGGAGTTTTATAACAAGCTTTTTGTTTTATAAATCTGCACAGAAATAAATCCAGGCATGTTAAATCTGGTGATTTTGCTGGCCACTGGACCGCCCCACCTCTATTAATCCACTTATTGGGATAATATATGTTCAGTTGTTGTTTCAACTGAAGAAAAGGAATTAGAAACTAGATGTACTGCTTTGTCGCAACATCTTAGAATCAATTTTCTAAAAACAGGTTTTATGGGCCTAGATGGTTTACATCACAATTTTTTTAATGTTGAAGTATTAAATGCCGGCTTTAATGTTATTCATAGTACTCTTTTTAAAATTAAAAAGTCGGCATCGTCTCATTAGTGATTTTTTTGTACGAAAATTCGTAAAGAACAGAACATCATATGTGCTTGCGTTTATATATGGTAATAATTTCGGGACGCAGCAAGTCCGTTAGAATAGTGAATTTTCATCAGAATGTTACACTATTAGTACTGCACATTACTGAAAGTAATACTCTTAATTTAAACGGACGTCGAAGAGCGGGTTTAGAGGTCTTAATGTAAGTTCATTTGAAGAATTTCTCTATTTCTATTATCATAAAAAATATTCAAATTTTGTGTTACAGCTCCTTTTAGGAAAAAAGCTTTGAATGCCCAAAACTCTATTCTCTATGACGCTAAAAAAATGACAATTTAATGAATCTAGGTACTATAAGTTTCTTTAAAAATAACTTGTATAACAAATTTCATTAAAGTTACAAAAGCTTATCCGAAGGAAACCTAATTCTTACCCAAGAATTCAATTCATTATTCAAATTACTTGTGTGTGTTTTTGTTTCTTTAACGTCGGCCTATTTCCACGACTATGGCCAATCACCGACGCCAGGGAGCAGTTTTGCCTCACTATCCTGGAAATTTTGCCGAACCCCTGCCTTTCTGTAAGGAGGGTAGGGATCTTTAACGTGCCTGACATCGCATGGACACGGGACCGACGGCTATACGCCCCCTCCGAAGGGCGGAACGTGCAGACATTTAACTTGCTCAACTACATTGCCAGCACCTCGGTTGATGTTAATTTACAGTTTGTACTGAAAAAGTGAAAGGAGTGCCCTGGGATCGAACCCAGTACCCTTCGGGTCAGAGGCACACGTTCTTACCCCTGAACCACCGAGGTTCTTTTCAAATAACTTACCCACTTGAACTATTAGTCAATGAATATTAACGTCAATATTCTTATTCTTTGATTTCAAATTTTAGAAACATATACAATCATTTACTATTTAACGTCAAAACAATTGTCAAACCATGAAAAATAGACAATATAGGTTATTATTCTTTGGTTTTCAATTTTAAAAGCACAATATTGGTACGAGTTCTTATATATATTTCAAGGTTACTTTAGTTTCCAATTTTAAAATCAATATACAGTCATTTACTTAACCTCAAAGCAGAACTGTCAAACAATAATAAATACACAAAACACAGTATGCCATCTGGATTTTACTTCAACTAGCTGATATAAAGCTTCTTTATTTTTCCCTCTCACTTTCAGACTGGATATTTTTGACCATTTTACAGATTCGCGTAACCGAATATACCCGAAGACGGTCATTAGGGTGGGATCACCACAGTTCGTGTGTGAACGTTCGTTGCACACATGGATGTTGTGGCGATCCCGCTTTGCGAGGATTATTTTGTTTGGTTATCGCTACATTCTGATTAGTGGCGTGCGGTTCATGGAAGCAAGGGAGGCATTGATCTCCTTAAAATAACGACTACGTACCTAAACCGCATAATTTAAAATCCCTTTTGTATTTTAAATTTCAAATTCTGAAACTAATTTAATTATTACAACTTTTACTTCCCAAGCTCACACACATAATTATTTATTATGCATCATACTGTATTTGTATATACGCTCCTAGCAAGGACGTCTTCCCAGTAAATGCGACCGCCAGCGAACAGCGTGAACCTGATACTACGAGTGGATGCAATGACTTCAGTTAAATACACGTAGTCAGCAGGCAACTTTATAAGAAACCCTAGCTCGACGCGATGTACGCGTATTTTTAGAACGTGTTGTGCTGGGAAGACCCGGTGCACGTACAAAGTGAATGTCGTTGATTATTTCGTAGATATAAGCAGTTGATTAAGCTAAATACATTGGCATTTTATGATTATCAATATGGCTGCAAGTAGATCAGCTTTTAACAGCGGCGACGGTCGGGGTGGGGATTTACAAACTTGACAAACAAATGGTAATAATAATTGTGATTGTATTGTGTGTTTTTTGATAACCAAAGGATTTTCAGCTTTACCGTTTGCTGAAAAACTTGCTATTATTAATAAAGGTAGGCCGAAACCTGCTCTAAAAAACTGAAATACAAGAATTAAAACATGTACTTGACATTTCAACGCGGAAAAAACTTATTAACAATATGAATGGTTAACGGGTTGGGAAAACAGGAATAAACTGTTTTGTTGGCCTGGTTATCTATTTGGGACTGAAAATGGGGGTGTGGAATAAAAGTGGGTTTTCCGACTTGAATAATCTACATAAAGTAGTAAAAAGACATGTTATGTCTAAAGCGCATTTACAGACCATTTCAAAATTAAGTGTCTTTGGAAAAACGCGAATTGAATACGCCGTTGACAAGCAGAATTAGTCATCGCCAACACAATGAACTGGTTGATAAAAACAGAAACATATTAAAAAGATTTATTGATGTTGTGTGTTTTCTTGGTAAGCATGAATTGGGCTTCAGGGGTCACGACAAAACAACTACGTTTGCAAATAGAGGAAACTTTCAAGACCAACTTTTTTTAATAGCCAAATACGACATTTGTTTAAAAAATGACTTGGAACAGTCTAACGTTTTTCGCGGGACATTAAATCGCATTTAGAATGACTTAATTTCGGCTGCTGCCACTATTATTTTGAACAGAATTAAATCTGAAATTAAACAGACTCGTTTCATTGCTATTGTTCTAGATGAAACAACCGATGTAACTAATTTAAGACAACTACCTGCAGTAATACACTACGTAAAAATGGATGGGAGTGTACAAGAAAGATTTTTAGGCTTTAAAAATGTGACAGAAGATCGTACAGCAAACGCTCTATATAAAATTGTGCTTAATATTATGAAATATATTGAGGAGGCTGATAATAAATTAATTGCCCAAACCTATGATGGGGCTGCTGTTATGGCCGGACATTTAGAAGGTCTTCAAGCTAAAGTGCGGGAAACGTTCTCCAGTCCTCTATTTGTATACTGTTGTGCTCATAAATTAAATTTAATTTTATCCCAATCTATAAATCACATTAAAGGATGTAAAGTGTTTTTTGCTACCTTAAGTAGCATGAATTTGATAAGTTCTGGGAAAAAACAATTGAATTAGTAGAAGTGGAGCCACGAAGAAAGCGTCTGCGCACTGATAATGTGGGAGACCTTCAATATTCTTACCGCCGCCTTTTCTACGCAATCATAAATCAAATTCAGCAGCAAATTAACTGCAGATTTGATCATATCAGTGACCTGAAATTTCTTGAATTGTGTAATTTTGGAGGATTTAAAGGAATACCTTTCCCAGAAGATTTATTCAAATCATTATTTCACCACTATGGACATTATTTTGACAAAGCCTTATTACGATCAGAACTTTCAGTCATTTATGAAACCGATGTTATTGACCCAAAAACTCACGCGAGTGAACTTTTAACTTTCTTAAAACAATCAAAACTGGAAAATGCGTATTCTGAAGTGTTCAAATTATGTAAATTAGTATTAACAACTCCTGCTACTAGTGCATCTTTAGAACGAAATTTGTCTACACTGAAACGTATTAAGAGTTTTGTTAGGAATTCAACAGGACAGGAAAGACCTTCCCAAATTTCAATTTTGTCAGTTGAAAATAAACACAGTCTTATGACGACATTATTAACGAATTTGCCAAAAACGACAGAAGAATTGAGTTACACTATAAATAGGTAAGTTTCTGAGAATTGCTTCCCTTGTTTGAAATGTCACCGCACGCCCCTGATTCTGATGTATGCCTATTGTATATGTATATATCTAGGTGTGACAGGTGACTACTCTTTCTTTGTCTGGCATCATACTTTAACCAGTTAAGTTGTCTCAATTATTGTCTTTCAGATTTTATTTTTAATCTGGGAAATACTCAAAATTTTGTGAACCTAATTGCTTAGGATTCACAACAGGAGTTTATTCACTTCATTTCTAGCAAAATGTAGGGTCTCACTCCAGTTACTTTAATACTTTCAGAAATATAGCGTATTCAAAAATATGTTTGTATATTTTGTGGGGAAAATATGTCCGTTATAGTTGATTGACGAACTCGTCCGCGACTGTAACGAAGTAAAGGCATGTGCCAAATTTCGTTTAAATCAGTTGAGCATTTTTTGAGTTACCGCTCGAAAACATTTGGTAGTTTTGTATTAGCGACTACCGCCAATCGAATGACCTTAACGAATTTTTTCTACGCCTTCTAGTTTTTCTGCCATAGCCAACTATGTTCTTTCTTATGGCCACCATATTGTATTTATACATCATTAAGTAAAGCATAAATAGAGCTTTTCAGCCATGTACAATCAGCCTCTCTTTGGATGACGGCAACTAAAATTTATTTAAAAAAAAAACAGATTTTCACTTACTTGGCTGTGAAACCAAACCAAACCTTTGGCCAAAGAAATAATGCAAGTTCTTAAAAATTATCTATTATTTATGATACTAAAATTAACAACTGAAACATTATTTATGATTAAACTCAAAACAAAACAAAAAACTAAAAACCGATGACAAAGCAATAAATTAAAGTACATTAAAGTAAATGTTCGAAAATTCCACCGTTGTTATTACTGAGCGTCCTGCATCGATGAATTAGAGACATACATGGATCTTTAATCATTTGTCCAGGCATTTCTTCTATGGCTTGAACAACGGCTACCTCAAGTTCTTCTACTGTATCATGAGGTGTATAATAAGCTTTATCCTGTAAGTATCCCCGAATGCAAACATTAAGAGGCGTAAGGTCCGGCGAGCGTGCAGGCCAGGCGACCGGACCTCGATTTCCAATCCAATTATTTCCTTGTTGCTGATTTAAATAGTCAGTTATAATTCTTGCATTGTGTGGAGGTGCTCCATCTTGGTGGAACCACAGATTGGCTAAATCTTGTAGAGGTACATTTTCTAAAGTTTGGTCAATGTAATTTTGTAATATTTCAAGATATCGAGGTGCAGTCAAATTATTATGAAAAATGTTAAATAGTACGTGTCCGTTTATGACTCATAGCCATACATTAAAAACCCCACCTAACTTGATGGTGCACCTCACGATTTAAGAACGGATTTTGAATGCCCAATGCACGTTGTTGTGTCTGTTAAATATCCCGCAGTTTGCAGATCTGCTTTCATCGGACCACATAACCTAAAATTGCGGATTTTCTTGGCATTTCTCTACGAACCAATGGCAAAACAATATTATCCCTTCAAAGTCACCATCTCGGAGTACTTGACTAATAATGAAACAATTATACATGTTCACTTTTCCGAATTTAAAAACCCTTCCATATTAAATTTACTTGGCTGTGAAACCAAACCAAACCTTAGGCCAAAAAGTAATGCAATTTCTTAAAAATTATCTTTTATTTATGATACTAAAGTTAACAACTGAAACATTATTTATGATTAAACTTGTGATGAACTCCGGCTCAGCAGATGGCCCGACGGATAATTTGCCAATCCGTCCTTCGGGCGAGACTTAAACGTTTTTAATTAAACTATCCTCGGGCGCCATCTTTGTTCCCTATTGAATAGGACGGGGTCAGATCCCCGTGAGGACTTCTGCTAAGGCCCTCGTAGAACACCACAAAGTTACTGTTTCATAACAGCCTTGTCCTAGGATAACTCGAGTAGAGACGAAAACTATAGCCAGGGGTCGTAAGTTATTCTGTCCCGTAGAGTTCTCGAGGAGTAAGTGGGTTTTAATCACTTACTCCCGAATAATGGCTGTTTTCCCTAACATATAAAGTTCGAAGCAGAAATACTCTAAACAGGCAACTATCGACTACGATATGCCTACGCTAGTCGCAATCCGTCACAGGATTCTAGCCCAACACATTTACACTAGTACAAATGTCTACAGGCAGTGCAGTGAAACGCAACTAGTTATATAAAAGCTCTCTAATAACATTCAAGATATTTATAAAATGAAATCAACAACAATAAAAATCAATCAAATAATTAAAACTAAAAATTCGCTATAAATCATGCGAATATCGAGACACATATCTCAATTCAGATAGTGTTATCTCTGGCAAGACATTCTTTTACAATTGATACCACAAATGTGTACTATTTAAAAATACAGTGATATTCACCTAAAATAATACGCCTAATAATTAATGCTAATTAAGCGGGCGGCTAGCATTCACACAGCAAACAAAGCATAACAAAGCACGGCAAGCGTAAAGCGGGATACCCTAAACCTCAAATGGAGAATGGATCCGCGACGGGAGCAAACAAACGGTTCCCACGCTTTCACGGCCCTAACTCGCTAATGAATACCACTAGGTAATTCGTTACCTAATATGGAACACCCTAACTCGCCTATAATGCCCTCCCGCGATTGCACACCATTCTGGATTGATCTCTGCTTCCTCCGAGGACATTTCCGTCCTTCAAAGCAAACATAGTCGCACCAATACAGCGCACGATGTCGGGCACACTAAATACTACCCTATCTCAGCACTGTCCGTGCTCCCGTTTCCCTTAAATGGGTACGAAACGTGACCAGCTTGGCCCTTACCTAGGCTGGACACTTTAGCTAATTAACCACCTAGTTTAGCGAGCGCATACCCTCCAGAATAAATACACGATTTCCCAAAGGACGTACGTTCCTTCAAGAGATCGCGGTTCACCCTGTATAGTACGCTTTGATTCGCGAAAACACCCTAATTCCACTACATTACGGCATAATTATTTACCTTACTTAGATCTCCCTTAGATGGGCAATCGTGACCATTTAGTCACCACTAAATCCAATAAACTCTATCTACACGTGAAATCCTAACTCCGCTGTTAATACTTCACGTAGAACAGCATTAATAAAACACAGCCAGTTTAACCATTTATAAGTTATACTTCTGCAAACTTCCCGAAGTGAGAACTTTATCACCAGGCCAATACACGGCCTCTTCGCCACTCTATAGCGACACGGAATAATCTTCCTCCAGGTATTACACCTGGCTTAATAACAGACCAACACACGGCCTTTTCGCTACTCTATAGCGACACGGGAGAATATTCCCCCAGGTATTACACCTAACGCTTTAACAAATTACCAAGCAAGATACGGACGGCGGCGACCTGTTGCCACGGCGATGATTCAAACCGCTCTGTCTCGCGTTGAATCTCTTCTCCACGGTTCGCTTGACATGCGCCTAGAATACATCTTATTGCGCGTGTCAGACTGGCGTACAGCGGTCCATTATACAAGAACTGCGTTTGGGCTCTGGCGAATTTTCATACTTTAAAAATGAGTCAGATTTATTGTTCAACAAATATCCGTTATTTATATCGCCTAAACGGCTCATTAGTTATTCAAATAACTGCAATAAATCGGACTTCATTACAAACTCAAAACAAAACAAAAAAACTAAAAAAACCGATGACAAAGAATTGAATTAAAGTGAATGTTCAAAAATTTCACGGTTCTTATTACTGAGCGTCCTGCATCGATGAAATAGAGATATACATGGATCTTTAACCATTTGTCCAGGCATTTTTTCTATGGCTTTAACAACGGCTACCTCAAGTTCTTCTACCGTATTATGAGAAGTATAATAAGCTTTATTCTTTAAGTATCCCCAAATGTAAAAATCAAGAGGCGTAAGTTCCGGCGAGCGTGCAGGCCAGGCAGCCGGACCTCGATTTCCGATCCAGTTATTTCCATGTTGCTGATTTAAATAATCAGTTATTCTTTCATTATGTAGAGGTGCTCCATCTTGGTAGAACCACATGTTCGCTACATCTTAAAGAGGCAAATTTTCTAAAATTAGGTCGCAGTAATTTTGTAATATTTCAAGATATCGAGCTGCAGTCAAATTATTTAAAAAAAAAGGTAAATAGTAAGTGTCCGTTTATGACTCCTAGCCATATATTAAAACACCACCTAACTTGATGGTGCACCTCACTGTTTAAGAACGGATTTTGGTCGGCCCCATTTACGTTGTTGTGTCTGTTAAATATCCCGCAGTTTATAGATCTACTTTCATCAGACCATAGAACCTTAAGCGGAAATTCAGGATTTTCTTGGCATTTCTCTACGAACCAATTGCAAAACAATATTCTCATTTCAAAGTCACCATCTCGGAGTCCTTGACTAATAATAAAACAACGATACATGTTTACTTTTCCGAATTTGAAAACCTTTCCATATTAAATTTAATTGATAATGGAACGCAAATAATATCACAATTATTTGACAAACTTCAAAACTCTTAACAGATCAAGGCTAATAAATGACAAAGTTTTGACAGATAGTTACATAGCTATGATAACAAACACAATTACGAGATTGGTTTCACAACCAACTAAGTGAAAAACTGCTTTCTTTTTATAAATTTACATTTTTTGTCATCCAAAGGTAGGCTTGTTATACATGTCTGAAAAAGTCTATTTATGCTCTATTTGCTGACGTATAAATCCAATATGACGGCCATAAGCATTAATAAATTTCGCCATGGTTGAAAGAAACTTGAAGGTCTAGCAAAAAATCGGTAATGTCATTCGATTGGACGTAGTCGTTAATATAAAAACCTGGGGACTTAATCCTCAGATCCTTCATTGGATCTACACTGCGATCGCAAGGCCGAGAATCCTCTATGGGGCGTTGGTCTGGTGGTGTGGTGTGAACCAAACTACCGGCAGGAAGCTGGCCAAACTTCAAAGGCTGGCAATCCTGGGTATCACAGGCGCTATGAGGACGACACTCTCAGCCGCGCTAGAGGTCCTGTTGATGCTGCCACCGCTTCCCATCTGTATCAGAAGGGAGGCTATGGCGTCGCATCTTAGAATGCGAGACTCAGGAAACTGGTGCGGAGAGGGAGCAGTAATAGGACATGCAAGAGTCGCCAAGGAGGTGGAAAAGGAAATTCCGATTTCCGCCGTAAAGGTGCGGGATGCCGAGGACGATATTAGGTTGACTAGGCCTTACACCCTTAGGATCCCCAGTATGGATCAGTGGAGGGAAAATGAGGTTGCATTCCAGCCCGCAAGCCTGGTCTGTTTCACCGACGGATCGCGGCTGGAGGACCAACAATCCTCCGGGGCAGGAATATACATCGAGGGCCTGGGGGTGCGCGAGAGCTATGCTCTTGGCGCATATACCACGGCATTCGAAACAGAGGTGTATGCTATCCTGTCTGTGGCCAATAGACAGGATGTGAAGAGGAGTCCCGAGAAATGTGTGTACATCTGCTCGGATAGCCAGGCGGTCCTCCGGGCAGTCTGCGCGGCCAAAATCAGGTCAACACTGGTTCAGGAGTGCGCTGACGCCCTCAGAGGACTAGCCAGGACGAAGGAGGTGCAACTGGTGTGGGTTACGGGACACTGTGGCGTAGCGGGGAATGAGGTGGCGAATAATCTCGCAAGACTCGGCTCCCGGCGGCCGTTCTGTGGCCCGTGCCTGCGATATGCATAAGTAGGAAGACAGTCTCTGTCGCCTTAGACAGGTGGACCTAGGAAGCAATGGAGAGGCACTGGGGGGTCGGTTGGTGGCTGCAGGCAGGCTAGGGACTTCGTGGTGGGGCCAGACAGAGATAAAGCTGTCTGGCTAGTTGGAAGGAGTCGACCTACGCTTCGCCGAATCCTTGGGGTGCTGACAGGCCACTGCCTCCTTAGAAGACACCTCACATTGATAGGCGTAGAGAGGGATCCCATTTGCCAGGAATGCGGCGAGGATGAAGAAACGTCCTACCACTACCTGTGTGAATGCGAGGCTTTTGGGAGTCTTCGAGCAGAATTGTTCCGATTGAGGACTCTGCAAAGGAATCAGGTAAGTACCGTCCAATTGAAGACCATCACGGCCTTCATCTCGAGGTTAAGGCGGTTTGGCGACGGAACCGAGGAAGAGTACAGCATAGTTGCTGGGTTGGTGGGGTTGGCAAAAAGGGCCCATTGTGGCCTACCTGCTTGGCGTTGGCCTCCCCACCACTGCTACTACTACTACTACTAATATAAAAGTACCAAATTTATATTATTTATGGTATTAAAGGTGTTTACAAGATGGCGAGGATATTTCAATTTTCTAAAAACACAATTTTTAGTTTTTGCTCGACATTTTTAAAACCCCTGTAGATATTTTTAATTTCAATACAGCACTGTTTGCGCTCGGAATAGCGCAACTTTTTTCCCATTTAAACAAAATTTTATCTCTTACCGTTTGCGAAATTTCCATGTAGTTACTTTTATCTGGGTCACTCTGTATATATAAACAAAATTTTAAACGGACTTTGGATATGGGTTCTAGGGGCCCTAATTCGTGCTCATTTCAAAAATGTGCCAAAAGTCTCACCATCGCTACTTCTCTATTAGTGAATTTCTTTAAGAGAATCACGATGTCATTACCATTCTTTTTAATTTGTTTCTTCAACGTGTACCATTATTTTTAAAAGTGTATTACAATCGGAACCTACGTCAAGGCGTACTGCGCCAGAGCAATTTTAAGAAAAATGTGACCAGAGAAAAACAATAACATCTAAACTGAGTCGGGGAAATATACGATGATCGCTAGGACTGTTACAATAATAAAATGTGTATTCAGGGAATATCCAAGAAACAAACAGTATAGTCATCTCATCCCCATTTCCTTCGACTCGCATATAGTGGTGGATACACATACAATATCTCCATACACAGAATAAGTTCCCAGCACATCAATTGCTTTGGAATTATGCAGGCGTTGTGTCGAATCAACTGGAAGGTCGTTTCATAGTTCCACAGGATGTAGATCATCATTTTTATTACTTGCCAGGCTGAAACAATCAACGGGAGAGACGACTATCTTATCCATTTTGAGTTGGCGTGGAACAAATACACATCTCTTGGTCTTTGAAATATAGATATACATACATGCGCAAGGACTTTTCAGCGGATGCATCATTTGCTGATTAACTACATACAATTGAAGATAAAGTGCAGCTGTTAGATCACTTAAATATGTTCTAAGACTAGATGCATTATCGCAACAATTAGAACCGTAGACCGGTTTCGCTCTAATTAGAGCTCTTCAGTACGGCATACTAATTGCAGCAAAAATGCACCAAAAATAACACGGCTATCGTATAGCCAGTCTCAAAACACTAAGTGAGTAGCGAACGTGTCGCCACCTAGTTCGGAACCAAGTACTTGTTGTCACGCCCGCTCCAAATAATACAGAGTATTAAAAATAGAGACGGTATACAACTAACTAACAATTTAAAAATTGTTAGCCCTGGCCCATTTCTACCCCAATATAGGGACAAAGTATGTAAGACTTGATGCATTCTCGCAACAATTAGAACCGTAGACCGGTTTCGCTCTCATTAGAGCTCTTAATTGTTGCGAGAATGCATCTAGTCTTACATACTTTGTCCCTATATTGGAGTAGAAATGGGCCAGGGCTGACAATTTTCTAAATTGTTAGTTAGCTGTATCCAGTCTCAATTTTTTTAACACGTTGTGTTATTTGGAGCGGGCGTGACAACAAGTACTTGGTTCCGAACTAGGTGGCGACACGTTCGCTACTCACTTAGTGTTTTAAGACTGGCTATACGATAGCCGTGTTATTTTTGGTGCATTTTTGCTGCAATTAGTATGCCGTACTGAAGAGCTCTAATGAGAGCGAAACCGGTCTACGGTTCTAATTGTTGCGAGAATGCATCTAGTCTTACATACTTTGTCCCTATATTGGGGTAGAAATGGGCCAGGGCTAACAATTTTTTAAATTGTTAGTTAGTTGTATACCGTCTCTATTTTTAATACTCTGTATTATTTGGAGCGGGCGTGACAACAAGTACTTGGTTCCGAACTAGGTGGCGACACGTTCGCTACTCACTTAGTAAATATGTTCTTGTAGTTTTATTATTTTATGTAAGACGCTTTGTCGTTGATGTAACATATAAAATGCACTTTAAACATTACAAAAACTGGGTAGACCAATTAAATGTAAGGAGGCAGCAGGTGCTGTATGGTAACGAAGTCTAAAATTTTAAACTCTAAACAGTCAGTTTTTCATTAATTTAGAAAGCTCAAACTTAACGCATGTCAAAGCCTCTCTTTATTCAACATGTGTAGCAAATTGTAGTAAAATTGCTGCAACCCTTTTTAGAGATTTTAAGATTTGGAAAAAAGAATGGGCAAAATACACAAAAAAACGAAAAACAGGTGCTTGTTTTAGTGAATTTTCTTTATATAAAATCACTAATGCGGAGATCCCGACTTTTAAATTTAGAAAAAATGTCTTGAAATGAGAGCGAACTTGGCCCCCTAGAACCCATAACCAGGGTCAGTTTCAATTATATATATATATATATATATATATATATATATATATATATATATATATATATATATATATATATATATATATATATACAGGGTCGCTGATAAGTCTGGAAACGGTCGATTATCCGGGAAAATATACAAGGTGTCGAAAAAAGTTTTATACAAAAGTTTTTGGGTTCTTCAATGTCTACTAGGCGGTGATAATTTTATTTATACAGGGTTGGTCATACAGGCGTGGCACACCAATATTAATTTTTTTTTAATGGAACACCCTATATATTATTCGATATTTCAATCCTTCTCTTAATTTTGAGCAACATTTATCAGAAGCATGATGTACATAAACTCAATCGTTTCCGGGTAAAAAAATAAATAAAAATAAACGCTACTGTTTTTAAAATCTATTGGATGAAGAACAAAAATAAATGAAAAGTAGAATATCTCTTGAAAACAATCTGTGAGTGTGAAAAGAACCGGTTGCGATGTTTTTAACATTGTTTGGAATCCCAAGATAAGATAAGATGCCCATAAGAAACGCAGTATTATTCTTTTGTTTTAAAATGTTTCCAGGACAACGAATGTCAAACATTCATTCAGTGTCAACAGTTTTGAAACATTAGTAATTTAGTGTCAACAGTTTTTGTACAAAATGGCAAGTTTAAGTGAAACCGAACGTATCGAAATTTTAATGATGATAGGGTACGGTGATAGAACACGAAGTTTTGCTCAAGTGGTGATTATGTTCAATGAGTTGCATCCTGAGCGGGAATCGATCTCCAAATCCACAGTTTCGAAAACTTTGCATCGTTTTCACGAAACTGGCGGTATCAAGGATAAACCTAGAACTGGAAGGCCAGTAACCGTTACAAATGAAGAAAATTCTTTGAATGTAATATTGGATGTGGTGGAAAATCCGAAAACTTCGGCACAGCAATTGGCTTTAAATCACAATATGAGTCGATATTCAATTCAAAAGATTACGAAGCGGGAAAAGTTCCGTCCATATAAAATTCATTTATTGCAAGAACTGAGTGAAGACGATTTTGATCGCAGAATCGAGTTCTGTGAACTTATTATGGAGAAGTTACGCCAAAATTTTAACTTTGCCAACCACATTTTGTTTTCCGACGAATCTACATTTTGTTTGAATGGACAAGTCAACCGACACAACTGTAGGTACTGGTCAGACGAAAACCAACATTGGATGGAACAAATTCACACCCAAAGACCGCAAAAAGTAAATGTTTGGTGTGCTATTATTGGTGGACATATCATAGGACCTTATTTTATACACGGTAATTTGAACTCTGCTCGATATTTGACACTTTTGCAAGAATCAATTGTTCCAGACGTAAGTCGATTATTTCCGAACAATAACGACCCAAATCTACCAGCGGAAGAAATATGGTTTCAGCAGGATGGGGCACCCCCTCATTTTGGAATTGAGGTACGGGAATATCTGAATCAAACCTTTCCTGGCAGATGGATAGGGCGCAGGGGAACTATTGAATGGCCAGCTAGGTCTCCCGACATGACGCCGCTTGACTTTTTTTTGTGGGGTCATGTAAAAAAATTAATTTACCAAAATAGACGGCAGAATATTGAAGAGTTGCAAGCAAGGATTGTGCATGAAATTAATAACATTCCTCAAAACGCTCTTGTAAATGCAGTGCAATGTTTTGTTAAGCGAATTCATTATTGTCAGGAGGTCAATGGAGAACACTTTGAACATCTTATAAAATAGGATTCCAAACAATGTTAAAAACATCGCAACCGGTTCTTTTCACACTCACAGATTGTTTTCAAGAGATATTCTACTTTTCATTTATTTTTGTTCTTCATCCAATAGATTTTAAAAACAATAGCGT
This sequence comes from Tillus elongatus, assembly GCA_964006375.1. Taxonomy (NCBI): domain Eukaryota; kingdom Metazoa; phylum Arthropoda; class Insecta; order Coleoptera; family Cleridae; genus Tillus; species Tillus elongatus. The sequence goes on along the minus strand of OZ023262.1, from coordinate 31,787,328 downwards.
TTATTTTTATTTATTTTTTTACCCGGAAACGATTGAGTTTATGTACATCATGCTTCTAATAAATGTTGCTCAAAATTAAGAGAAGGATTGAAATATCGAATAATATATAGGGTGTTCCATTAAAAAAAAATTAATATTGGTGTGCCACGCCTGTATGACCAACCCTGTATAAATGAAATTATCACCGCCTAGTAGACATTGAAGAACCCAAAAACTTTTGTATAAAACTTTTTTCGACACCTTGTATATTTTCCCGGATAATCGACCGTTTCCAGACTTATCAGCGACCTGTATATATATATATATATATATATATATATATATATATATATATATATATATATATATATATATATATATATATATATATATATATATATATATATATATATATATATATATATATATATATATATATATATATATATATATATATATATATATATATATATATATATATATATATATATATATATATATATATATATATATATATATAATTGAAACTGACCCTGGATATGGGTTCTAGGGTTATTATAGAGTGTCTTGAGCTGCATCTTATAAAATTATTTTGACAACCACAGGGTAGCCCATAAGTCATTGGTGATACATACAATTTTTTTTTAACATTCCTTATTGCATTTTTGCATTTTTTATCTAAATATGATGCATGTGTGTAAAAAAATCGAGACGCAATAAGGGCGTTTTGGTAGCGAAGTTTCATTAAATGTTTCAAAATTCAATAACGCAATTTGTTATTAACCTAAGGTTCGTCGGCTAGGAGACGAGTTTTCTCGGAAACATTTTAAGTTTATTTTCGGAAAATTTTTGTACCTTTTCAAACAAGTTATGTTGATAAAATATAGTACATTACTTTTACTATATATGTTATACCGGTGACCAAATTGATGCCTGCTTGCATTAAAGAGACATATTTGCTATTAAAAACATTTTAATCAAAATTCGCTTCCATAACGCACCTGCTGCGTCCAAACTGTTCCTAACATATAGGGTGGCGCATTGAAAACAAAACAGACCGATTTGTGTCCAGAGAATTTTTTTTGAAGAAACTCTGAAACACGTCAATTTTAATATTGATGGGGGCATGTTTTGACATAAAACTCAACTTTGTCACATCAACCCCTTAAGGGTGATGATAAGAACCTTTATATTTTAAATAGGAAACATGGGTCGAGTGTTACATCATTTGAAAACTCTTTTCTGAATTCAGCACACTAATATTTTTGGAAGTTTTATTAACTCGTTTAAAAATTATTCACAGTTGAAGATGCAAAAACGCATTTCACTCATTTCGATAAGAAATATGCTGATAGTCAATGTTTTGTTGGTTTGTAAACAAAAATTCGACTATCAGAACATTTCTTATCGGAATGAGAGAAATGCGGTTTATTATTTCAGTTCATCGGTCGGTTTGATACTTGATAGTACTACCGAAAATTAATTTCACAATGGTGTATTCTGTAGAAGAAAGTGTTGAAATAATTACTCTTTTTTTCAAAAACGATGATTGTGCCAACCGTACCGCAAGTTTGTTTAATGAACGACATCCGAACAGACATGCTAACAGAAAATACATTTTGGAATTAGTGGCAAAGTTTCGAAAATGTGGTTTAGTAGCCAACAAAAAAACGGGATCTTGAACGTGAATTTCTGGTTAGAAATGAGACTACTGAGATTGAAGTTTTAGGACAAATTGCTGCAAACCCAACTTTGAGCTGGAGAAAATTCGCCACTCTTTAAAACATCAAAAGAAGAACTATTCAGCGAATATTGAAGCATCATAAATTTTACCCGTATAAAATTCATCTTGTACAACAACTGAATGAAGATGATTTTGATCGGCGGCTGGAGTTTTGTGAAGTTATGCCTGCACGAATAGCTGATAACGGGAACTTTCTGTTGAATATCTGTTTTTCAGGCGAGTCTACGTTTTTATTAAATTCTACAATCAATCGTCATAACTGTCGCTATTGGGCAGATAATAATCAAAGAAATTTTCACGAAGTCCACACTCAATCTCCAGAGAATTTGAATGTCTGGACTGGAGTGGCGAAACGCATTTGGAGTTACTATAAGATATCGTTTACCCTCTACTAATTGACATTGTTGAAAATGATGATCGCTATCAAGAAAATGAATTAGTGTTTCAACAAGATGGAGCTCCTCCGCATTTTTCACAACGTGTTAGCGAGTTTTTGAACAGAAAGTTTCTATAGCAATGGATTGGGTGTAGAGGTGCTATTTAACTCCTTTAGACTTATTTCTACGGGGCCATTTAAAGAGTAGAATTTTCGCAACAGAACCGGAGTCTCTGAAAAAATTACGACGACGCATTGTTAAAGAATGCCGTCTAATAACTTCACAAATGCTCCAGAATGTCAGTGCTCGTTTTGAACAAAATTTGAACTTTTGTATGGAAGCGGGTGGTCAACAATTTGAACCGTTACTTAACTGAATAAACATTTTTGAACGTTTGGTTTTGTTTTTTTTTTTTTTTTAACGAAAAATTGACTAATTAGTGCATTTCTAATGCAATGAATGAAAGACGTTCTTGCAAATCCAACTATGAATAATTTTTGAACGAGTTGATAAAACTTCCAAAAAAATTTGTGTGCTGAATTCAGAAAAGAAAGAGCTTTCAAATGATGTAACACTTGACCCATGTTCCCTTTTTAAAATATAAGGGTTGTTATCACCACCCTTAAGGGGTTTATGTAACAAAGTTTAGTTTTATATCAAAACATGTCCCCCTCAATATTAAAATAGACTTGTTTCAGCGTTGCTTAAAAAAATTCTCTGGGCGCAAATCGATCTGTTTCGTTTTCAATGCGCCACCTGTATATAATTAAATGACCTCTGTTCTTTGAACAAAGAGACCTGAAAGGCAACCGTTTTGCCGACTTTAAGGTGCGGAGTTATCTACTGTGTTCTTACTATACGACTATGTTATTATATTTGACTGTTAATAAAATGAAAATAAAATTTTTATATAAATCCAGAGTACGTAAGGTCAATGACTTATCATCTATAAAACTTCAATCAGTTTAAAGGACATTTCTAGTCGTGCTTTAATTTATATAACAAATAAAACGTTTTAAATAAAGTGCTGGTGATATTTTATAGGTATATAGAAATGCTTTATTCCTTCTCTAAATAATGTTCTTCATTTATGGGACTATTACAGAAAACGATCCATTGTAAGTAACTTTTAATGGCATTCAATCAGTTCTCGAATGATGGTGCTCTTAGTTGTACTTAAAGAGCTGCTATAACTGCGCGTCCCCTTTTTAACTAAATATAACTGGTATAGAGACAAGGGTAAGTAATTAACACCAATTTAATTTCCTCATTTCACTGAAAATGCTTTACAATATAGGGACTCTTGAAAGGAGGGAAGGAAGATTAAATAACAATAAATAAAAACGTTAAAAGGTTCCATTGTAGCAAATATTCATTAGATAATGCTTCTCTACTGGCTCCTCTAACAGAAATATTACTTGGAAATAAACGGTAAAAGCTTAAAGACCACTTTTGGAGAATCCAATTCACCAGACCACATTTTCGAATACTGATTATTGTTCCAGTAAAAGGTTAGAGTCATCAGAGGATGTATATTACACGCCTGCTGATACAAACATGTCTTTAAAATTGTGTTGCCGTGAAAAAATGTACTTATCAGTGTAAATCACCGGTTTCGACCTTCACTTGGTGAGGACGACTGCTGTTTATAATTTCGACTGTTTAAAACGAAAGTCCAGACGAAGCAAATGCGTTATAGTAGCGAATTTTGATAAAAATGGATTTCTATCAAAAAATTGTTAGCTGAATAATTAACAACAGTTAAAAGAAAGGAGAATAAGGAGTGAAAAAGTGAACATAAATATATGAAAGAAAGCATACCTTTTAGGACATATCATCAATTCTTAGGTTATTAAATTAGTCAGTTTGAAGTCATATCTGGTATTAGTCAATAATACGCAAGTAATATAGCCATGTATTTATTTAATATCTACGTCTCTTTTTTTGGTGCTGCAAAACATAGTCCAACCATTTTTGTAATCTTTCGGTCCCGAATATTTTTTTCAATGAAATTAAACAACTTGTTTTATTATCCAAGTTATTTTAATCTTGTATCTTTAATAAAAAAAACTGTAAATATCTTAAACTCAATTTACTAAAAGCTACAAAATTAAACCAATATGAATCTGATAAAAACGAAACAAAAAACAAAAAATAAAAAATGCAAAAATGCAATAATATAACGGTGTTCAAAGAAAAATTGTAGATATCACCAACGGCTTATGGGCCATCCTGTGATTGTCAAAATAATTTTACAAAATGCAGCTCAAGACACCCGATAATTAACGTATACCACTCTTTCTGGTATCTTGTAAAATGACAATTACATTGAGTTTTACCGTAGAAATGCGTCACCCTATATATATATATATATATATATATATATATATATATATATATATATATATATATATATATATATATATATATATATATATATATATATATATATATAAACAAATAAAACTGAAACTAAACTTAGATATGGATTCCAGGGGCCTAGTTTGCACTCATTTGAAGAAATCTTTTAAAAATGCAAAAGTCCTGATATCCTCAATAACGAATTTTTCTACGAAAATTAGCTAAACATTATAGACCGTTAACCCATAAACTTAACTAAAACTACTGCCAAAGCATCAGAGAAGAGTCTATTTGAAATGAAATTTCTGGAAACATTTTAGTAAAATGAAGGACAATGACGATTGAAGCTGAAACTTTAGGGTTGGCAGAACGCCCTTCTTGCGACACTTTGTTTAGTAATAATAATAATAATAATAATAATAATTATAATTATAATATTTATTTGCCATCAAGAAATTACATGGTGTGTCAGGTAAATAATACGTATACACATAAACACAGAGAGTCAAATATTTAAAATACAATAGTTGTAAAGAACACCACAGAAATAATAGGAACAAACAACAAACAAATTAATCTATGTACCAAATATATAGAAAACTAAACAACAGATAATACACTTAAAGTGCCTAAGGAGCTGTTTTGATGCCTCTTGCCAACCAGTCTCAAAATACTCATCCTCTGAATACAGTGTGGTCCGCAGCAGAAGTCTCTTAACCTCTCTGGCAAATTGTGATTCAGGCATTTCCCTCAAATTACTTGGCAGTCTGTTATACAGCTTCAAACCCAGATAATTTGCACCCAATTGCGTTCTAGCCTCCCGGCCCACCACAGCCCGATCGCATCCGATGCAATGTTGGCCGGCAGATTATTCATATAGATGATAAAGAGTAGGGGTCCCAAAATGGAACCCTACGGAACACCACAATCTACTGTCATCTCATCTGATAGCTGTTTATCCTAATACACAACCAGCCTCCTATCCTCCAGGTAAGACCCAAAGAGGGAGAGGGCTGTACCTCTGACACCATAATGTTCCAGCTTCCCCAACAAAATACACTTTGAAACTGTATCAAAGGCCTTACTCAGATCACAAGCTACGACTTCAACATGATTTTTTGCATCGAGTCCCTCGGCAATACTCATAACAATTTCGGTCAAGGCATTTGAGAAGCTTGCTTCATCACTCCACAGAATCAATCCCCTTAACTTTGGATCGTATCTAACTTTGTTTACAAACCACTGACAAAATTGAAAACGTCTGTCGCTATCGCCAGGATAAAGTGTCTGTGTCAATTGGTATTTGTATGGTACATATTTGTGTTTCTTTAGAATGTTATGTATAATATCTAAACATAAACCACATTCATTTGATAAATCTCTTACCGAATTTTCTTTGTGGGCCTCAAAATATGCGAAAGATGTGTTCACTGGATCGAAATTTTCTGTACAGTTGCAGAAAGTAACGTCTGTCTGACAGATCGCGTCCAGGAAATAAATTCGCATAACGTTCTAGAGCTATTTGACTATTTTTACTACATATTATGAAGCATTCAAGCATATCACATTTTTCTGAATGCGTGAATAGCATTTTAAAACGATTGCTATACTTAAAAAATACATATTACTTTTGACAATCTGCTGTTGCTCTGTCAAACGATCTAAACTTTTTGTTTAAAATTCATGGCCACCTAATTTAAATTCATAAATTTGACGATATCTCCTTTATTTTCGACTTTAGTCCCTTTAGACATCCAAAGTAATTTGTTCAAAATTAGATTATCTATCGAATCCTGATAAGACATACGGGGTGTTCTGTTAGAAAAAAACATGTTTCTGTCAATATCCGGCGAACGCGATGCTCGATTGTTTTTTCGTTTATCTCATCGTACTCAGCGCAAAAAAATACACAAGTCAGCTAATTTAACCGATCACGTATCTCCAATAATAACTAAGTTAGCAATAGTGCCGACTTTACTTTGAACAGCCTGTATATATATATATATATATATATATATATATATATATATATATATATATATATATATATATATATATATATATATATATATATATATAAACATATGCAAATTGAAACTGACCCTGGATATGGGTTCTAGGGGGCCTATTTCGCGCTGTTTGAAGAAATTTTTTCAAAAGTCGGGATCTCCTCATTACTGAACTTTCTTCAAGAAAATTTACTAAAAAAGAGACAAATAAGACCAAAAAAAAACAACAAAAAAGATAACAAAAAAAGTTCGGGATGCAGCAAATGCGTTATAGTAGTGAATTTTTATAAGAATTGTACACTAATAGTAAGATATATCTTGGACCTTGGAGATTGGTTTTGGAGTCCCAGTTAGCGATTATTTGAAAAAATTTATATTTTTTATGGAGCTGAAAAATTAAAATTTGGTCTTAGATATAATATGTAAGTACTGCAAGTGTCAAAAAAATTGTGCTTCAAATTTCATTAAAGGTACAAAAGTTTTTCAGAAAAAAATAATTATTTACAAAGAAAATGTACCTGTCAAATTATAAATATGGCAGGTATTTTTCCTTATCAATTGCTTGGATGTTTTTGTTTTAGTCAACCCCTCCAGTATTTGCAAACAATAAACAACAAACAAGGGTTTTTTTTTAAACAAATTTGTAGTTATCCGCGAAGCTCATTATGTTATTTTTGTTTCATTTAGTACCCATGGTGCGTTTACGTAGGTATTACTGTGGTTCAGGATTGAAGATTCTAGCTTAATGGGAAATTTAGTGAGCTATCGGATTTTAAATAGTTTTACGAAAATTTTCTACCATAACATACTTGCTGCACCCAGGCCCTTTCCAACACTTATTTACGGTTGCTGTATCCATACTTTTTAAAAATGATAAAACATTGCAGCTTACTATGTAAGACTGATAAATAAGGCTTCCTCAAAATCATTTTTGGAAAAATATTTTAAAGAAAATAAAATGAGATAACAATTTAAACATAAATTGAAAATCTTGGTTCACTGCTTCCTCGCAGGGGTTCTCCTTCCCCTTTTGCATGCCTACAATCACCCTCAATGCATAAACAAGAACAATGTAGACAAGAAAAATTCCTTTGGAACAACCCCTAAGAAAGTTACGTGACCTGCTGTGAATATAGAGGTTCTGCGCGCGGCAAACAGGATTTTAAGGAGGTATAGCTGCAAAATGGGATAAAGGCAGATTAAACAGCTCCAACTAAGCTGTTTATTTGCACTTGCCGCTCACATTTCCTTTTTATATTCTTCTCCGCCCATCACCCATTATCACTCTTGGTCCCGTAACTTTCTTGTGGGCTGTTTGCATGAAATTCTTCTTGGGGTTTGGGCATCCAGAAGGGGTTCTAAGCATCTTTCTTAAAAGATTTTTATAAACACCCCCCGTGTGCTAATCTGAAAATTTACCGAAAATTTAATTTTTATTTACAAATGGAATGCATCTATGAAATTATAGGTGGCAGGTAAGTATTTTTTTTATATTAATCGCTTGAATAATCGTTTTTTGTAAGAAAAATTTTTAATTGAACGCCATAATTTTATATTTGCTTTAGTTTTTTTTTTCTACAAAGTTTTTACGATTTAGCTTTGGTAAATCGAGACGCCTTTTGAGCGGATGATCAAATATTTTTATAGCTGGACTGATTTTAGTAGTTGCATGATCTGCGTGACGATAATATACAGGAAACTGCTGTAAAGCTCTTTCTAAGTTTTGCTTGTCAATATATGCTTTTTAATGCCAATTTTACTGTCTTAACGGCATTTTCTGCCAAGCCTTTGCTGACGGAATAATAGGATGGGGTAAAAATGTTAGGAATGCAGTTTATTTTCAACAAACTCTCGATCTCTGACGATGTAAATAGCGGTCCGTTCTCAGTTACTACCTTGCAAGGTAAGCCCATTCCACAAAATAACATTCTGCATTTAATTATGATGGCAAAAGCTGTAGCTTAATTCATCTCAAATACTTGTAAACATTTACTTCGTGTGTGTATGTGTGTGTTTTGTTTCTTTAACGTCGGCCTATTTCCGCGACTATGGCCAATCACCAACGCCAGGGAGCAGTTTCACCTCACTATCCTGGAAATTTTGCCGAACCCCCGTTTTTCTGTAACGAGGGTAGGGATCTTTAGCGAGCCCAACATCGTATGGACACGGGACCGACGGCTTAACGCCCCCTCCGAAGGGCGGAACGTGCAGACATTCAACTTGCTCAAATACAATGCCAGAACCTCGGTTGATGTTAATATTACAGTTTGTACTGAAAAAGTGAAAGGAGTACCCTGGGATCGAACCCAGTACCCTTCGGTTAAGAGGCACACGTTCTTACCCCTGAACAACAGAGGTTCTAATCATTTACTTCATTAATCAACAATTATTAAATCAGTTATGAAGGGGATGATTACAAATCCAACTTATTATTAGTGAATTTTCGTAGAAAAAAAGTCATATATATATATATATATATATATATATATATATATATATATATATATATATATATATATATATATATATATATATATATATATATATATATATTATATATATATATAAATGTAACCGATAACCCAAAAACTAATGTGCTGATTTTGAGTAAATTTTGTACGTACCGTCCTTTTGCAAGTGGCTTCGATAAGTTCGTTCGCCAGGAGCCAGAGAGGGAACCATGTATCAAAATTTGAGGCTGTAAGGTAAAAGACAAAAAAGTTATAGGCATTTAAAGAAAAGAAAAATTGAGTTTTCCTCAGAACGTCAAAGTCGTGATTCGAAACGTCAAAATTCACAAAATGGAGGCAAAGAACCTAAAACAAATGCGGGTTTTGTAAATAAAATGTCGCAAGAAAAGTGTTCTGCAAACCCTTAAGTTTCAGCTTCAACCGTCATTGTCCTTCATTTTCCTAAATTGTTTCCAGCAAATTCATTTCAAATAGAACTTTTTTTCTAATGCTTTGGCAGTAGTTTTAGTTAAATATATGGTTAGCGGTCTATAATTTTTAGCTAATTTTTGTAAAAAAAATTCGTTAATGAGGAGAACGCGACTTTTGAATTTTAAAAAGATTTCTTCAAATGAATGCAAACTAGGCCGCTTCGATATTTAGTTTAGTTTCATATATACAGGCTGACGCATTTCTACGGTAAAGCCAAATATAATTGTTATTATACAAGATATGAGAAAAAATTATATACGTTAATTATAGGGTGTCTTTACTTGCATCTTATAATATTATTTTGACAATCACAGGTCGCCCATATGTCGGTAATATCCAAGATCTATAAAGTTTATAAATCTTGGGTAATACCTACATTTTTTTTTTGAACATTGCTTATATTATTGCATTTTAGACTTTTTATCGAAATACGATGCACGTTTGTAATAAAAAAATCGAGACGCAGTAAGTGAGTTTTGGTAGCGAATTTTCATTAAATGCTTCAAATTTCAATAACTCAATTTGCTGTTAACCTAAGTTCGTTGCCTATTAAACAAGTATTCTCGGAGCCATTGTAAGTTTATTTTCGGAAAAGTCTTTGCTGACGGTTTTTCTGCGTCACAGAAATCACTCATCAACTCAAACATGTCATCACCAACTACTCTAAGAAGAATGCTGTCTTTAAGTTTTCTTTTACTTTGTTTGCGACAGAATAGTGCTTTGGTCATGAAATACATGAAGAAAAAAAATTTGTGTCCCAATTTTGATAACTTACCTAAAATAGATATAATATTAAGCAGATCAACACTAAGTAAGTGATGGACGTACCGCCACTTAGTTGGGGAACCAAGTATTATGTTGTCACGCCAGCTCCAAATAATACAAAGTGTTAAAAAAATTGAGACAGTATACAACTAACTAACAATTTGGAAAATTGTCAGTCCTGGCCCATTTCTACCCCAATATAGGGACAAAGTATGTAAGGCTAGATGCATTCTCGCAACAGTTAGAAGCGTAGACCGGTTTCGCTCCCATTAGAGCTCTTCAGTACGGCATACTAATTGCAGCAAAAATGCACCTATAAAGTAATACGGTTATAGTAGCCAGCCTTTCAACACTAAGTAAGTGGTAAACGTGCCGCCACCTAGTTGCGAAACCAAGTAGTATGTTGTCACGCCAGCTCCAAATAACACAAAGTGTTAAAAAATAGAGACTGTATACAACTAACTAACAATTTAGAAAATTGTCAGCCCTGGCCCATTTCTATCCCAATATAGGGACCAAGTATGTAAGTCTAGATGCATTTTCGCAACACTTTGTGTTATTTGGAGGTGGCGTGACAACATACTACTTGGTTCGGCTACTAGGTGGCGGCACGTCCACCACTCACTTAGTGTTGAAAGGCTGGCTACTACAGCCGTATTACTTTATAGGTGCATTTTTGCTGCAGGTAGTATGCCGTACTGAAGAGCTCTAATGAGAGCGAAACCGGTCTACAATTCTATTTGTTGCGAGTATGCATCTAGCATTACATTAAGCAGATATAAAACTATATACAAAAATACAAGAAATAAAAACTCTGACACCTCACAGGTTCAACGTGAGAATTGAGTATATCTCATATATCTTATATATATATATATATATATATATATATATATATATATATATATATATATATATATATATATATATATATATATATATATATATATATATAATCAAATGAAAATGACTTAGATCAATACTAGGGGTCCCAGTTGCGCACATTTGAAGATTTTTTCAAAATTGTAGTCGTTTTCTCTCCATTACGGATTTTTTCTAAGAAAATTTGCTAAAAAATGCGTAACACGCTATTTTCTTCTACGCATTTTTTTTTCTATATAGATTCTAGAAAAAATCTGAAATTATAGAAAAAATTAAACGCTTTCACGTTCAGATAACAAAAAGCAGTTCTAATAAAGTAAAGAAAATATCTGTGAAACTTTGTAAGGAATTCTCTGCAGTGAAATGAAAATATTTAAGACTGGCACTTCAGTTTAATTAAACAAACAGCTAACCGAAAGCCTTGGAGATAATCGCAATTTAAATAATTAAGTTGCAATTAAAAACTAAAAGGAGCACTGCATCCGAGGTAAAGAAAGCATCAGGTTGGTGATTTAATTTTAACTTCGGAGTAAAAATGTTAGTTTTCGGAATGTGTATTTCTGGTATCTGGAGACTGGAAAGAAACGTTCCTATTCCAGATAAAACTTAATCGTTTGCATATTTAATTAAGAGAAACTTTTCGAATTATATAATATTTAGTGTTTCGTGTTACTGCAGACGACGTCTTCGCTATTTGCGAGAGAAGAGTTTTTTACCTGTCTGCAAATATTAAGATTAATCTACAGTAGAGTTAAAAACGAAAATGCCATTAGAACTCCTAACCACTGAAAAAACGGAACCGATGTTGATACAGTTGTTTTATGTTTGTTACATTTAACTATTCAAAATCGAAAATGTAAGTGATGGGGCAGATCATTTTTTAGACCAAGTTTCCAAAAAAAAAAGGAATTTATGACTCGAGTTGTTCGGGGTAGTTAACCTCGATAGATTTTTAGTATATTTTTATTTAAAAAAATTCACTAATATAGAGGTATCGATGGTGAGACTTTGCAAAAATTTTTGCAAATGAGCGCGAACTAGGACCCCTAGAACCCATATCCGGGGTCAGTTTCAATTTTTATATGTTTATATATATATATATATATATATATATATATATATATATATATATATATATATATATATATATATATATATATATATATATATATATATATATATATATATATATATGTAGGTATCCGTCTGGTAACTCAAAAAATAATATAATTAACCGATTTCGATGAAACTTGGCAAGTGGCTTTCTTTTATTAATGGCTTCGATGAGTTCGTTAGCCAGAAAAATCGAACTGGGTTTTCCGGAAAAATTTTGAGTTTTCTTTCGAAAAAATTTTTTTTCTCTGAAAGTAACAAAGCAGTTTTAATGAAATGTACTATATATGTTGCCTTTAGAAAGATCTTAGTAAGTACTGAAATTCAACTTTCTAAGTTTATAAAAAATTGATTTATTCCAATTTTAAATTTTCTTTCGAAAAAAAATTTTTTTCTCCGAAAATTACAAAGTTATTTCAATGAAATTTTGTGTATATCTTGCCTTAGGAAAGACCTTACTACGTATTAAAATTAAACTCTCTAAGTTTATAGAAAATTGAGTTATTTAGATTTGAAGCATTTAATAAAAATTCACTACCATAACGCACTTGCTGCGTCCCAAGTTTTAGTGAATTTTGAAAAATTTTTGCAAATGAGCGCAAACTAGGACCCCTAGAACCCATATCCGGGGTCATTTTCAGTTTTTATATGTTTATATATATATATATATATATATATGTATATATATATATATATATATATATATATATATATATATATATATATATATATATATATATATATATATATGTGTGTGTGTGTGTGTGTGTATGTGTGTGTGTGTATCACTCCGATAACTCAAAAAATAATGGGCCGATTTTGATAAAATTTGGCACATACCTTCCTTTTGTAAATGGCTTGGATAAGTTCGTTAGTGAGGAAAATCGCAAAAATTTTGAGTTTTCATTTGAAAAAAATTTATATCTCCGGAATTAACAAAGTAAGGGCAACCAAATTTGGTACGCTGGTGCATATCGTCATAGGTAAGATACTTACCAAAATTTAGCTCTGTAGGTTAAATTAAAAAATAAATTAGGGTTTTCCTCAAAATGTCAAAGTCGCGATTTAAAATGTCAAAATTGGTAATATTTAGGCAATTATCCTAAAATTAATATGGGCTATCGAAAGAAAATGTATCAAGAAGAATGCTTTACAAAGCCTCAACTCTTAGTTTCAATCATCATTGTCCTTCATTTTACTAAAATATTCCCAGAAAATTCATTTAAAATAGACCCTTTCTCTGATGCTTTGGCAGTAGTGTTGGCTATAGAGTTTATCGTTTAATGGTATATCATTTTTGTCGAATTTTCGTAAAAAATCTTTAAAGCTCAATATATCTGTTATTATGCAAGTTAGGAAAAAATGGTATACATTAATTATAGGGTGACTTGAGCTACATCTTAAAAAATATTTCCACAATTACAGGTCTCCCATAAGTCGTTGGTGACTTAAATTTTCTTTTTTTTTTAAATCGAACACGCCCTATGTTATTGCATTTTCCATCGAAATATAGTACATCTTTGTAAGAAAAGAAATTCTGGACGCAGTAAGTGCGTTATGGTAGCGAATTTTCATTAAATCGTTCAAATTTGAATAGCTCAATTTGCTACTAACCTATAAGGTTGACCAGGGAACCAGTTTTTTCGGGAACAATTTAAGTTTACTTTCGGAAATTTTTGTACATTTTCGAACAATAAAGTTATTTTGATGAAACATGGCACATTGTTTTTACTATATAGATTGATGCCTGCTTTCTTAAAAAAACATGTTTGCTATTAAAAACATTTTTATGAAAATTCACTACCATAACGCACTTGCTGCGTCCAGAAGTTTTTTTAAATTCATAACGCAACACATCATATAAGATTTCCTACACATATTATTGGACCTGTTTGACCATATTTATGTTAAATATAGTCTGTATACGATGGATAACGTTCCAATGAAATCCCTTTCTCCGAAAACACATTTACAACATAAACTTACACACACACGCACGCACACACACGTGTGCGCACACTCAGAGACACGAACGCGCACGCACGCACGCACGCTCGCGTTGATATTTTATAGGTTATGGTCTTGACAATCTTACTTATTTCACAGTATGTTCAAACAAGTTTGTTGTTTTCGGCAATGATTTAATTCACAAGCTTTTCATGTAAACTAAAATTATAAATCGAAAAACAACCTACTCTCTCATTAACCTAAAATAAAAATAAGTTGATATGACAGTACATAAACCGCGCCATTTTGCTATAAAAATGCAAATAACACAACAAACCAACAATTTAATTTCTGACCAAGTGACCAAGAATCGTCTCGTTGGTCAGTTCAGAATGCCACATTTCAGAATACCGAATCTATAGATAAATCTCCCTAGACTAAATTAGCAAAAAATGTTATAATTGTAAAAGTTTTATTCAACTTATAAGGTTTTTATTTAGTTATTGTTTGGATCACAATTTAAAATCAAGCTTACACTCTTTAGCTGCTGATTTCTACCATATAGCTTTTTGAATAACAAATCAATTCTAGAAATAAATATTACCGTTACTTTTCCTAACGAGAGAAAGTTCCTAAGTTTGTGTAGTAAAATTTTGGAACTGACAACTCTGGCTGTCCATTGCGCTTCCTTATTAATTTTAAAAATATAGCGTTTTTAAAAAGTTTTCCCCGATTTTCCACCGGAAAAACTTGTGCATACCGACCTTGGTTTTCGCCCAAACAAGATTTTTTGATTGAAATCAGTATTTGTGGAGTTATTGCTCAGATATATATATATATATATATATATATATATATATATATATATATATATATATATATATATATATATATATATAAACATTAAAACTTTAACGGACCTCGGTTTTGGGTCCAAGGGACCCAAATTCGCGCTCATCTTAAAAAATTTTTCAAAGGCTTTGACATCTCTATCAGTGAATTTTTCTTAACGAAAGTTCGCTATAAAGTCAGGATGCAGCAAGTGCGTTATGGAAATGAACTTTGGCTGTCCATTTCGCTTCCTTTATTAATTTTAAAAATATAGCGTTTTTAAAACGTTTTCCCCGATTTTCCACCAGAAAAACTTGTGCATACCGACCTCGGTTGTCGCCCAAACAAGATTTTTGATTGAAATCCGTTAGTATTTTTGGAGTTATCGCTCAGATACATACATACATACATACATATATATATATATATATATATATATATATATATATATATATATATATATATATATATATATATATATATAAACATTAAAACTTTAACGGACCTCGATTTTGGGTTCAAGGGACCCAAATTCGCGCTCATCTTAACATTTTTTTCAAAGGCTTTGACCTCTCTGTTAGCGATTTTTTCTTAATTAAAGTTCGCTATAAAGTCAGGATGCAGCAAGTGCGTTATGGAAATGAATTTTCATAAAAATATTTTTGATAGCAAATATATATATCTTAAACGCAAGCGAGCAAAAATTTGCCTACCGGTATAACCTATATAGAAACAATGTACCATATTTTATCAAAATAACCTATTGTTCAAATATATACAAAGATTTTCCGAAAATAAACTAAAAATGTTTCCAAGACAACTAGTTTCGTAGCCAACGAACCTTAGGTTAATAGCAACTTGAGTTATTGCAATTTGAAGCATTTAATGAAAATTCGCTATTAAAACGCACCTACTGCGTCTCGATTTTTTCTATTACAAATATGCATCATATTTCGATAAAAAAATGCAAAAATGCAATAAGATAAGGGATGTTCAAAGAAAATTGTAGGTATCACCAATGACTTATGGGCCATCCTGTGGTTGTCAAGATAATTTTATAAGATGCAGCTCAAGATACCCTATAATCAACGTATACAATTTTTTCTCGTATCATGTATAATAACAATTATATTTAACTTTACCGTAGAAATGGGTCAGCCTGTATATATACATAAACAGATAAGAATTGAAACTAAACCCGGATATGGATCCTAGGGGGCCTAGTTTGCACTCATTTGAAGAAATTTTTTTAAAATTCAAAAGTCATGGTTTCCTCATTAACGCGTCTTCTACGGCAATTAGCAAAAAAGTATAGACTGTTAAACCATAAACTTAACTAAAACTACTGCGAAATCATCAGAGAAGGGTCTATTTAAAATGAATTTTCTGAAAATTTTTTAGCAAAATGAAAGACAATGACAGTTGAAGCTGAAACTTAAGGGTTTGCAAAACATTCTTCTTGCGATATTTTCTTCATACAACCCATATTGGTTTCAGGTTACTTACCTTAATATTCCCAATTTTGACGTTTCAAATCGCGACCTTGGCGTTTTGAGGAAAACTCATTTTTTCCTTAAATGCCTATAACATTTTTGCCTTTAAACTTATAGACCCAAGATTTGGTACATGGCCCACAATTTATAATTCAAACACGCCTTTTTGCCCTTCCTTTGTTAGTTCCGGAAATATATTTTTTCCGAAAGAAAACACAACATTATCCGGAAAAACCAATCGGCCAATCGGCTAACGAACTTATCCAAGCCACTTGCAAAAGGAAGGTACGTACCAAGTTTGATCGACATCGGCCCATTATTTTCTGAGTTATCGGTGTGATACACACACATATATATATATATATATATATATATATATATATATATATATATATATATATATATATATATATATATATATATATATATATATATATATATATATATATATATATATATATATATATATATATATATATATATATATCTTTTGGAATTTTGCACTACACTGTAATCACTTTTAAATTTACACTTTATTTGTTTTCTGTACTTTTTGTGATTTCTTATTGGTTTACGTGGACTGCAGCTTCGAACCGTCCCGGTTCATGATCAGTACGCTACTGGTAGCACGGTACCAATAAAAAATCCAAAAAAAAAATCACAAAAAGTACAGTAAACAAATAAAGTATATATATATATATATATATATATATATATATATATATATATATATATATATATATATATATATATATATATATATATATATAATGTAAACATCCAAAAATTGAAAATGACCCTGTATATGGGTTCTAGGGGGCCTAGTTCGCGTTCATTTGAAGAAACTTTTTCAAAGTCGGGATCTCCTCATTAGTGATTTTTTTAAATAAAATTCACTAAAAGTCTAGACGCAGTGCGTTATGGTAGAGAATTTTCATATCAATGATCTAGAAATTTTTTAACGAAAATTGTTTATGTGCAAAGAAAAATAATATCTGTATGTAATATTTAATAGGTTTTGTTTAATACACAAACATCTTGGTCTTGTGCCCTGTGACCTCCAGTGGCACTAAAACTTTTGTTCATTAAATGCTTATAACTTTTATCTTTTAACTAAGAAATCTGACTTGGGGCATATAACTTACATTTGCAATACACACCTGCGTACCAAATTTGATTGCCATAGCCTTGTTATTTTTGATTTGGAGATACAAATATATATATATATATATATATATATATATATATATATATATATATATATATATATATATATATATATATATATATATATATATATATATATATATAAACAAGGATCTCCTCATTAGTGATTTTTTCTTTTTACGAAAAATTCGCTAATAGTACTTTTTGAAATGCGATGTAATGATTTGAGTTGTCCAAGTGTATTTATCAGTGCTCATCACACGTTTCAGTCATCACTCAACGAATACTTATAACTGAGGTTAATTGACTTTATGAGTTACAAAAACTGATATGATTTTAAGGTATTATTCGGCTATTAAACACAGCATGGAAACTAGAACAGACATTCTTAGTCCAGCCGTAGGCTTGTGTAAATATAAATAATTTAAAACTATACTCGTTGCACTTTCAACCACTTATTTAACCTAGCGCCGCCTGTGAATCTTTCGAATACTAAAAAGCTTTGTGCATTGCTAAGTACATACGTGCCTTTCATCCCTTGAACATTTGAATTCTTGGCGTGCATGTGTTAAATCCTTACCTTTATTTTCTCACAGATTTTGGCAAAGATTGCCTATAAAAAAAAGTACAACGATTAACGCTCTTCTTCGTTTGGCTTGGTTCCAACGTAGCAAGCTGTTTAGCGACTAAGCGTCTGGTGTACCAGGATAACTCATCTAATACGTCATTGAGCTAGACGCGACAGAATCTGAGACGGTTCTAAACCTCTCTTTATATATCTGACAGCTTGTTAACTTCAAGGGTGAAAGACACAGTTAATATATGGACATAATACTCACTTGTGAACACTCTGTAGCTAACAGTTTGCAAGTTTTGGTATATAAACAGTTTGTTTGTAATGCACGCTTGTAAAACCTTGGAAAGGCGTCAATTACACTTTCACTTTTGTTGTAGTTTAAGGTTTAATACAAATAAACAACCCTCTTTATCTAAGTTCACTTGTAAAGAATTAACCTAAGTCCAAAACAGTAAACAAGTTTCTATTTGGGGTTCTGTTTACATTTTTAATAATAGCAATTGCCCTTAGGTATGTACTGTCTCCTTCTCTCTTATAACAATCCATGTTTTTCTATCTCACTCTTCAGTGTATAGTATCATCTTTTTCATTCTCTCTCTTTCTCCCAGATATAATTTCTGAAATTAATAAAAAATCATTTAAAAGGAAATATTAACATCTCTCTTATTGCTTCTTATCAAATTCCAACAACTTTTTGTTCTTTGGTTCAAGATTAATATTCACATGAAATTATATTTTTACTAATATTCCTGTAACTGAACAATAAAGTTGATTGCAGCTAGAAGCTGGATTTAGTTACAACTTTAATTATTAAGGTTCAGTGGAAATTATTTATATTTTGTGAAACAAGAAACCTCATCTATTTGGGTAAGCTTTTATAGTTTGTTAAATTTTCCCCACATTTATTCTGCCTAATAAAAACATAAGCAATTAAAATAAGTAGTACCTGCTGAGAAAGCTATTTATTCGTTGTAGGGTTTCTTGTCTGGGGCTGAAATCTGGTGGTGTTTTCTGTTTTAACTGGGTTAGCACTCACACCTGCGGGCCCAAAGAAGTTGAAGGACAAGGACTAAGTTCCAGATAAGTCCACGAAGTTTTTTTGTTTGTTTATTTTGTGTAACAGTTGTTGAATTTTGAGTAGTACACCTACAATCAGATGATTATTAAGCTATACATACGTTTAACTTGATGTTTTAACCTTGTCTTTGTGTGTAAACTCGAGCAGTCGACTGTAAGGGGGATCCCTGCATCTTTGTTAAATTAAGTAAAATTAACAATTATATCTCTGACACAGTAACACATTTTTACCATCTCTGAGTGTCAGCCTAAAATACAACAATTAATTAATGTTACCATTCCTCACTTATAGTGTTGTGATTCCAGCTATTAAATTTCACTTACCCTTAATGTCGTTGTATTTATTTAACTATCAGATAATTGACTAAAATACTTTGTGTCGAATAATTTATTAGTTTATAAACTTCTAACCCCCAAAAACCGTTATTTTAACATCTGTTGCATCTGCCACTAGAAATAGGCAAATAGTCGTGGCCTACCTGCTGAGCCTGGTACCAACTGCCGACGCTGAAGTTCCCAATTCCCGTGTGTAGCGTGAAACCATTCTCTATTCTTTCTCTTTTACTCTTCTCTGTGGTTTGTGTAATTTCCTTTTCCTTCTTTCTTTATTTTTCCGAAACCTCGCTTTTCCTAAATTGTAACGCCCCAGAAGCCGGGCAAGCTTTTCATTATTTTTATCGTTTATCAAGAAAACCCGTGACAAATCGACAAAGCGTTACATAAAATGGGGTCATTTTGATTAATTCCAAATGTATTCCATTGATGACCCTTTGCTTGTTTGAAAACTTTTTTTTGAAAGAACTGCTATACGATTTATATCGATAAGTACAAACTTACTGTATATTTGAAGATAGTAAGTTCAGATCCTTTGTGGTCCAGGGGTAAGACCGTATGCATCAGTACTTACTGTAAAATTAACATCAACCAAGGTCGTGGCATTGTATTTGAGCAAGTTGAATTTCTGCACGTTCCGCCCTTCGGTGCGAACTTAAAGCCGTCGGTCCCGTTCCCATGCAATATTCGGCAGGTTATAGTTACCTACCCTTCTTACAGAATGTCTAATATAATGAGGTGAAACTCCTCCCTTGCGTGTGGGATTAGCCCTAGTAAGTTTTGTCAAATCATAACCAAGAAAATAAAAACATGGTCAGTTACATTTACAAGGGCCCCTACGTTGATCACTCGTTGGAAATTTACCTATAATAATGCATAGAAGATGTAAAAGGTGATCATATTCGCCCTATTTCAAAATCAGCATGAGTCAACGATTCAATAAAGTAAGTTTGTCGATTCAGATAAGTCTGAACTTTTCGGGGAGCTATTAGAAAAAAGAGTAAAAAAAACAAACGCCTACAATACTTTTGAAACAACCTAAAATCTACAAGCTTGTCGTTTATGGGTAAAATTTGTAGTAGAAGTCTATACCTACTTTTTAACTGACTTCAAAAAAGGAGGAGGTTCTCAATTCGACTGTATTTTAGTGAATTTTTATTTTAAAAAAATCACTAATAGAGAGGTATCGATGGTGAGACTTTGCAAAAATTTTTGCAAATGAGCGCGAATTTGGGCCCCTAGAACCCATATCCGGGGTCAGTTTCGATTTTTATATGTATATATATATATATATATATATATATATATATATATATATATATATATATATATATATATATATATGTGTGTGTGTGTGTGTGTGTGTGTGTGTGTGTGTGTGTGTGTGTGTGTGTGTGTGTGTGTGTGTGTGTGTGTATCCAACCGATAACTCAAAAAAGTATGAACCGATTTTGATAAAACTCGGCAAGTGCCTTTCTTTTAATAATAGCTTGGATGAGTTCGTTAGCCAGAAAAATCGGACACGGTTTTCCTGGAAAATTTTGAGTTTTCTTTCGAAAGAAATTTGATTCGATAAAATTTGGTGTACATATTGCTTTGGGAAAGACCTAACTATGTGCCAAAATTCAGCTTTCTAGGGTTACAGAAAATTAAGCTATTCAAATTTGAAACATTTATGTTTACTATCACCGCCTTTCATTGTCAATAGCCTATATGAGATCTAGTATGTGGTTGCCGTGGTAACGGAATATTTGATATTATTGCGCAGGTCTGTTAGACGCTGTAACTGATGTCGTATGGTATTGGTATGAGATTATTTATATGTTTATTTATTTGAGTCGACGAATTATTTGTGTCATTTGGGAAATTTTTATATACAAGTGCAAATTATTCCTTTATTAATGTTAGTGGGTTGATTAAACAGTGTTTGTTATGTTTTATCAACACATATAAAGGATCGAAGTTTCACAAAAGGGCTGATATGTAACAGGTTAGTTCTTACTCTCTAATGCTTTGGCGGTAATTTTAGTTAAGTTTATGGTTTAACGGTCCATAATTTTTAGCTAATTTTCGTACAAAAAATTCGTCAATGAGGAGACCGCGACTTTAAAATTTTAAAGATTTCTTCAAATGAGCGCAAACTAAGCCCCCTGGAATCCATATCCGGGTTTACGTTCAGTTTTGATCTGCTTACATATATACAGGCTGAGGCGTTTCTACGGTAAAGCTGAATATAATTATTCTTATACAAGAGACGAGAAAAAATTGTATAAGTTAATTATAGGGTATCTTGAGCTGCATCTTATAAAATTATTTTGACAATCACCGGCTGGCCCACAAGTCGATCGTTGGTGATCCCTAAATGTTTTTTTCGAACAGCCTTATTTTATTGCATTTTTTATCGAAATATGTTTGTAAGAAAAAAATCAAGACGCAGTAAGTGAGTTTTGGTAGCAAATTTTCAGTAAATGCTTCAAATTTCAACAACTCAATTTGCTATTAACCTAAAGATTTGTTGGTTAGAAAACCAACGTTTAAGGTATATTGTCGGAAAATTTTTGTACATTTTCAAACAAAAAATTATTTTGATAAAATATGGCTCATTGTTTCTACTATATAGGTTATACCGGTAACCAAATTGATGACTGCTTGCATTAAAAAGACATATTTGATATTCAAAGCATTTTTATAAAAATTCACTGCCATAACGCACTTGCTGCGTTAAAAGTTTTTTTTTAATGTGTGTTACATCAGAACTTTTTTCTATGTGAACTGATTTTGATAATTCTTTTTTTATTTGAAAGCTGGTGCTCCTCGTGTGGTTCCGTGTAAATTTGATCAAGATCTGACCAGTAGTTTTTGAGTTATCCTTAATTTACCTCCGATAACACGTTTCACAAATGGTGGCAGCGCTGATATGCATTTTTGAGTTATCCCTAATGAAGTCAGTTTTCAATTTTTAAAAAAAATTTTTATGGTGTTTATTGTCTCAAAATCTCGAGTTTGAGCTTTGTTGCTTAGAGGACACTTATACTGCGGTTGACTGGTATGCGATACAACTCAGAGATACACAAAAATATAGATATTGTAATTTGTACTGGTTTGTCTCCTGATATGGTTCACAGATTAGTTACTAAGTATAGATAGAACATGTAGGTGAGCAATATTGTGTTTTTGGAAGACTGATTTCTCTGATCACACAAACAGAAACATGGAATGGGTCGAAATGATATTAGAATTTTGAGGCTTTGGACCTAAACGTATAGCAAAAGCAGTACTCAATTTCTACAAACGTGTGTTTAAATATTTTTTTAATGAGCAAGCTTTAGGCAAAATGGATTCCCAAATGATTGAACCTTGATCAGAAGCGCGCTCGCTTAACAATATCATAGGCAATGTGCCACCGTTTTAAATAAGATATATAAAAATTTTGGGCCGTTTTCTTATTCTGACGAAACATGGGTCCATCACTATAATCTGGAGACTAAGGATGGATTGCAAGAGAGCATTTTATGACTCTGCTACCCAAAAAATTTCGTGTTCAAAACGTGGTTGGCAAGGTTGTTGCTTCAGTTTACCGAGACCAGGGTGTGATAATTTAGCTAAATTTTCTGGAACAAGCTCTAACTGTTACGAGAGTACTCTACAGTGTATCCCAAACTGGATGAGAATGAATTGCTATCTCGTTATTATTAGAGATAGGGAGGGGGTTAAATTAGCAATGTTTTGTAGAATTTCATGCTCGTTCAAAATGTGGCTTGTATTTTGCCTTGCCTCTTTCCGTTTTCGGGTTATTTTGAAAAAAACCAGAATTTTTCGCTTTCTTTTTTCTTCAGTATGTAAGCAGGCGTTGATCTGACATGTTTAAGACTTGCACATGATTAGGACACTTTTTACAGAGTAATCGTTTTGTGCTATTCTCAACTTTGGATTGTAATTTGTTTTTGTGATACAGGTATCAACGTTTGTTTTTATTATGGCAGCCATATTGTATTTTTTGCTCATGTGCTAAGTGAAGAGAGATTTCCAATGATGTACAACATGCTTGAGAAATCTTGTAATTGCACTAACATTTTTGAGAAAAACCGTTTTGAGGATAGTAGGCTATGAAATCCAATACCAGAAAACAAATTACAAAAAAAGTGTTCAAATAGCAGTAGGCCATAGAGTCTAACAATAGACTTCTACTTTTAACTTAATTTTCCGTAATAAGTCACGACAAAAAAAATATTGTAATATAATTTACAATACTTAATTAGGTAATAATGCTAGGTAATATTATGTAAAACAGTTTAATAACTGACCCCCGCAAGAACAAATAGAAACTTAAACTCCACAAAACAACACAATTAGAAACGAAACTCAACAAATAATAAAATATAAACTTCAAAATACACTAAATAAAAAATTGTTCAATATGACCACCGTTTTGTTCAATGCACTTTATACACCTTTTTGAAACATGCCTGCAAACACTGGTGAGGGTATTTTGGTTAAGAAAATAGCTTCCATGATTCTGTTTTGTAATTCATTGATATTTTGTGGTGGTTCGAATTTATACACATTATTCTTCAGAGTACCCCAAAAATAAAAATCCATGGGCGGTATATCAGTACTTCAAGCACACCAATGAACCGGCCCATTGTTACAAATGAAACGATTATTCAAATTTTGGTACAAAAATTCTTTGACGACCCTACCATTGTGAGCTGGACAACCGTCTTGGTGGTACCAAATATCGTCAAAATTATCATGAACTCTTCTAATTGTTGGTAAGATATCACCTCTCAATAGATTAAGATACCTTTCCTCCGTTAAGTAACGTGTAAATACATCTCAAGTTGTTCAGATAATTAGGAATGACAGTACTCTTAATTGTCGCGATAGTGTTATATACATAGCAACAATTCTTCTGTTGTTTTTCAGTTGACTTACTTTTAAACATGAAACAATTTTTAAAGGCGTCTTCCTGAATCATTATTCTGCTTTTTGTTAAGTTCTGCTGTAAAGTGTACTGGCTTTACCTATCTAATGCAAATTTTTTTAGGCTAATGTAATGTAAAATATCATTTGTAATAATGGGCCGATTCATGGGTGTGCTCAAAGTTCTATTTTTTATCGTGAATCATTACAGAAAATTATGTTAAAAGTAGAAGTCTATTGTGAGACTCGATGGCCTACTGCTTTTTAAACACTTTTTTTTAATGTAATTTGTTTTCTGGAATTGGATTTCATAGCCTACTATCCTCAAAACGGTTTTTCTCAAAATTGTTAATGCAATTACAAGATTTTTCAAGCATGTTGTACATCAGTGGAGAGCTCTTTTCACATGAGCAAAAAATCTAATATGGCTGCCATAATAAAAACAAACGTTGATACCTGTAGCTCAAAAATTAATCACAATCCAAAATTGAAAATAGCAGAAAAAGATTACTCTGGAAAAATTGTCCTGATAATGTGCAAGTCTTAGACATGTCAGATCAACGCCTAATTAGATATTGAAGAAAAAATAAATAGACTTTTTTTTTCCAAAATAACTCTAAAGCGAAAAAAGGCAGAGCAAAATGCAAGCCATATTTGGAACGAGAATGAAATTCTACAAAACATTGCTACTATAACCGTCTCCCTATCTCTAATAATAACTGAGGTAGCAATAAATTTCCATACAATTCGGGGCACACTGTATAGTAAGTTGCTATTTAAACTACGTGGAAATATTGTAAAAAAAAAACATCAGCAAAAACTGGCCAAAGATGTACTATTTTTACGAGAAAATGCCCCTTCTCAAACGTCACTGGCAACAGTTAATAAAATTAGTTTTAGATTGGCTGATAACCCGCCCTCTTTCCAGATTTACCACCGTTAGACTATCATTATTCCCAAAGCTGGAAAAACAATAAAAAGTAAACGATTTCCAGAAACAAAAAAGTCATAATTTGTAGTGTTAAAAGTGGTTTGGAAACAAAGATAAAAATTGTGTTAAAAGGGTTAAAACCTGATTTATAAACGTGCCCCTATATGTGTAAAAAGTTGCGTTTACTATTGTAGGCTAGTACTTTATGATAGCCCCTTGTACATCATAAGATCTATTTAACTGTAGAAAACAAGACTAAAACGATGGCTATTTCATGGGTCAGCGAATTACCTAACAACTTGTCCTCGTATTGTGGGTCTTTTTATTGTTCAAATACACGCGATTTCCTGTGTTTGTTGTTGGTTTTTCTTCCCGCCCATATAGATAATTAGCCTATGATTACTGTTGTTTAATATTTTATTAAGACGCTATCAGATCGTGGATATAATACGCCGCTTAAACCTGTATTTAGTTAAACCGTTTAGGGAGCTACCGGCCTCCGCAAACTCACTGGGGAAATTCAAGACCTCTTGAGGGGTTTTCGGGCATGAAATGCTATACGTACTACAGAACCGAACAAGATAAACTTACATAAAGACTGAGGTTGGCAATTTAGATTCCTATAAGTTGTTTAACTTTATAACTTCTCATTATATTTATTTCATTGATTGTACAGCTCACAAATGTTAGTTCTGTTAGATAATCTGCAATTTTCTTCGCTCCTGGAAAATATCGGAGCAAAATAAAGTCTGGATGCAGCAAGTACGTTATAAAAGTGAATTTTCATGTTTTTAATAGCAAATGCTAGCAGATATCAATCTGATTACCGGTATAGCCAGCCTATGGAGTAGAAACAATATACTATATTTTATCAAAATTACTTATTGATTGAAAATGTACACAAATTTTCCGAAAATAAACTTAAATGTTGGTTTCCTAACCAACACAACTTACGTTAATAGCAAATGCAGTTATTGAAATGTGAAGGATTAAAGAAAATTCGCTACCAAAACGCACTTACTGAGTCCAGATTTTTTTCTTACAAACATGCATCATATTTCGATAAAAAATGCAAAAATTCGTTAACGAATATATTCTACGAAAACTAGCTAAAAATTATAGATCGTTAAACCATAAACCTACAGGAAAGCATCAACTTAACTAAACCGACAGCCAAAGCATCAGAGAAAGGGTCTATTTGAAAGGAATTTTCTGTAAACATTTTAGTAAAATGAAGAGCAGTTACGGTTGAATCTGAAACTTAAGGGTTCGCAGAACACTCTTTTTGCAATATTTTCTTTTCACAGTCCGTATTTGTTTCACGTTCTTTGCCTAAACATTGCCAATTTTGACGTTTTAAATTGCAAGTTTGACGTTTTGAGGAAAACTCCAACATTTTTTTCTTTGACTGCCCGTAACCTTTTTGTCTTTAACGTGACAGACCAGATTTTGGTACATGCGTCACTCTTTATAATACAAACAAGCTTACGAAATTTGGCTGCCCTTACTTTGTTATTTTGGGAGATATAATTTTTTGAGAAAGAAAACACAAAATTTTCCGGAAAAACCTGGGCCGATTTTTCTGGATAACGAACTTATCCAAGCCACTTGCAGAAGGAAAGTACCCACCAAATTTGATCAAGATCGGCCCATTATTTTTTAGTTATAGGTGTGACACATAAATATATATAAAAGAATTTGTTTATCAATTTCGGTCATAAAGCTGCTTGTGAATAATTATATCTTGGTAGGTTTGTAAATAGCTTGAAAAGGCTCGTTGGTCAGGAAAATCGGACCAGTTTTTTCTGGAACCTTATACGTTTGTTTTCGAAAAATATTTGTACTTTTCAAAAGAGCAACATTTTAATGAAATACAGCTAACCACATGTATTTTTTTTTTAAACAATACATATTTTCCATTAAAAACATTTTTACGAAAATTTGGTACTATAACGTACTTGCTGTGTCCAAACTCTGTAAATTGGAGTTACGAAAATTTTCCGAAACCCTGAAATTTTTCCCGAAAACAGGTACGATTTTCCCGTTAGGGAATTTATCTAAGCGACTTGCAAAAGGAACGCACTCCAAATTGAAGTGTATATACATATATATATATATATATATATATATATATATATATATATATATATATATATATATATATATATATATATATATATATATATATAGCTGGGATATGTGTTTTAGAATATCTAGTACGAGCTCATTTGAAAAAATGTTGCAATTCTTAAAACTCATTAGTGAATTTTGGCCACGAAAATTCTAAACCTACAAATGTAATTTCATTAGCTGAATTTAGAAGCTTTAAATAAACATTGACGGCATGAACCAAAACTTACGGCACACTTATATCTAAAGTTTACTTTCTGAAAATTTGTGTGCTTCCTCAAACAATAAAGTTAGTTTCTTTAGACATTTAAGAAAGAAAAAAAAGAGAAAAAATTTGTTTGTCTACCTTATGAACCACGTATCACAAAGGGTTTGGAAAGTATTTTTAAGAGAGCCAATTTACATTTGCCTTTTTGGACGAAAAGTAATTTAAAACGTTTGTTGGTTAATACGAAAGACAAAGGCAAAACCACTGAATTGTCGGGTATTTATGAAAGCGGTTGCAAAGATTTGTAATCTTAAATACATGGGTCAAACAAAGAGAAGCATAGCCACCAGATTTCTTGAGCATCTTGCACATTTATAATATGGTACGTTAGACAAATCATATGTGGCAATATATATATATATATATATATATATATATATATATATATATATATATATATATATATATATATATATATATATATATCGAAAAAATAAGATCTAGTATTGCAAATAACACCCTCAACAGGAAAATAAAAAAAGGGAAGTTAAGAGAAATCAATGGATAACAGCGGGGATTGTTAGGGCTTGTAACAGGAAGCGGGATTTATATGGACAGCGGCAGCGACACCCTGATGATAGACAGCTTCGAAGACATTTTAACAGTTATAGAAATAGGCTAAACGACATAATAAGAGCAAGAAAAAGGTACTTTTACCGTGAAACATTACAACATAGCAAGGAAAGCGCAAAAGATGTCTGGAAGTTTGTCAATTCTATAGGCTAGAAGGAAGAGAAAGAAGAGTTAAGAGAGATCAAAGTGATAACGTGGCCATAAAAGATAAAAAAACTATTGCCTGTAAATTCAATGAATACTTTGCCGAGGTGGGTAAGAGATTGGCAGAAAAAATAAAGAAAAAAGGAGGAAACCATCAAAAGACGAAAACATCGGGGCATCTAAAATCATGTTTTTTTCGAGAGACGACAAAAGAGGAGGTTGAAGGGATTATTAAAACACTAAAGCTGGGAATTTCTCCTGGGTTGGACGACATAGGAGGTTCCGCTTTGAGGGCTATTTCAAGCAGAATTTCAGCCCCGCTATCGTATTTAATAAATAAATCCTTTCGTAATAGATGTTTCCCAGATGTATTGAAGATGTCTGCTATTGTTCCCATACACAAAGGTGGTGACAAAACTTTAATGGAAAACTATAGGCCCATATCCCTGATTTCCAACATTGCAAAGATTTTTTAAAAGGTTATAAAGATTAGGATGACCAACTATTTAAAAGAATTTAAGTTGCTGTCGGAGAGACAGTATAGATTTCGTGATGGTAGATCTGCGCACGATGCCATGGCGTGCGTTGTTGAGAGGGTTATTGCCGAGATGGACAACGGATCTCCAAGCATGTGCATTTTTTATTGATCTCGCGAAAGCCTTCGACATCGTGGACCATGGGAAGCAGTTGGATTTTTTGGAATCTGTCGGGTTTAGAGGAAACATACACAGGTGGCTAAAGAGTTACCTTCTGGGAAGAAGAAAATGTGTAAAGATAGGTGAACACATAAGTGAGCAAAATAGAATAGAATATAGAGTTCCACAGGGCACAGTCATCGGCCCCAAAATTTTCAACATATACATTAACGAATTGTTTGCACAGTCGTCTCAAGGTACTGTCGTTGGCTTCGCAGATGATACCGCCATATTCTACAAGGGAGAAACGTGGGAAGAGCTGAAAAGTAAAGCCGAAGATGACTTCAAAAACATATCAACGTGGTTTGGCTCCAGATTGCTCACGATTAACTTCAACAAGACTAAATGTTTGCCTTTTTGTAGCAACGCCAGCAGCTTGCGGTTATACTCGGCATTGGAGATTAAAGATGGAGGTCATGGAACCGTGCGGATAGATGTCGTGAGGACAATGAAATACCTGGGGGTGACAGTGGACTGTCATCTGAGATGGGATGAGCACATAAACAATCAAGTGTGCGAAATACGATTTTTTAGCAGCAGGTTTAAAATGTACCGAGATATGTTTGACCAAAAGCATCTAAAGATCATATACAAATCTCTGGTTGAGACACATCTGCAGTACGCTAATAGCATATGGGGAGGAGCTGCAAGATGTTATATAAAAAGACTGGAAGTCGCTCAGAAGTGGATTTTAAAAATAATTGGGAACAGATGTTATACTTACCCAAGTGATGACCTTTATGTGGAAATGCGTGTCCCTGATCTCTCTCAGATTTACATTGAGTCTGTGGGTATCTGGCAACAAAATAATAGAGGAAGACTCACTGAAGCATCCCATGGCTATCAGACTCGATCGATTGGGAGTGCCAGCATGATCCCGAGGTTTAACAAGTCTCAGACCCGGCGATGTCATGTTCAAATGGGACCAAGACTACACAACTTCTTGCCACCGAATATACAATCTGTATGTGACATGCGATTGTTTAAGGTTCTGCTGAAGGCTTGGATACTCGACTGGCCAAGACTGAATGCTCGTAGGATAAATCACGGGTAACTGTTGAATTGTTGTTGTGCTGTGGTAATTTTTCTTTACTCTGTCGCTGTGTGTTGAATGCCTGTTTTGTTGAGGCTGTGTCATATGAACATGTGTTATGTAATAAAGTGAGTGAGGAATGAGCAAGTAAGTTATTGAGTGAGTGAGAGTGGGTGAGTGAGCAAGTATGTGTGAGTGTGATTGTTTCTAATTTGGTACTGTATTTTATTTGTTTTGCCTTGGATCTTAAATTGTGACCATTTTGATTGGCTTATTTGTTACAAAAGTTAGGATTTTTTAGTTTTGTAAGTAATGTTTGTATAGTGTAAATGAAATATGTTTTGTAATATTCCTTGTAGCCATGCGCTGTCTGCCTTCTTAAGATAGCGATGTTGCGCTGGATTGAGGATTGTTAAGTACAACATTTATATTCCAGACCCACGGAAATTCTTTGACTTTTGTGGGATAGTTTGGATTTATTCTCCCTCTGTTGGTATTTTTGTAGAATCATTGTAACTTTCTATTTATGTGAATAACTCTATATTATTATTATTATTATTATTATTATTATTATTATTATTATTATTATTATTATTATTATATAGAAACAATTTCATCACCTGAGACCTCTTGTCTCAGGTGATGAAATTGTTTCTACCGCCCTGGGCAAGGCTGAACTTTTTGCTTCGTTATTCGCCGGAAATTCTACTCTCAACCCACCTCCAAATGTTCAACCACCAACAGTCCCCAATGTCGCGCATAAAATGACTGATATCATTTTCAAAACTAAAAAGGTACGAAAGATGCCAGGAAAGCCTCTGGCCTTGACGAGATCCCAGCAATTGTTCTCAAAAAATGCGCACCAGAACTTGCTCCTGTCCTGACTCGTCTGTTTCAGATATCTTACAATAAAGGCATATTCCCTAGTAACTGGAAAACTGCTCGAGTACAACCCATCCCCAAGAAAGGATCCAAAGCGCTTCCTAGCAACTACAGGCCTATTTCTCTCCTTTCAGTCATCTCTAAAGTGATGGAAAAGTATATAAACACCGAACTACTAAAATTCCTTGAAAAACACAGTCTAATCCACGACAGGCAGTATGGATTCCGTCAGCGCAGATCAACTGCCGACCTCCTTTCCTTTGTCACCCATTCTTGGAACAAGTCTATGGAACAACACGGTGAATCCCAGATTGTTGCTCTAGACATATCCAAAGCATTCGACCAGGTCTGGCACGCAGCGCTGCTTAATAAACTTCCGGCCTATGGCCTACCACCAAAACTTTGTACCTGGACAGCAAATTTCCTCTCCAACAGGAGCATATCTGTTGTTGTGGATGGCCATTCCTCTAAACTGTATCCAATTAATGCAGGAGTTCCTCAAGGTTCAGCTTTAGCCCCCACTTTGTTTCTTCTCCACATCAATGACCTCCTCTCTAGCACATCCAACCCAGTTCACAGTTACGCGGACGACAGCACCCTCCACTCAAACATACAATATTCTAAGCCTGTCTCTTTAGCCCAATTAGATGAGGATCGCAGACTCATGGAGGGTTCTGTCTCCGTAGACCTCCAAAAAATATTAGACTGGGGAAGTAGAAATCTTGTACAATTCAACCCCACCAAAACTAAGTCTTGCTTTCTTTCTCACAAGAGATACAGCAGCCCTAGACCCATCACAATGAACAACCAAGTTATTCAAAGTAATGAGTCTTTTTCTCTTGTTGGCATTTCTGTGGATCGAAATCTTAATTGGCACCAACATGTTACATCAATTGCAGAAGCGGCTGCTAAGAAATTGGGTTTCCTCTTCCGGGCTCGCAAATACTTTTCACCAACTAATCTCTATACCTTATACACTTCACAAATAAGGCCAAACCTCGAATACTGCTCCCACATCTGTTGTGCAGCTGCCGCTTCTACACTCGCTATCCTGGACTCCATTCAAAAGAGAGCTATACGTCTCATCGGTGACTCTACCCTCACCCAAAGGCTTCCATCCCTTGCCCACCGACGTGCCGTTGGTGACCTCTCTCTCTTTTATAGATATCTGCACGGGCACTGCTCAGAGGAGCTTTCCTCCATAATTCCCCCACCTGCTGCCCCCAGCAGATCTACCAGGAGAACAGAGCGAATGCACCCTTTTAATGTCCAGGTCACCAGACATAGAACATCTTGTTATGCCCGCTCTTTTGTCCCGAGGACTTCCAAGTTGTGGAATTCCTTGCCGGCACATGTTTTTTCCTTCTCCTCCGAACCTCCAAACCTTCAAGTCCAGAATTAACAAGCTACCTCTTTCCTCCTTGTCAACACCCACGGTACGATAGTATTTAGGCTGTAAGCCCTCGTGGTGTGTTGTTGACATAAAAAAAAAAATTATTATATGGGATAATAATCACCACATTGACAAGGAAAATTTGCAACTTGTCAAAAATATTAGATATCCAATATATAACCATATATATATATATATATATATATATATATATATATATATATATATATATATATATATATATATATATATATATATATATATATATATATATATATATATATATATATATATATATATATATATATATATATATATCAAGATGGGTTAAGAAAAAGTCGTCATTAAATCGTGCGACACCTTTGATCTCAAGCCCTTTATTCTCACTTTGCATTTGACCAGCTAAACACTCCCTTTCTTTCGGGCAGGATAATAAAGTATTGTCAATATCTAG
The DNA here is from genome assembly GCA_964006375.1 of Tillus elongatus. Classification (NCBI taxonomy): domain Eukaryota; kingdom Metazoa; phylum Arthropoda; class Insecta; order Coleoptera; family Cleridae; genus Tillus; species Tillus elongatus. The sequence continues at coordinate 31,754,305 of OZ023262.1, read as the reverse complement.
GCCGGTCTATACAGCTACTAGGCTCTACGTTGAGTTCTCGACTTAAAAATCCCCTTTCGTTTTTTTTTTTTGTATCTAAGAAATCAATAAAAGTATTTATTTTTATGTAGAATAAGAAATCAATATAAATGTATGTTTTTATGTAGAATTTGAGTTGGAATATTCATCATCTGTTAAAGCTAACGTTGTGTGTAAAACAGTCGTTTGTTATATAAAAGATGTGCGGGAGTTATTGGTTTGTTCGCCAGATGTTGCTTGTCGGCGCTCATCACGGACTCCAATATTCACATTGTGAATTTATAGATCTAAAAAGAACGAGAGCTTCCTTAAATAACGCTGCACCTTTAATTTTGAGCCATTATCCTTTAAACTAGATAAAAACTCGTAAATTTGTCAACTAGAAGATTAAGGTAGTTCGTCAACCTGGTCGTTGCAATAGATACAATACACAAACGGTGGGTCTCCGACTACAAATTTTATCATCGGCTTAGTTCGTTTATTTGGGCATGATATAAATACATTGTAGCTGTTAATTTACTTTTGAACTTTTCATCCTATGATGATGCCAACGTGGTTAGTGAAATAATCGTAATGTCTTTAAAAAAATGTGTTGTTGTGATTTGGGTTCTCCAATTGTACTTAATATATCTGTACGTTATACCAAATTTTATACCTTTCATTAAACACAGAGAAAAATATTTTTATGAAAAATCGCTACCGTAACACATTTGCTGCGTCCAGACTGATAAACCTTGGTACTAATGCTGCCCTTTCAAATGCTTTATTTTATATCAATATTAAAGATTCTAACTTAATGTGAAATTTAGTTATTAAAATTTGTAATATTTCTATAGAAATTCGCTACCGTATCGCGCTTGCTGCATTGATACTTTTTTGACACCTATTTACTAATCAACTAGGCATTTTTAAAGAAAACAATTTTTTATAAAAATTCCCTCATAAGGCAATTGCTGTGACCAAACCTTTTAAAACTGACAAAATACTGCAATTTTTTTATATGAGACTGGCCAAAAGGTCTACTTTAACTAAATTGATTTTCTGCAAATATTTAGACAAATGTAATGACGTAATCACTTGAACGTGATTTTGAGAACTTTTCAAAGACATGTCATGCAATATTTTGTCCTCCAGAAGCCGTATTTATTTCAGTATCTTCGTTTATAATTCACCGAACCTGACATTACCTGCTAGCCACCGATCCATGAATAATTGACGTTTCCAAAGTTACGATGACCAAACTGCATTGAGTTTTATATAAACATATAGCACATTAACATTATAGTTTTCATGAACAAAAGAAGTTTTTGTACCAAACAGAATGGAATTTCATCACGGCCTAGAACTCTTGAAAATGGACTACCGCAGGGGTCGGTGATAAGTGTTACCCTTTGCCTTGTAGCCATCAATGACATAACAGATACAACAGATACAACAGATCCACTGGTCAAATCAAATCTGTATGCCGATGATTTTCTGTAAAAGTAGAAATTTGGAAACCATCCAAGCTTCGTTGAAAAACACCTTAAATAGATTATCCACCTGGTCACTGAAGTGTGGATTTAAATTTTCGCCAACTAAAACTAAATGTGTTTATTCTACAAACAAGAAAACCCGAGAAATACCAAGTTTAAAGTTCCTGAGAAATGAGTTGCAGTATAGCAAAGAGCATACATTTCTGGGAATAGTCTTCGATCACAAACTAACATGGAAAACACATATCACAAATTTAAGAAATTCTTTTGTGCGAATTTTCAACTTGATGAGGACTTTAGCACGCCACCAGTGGGGAGCAGATACGAAATCATTGCTTCGTATCTACAAAAGCTTAATTCGCAGTAAATTAGATTACGGGTGCATAGCTTACTCTACAGCGAGCAAGAGAAACCTAAAAACCTTGGATGTTATCCAAACCACTGCCTTGAGAATAGCTTTTGGGGGTTTTAGAACTACACCAGTTGAGAGTTTACGGGTCTTGAGCGGAGAAAAATCTTTAACCCAGAGGAGAAAGCAACTCACCTTAACATATGCTGCCAGTATTATAAACGACCCCGCACACCCAAACAGTAACATAGTTACTCCAACCAGGTTTAAAACCCTGTTTGACAAAAAAAGCAAATGTAAAGTAGTAAATATTCTAAAGGAATCCACCATTACATGGCCCAACGAAGTACATAGCTTGCCACGAGAGTACCTTCCCTGGACACTGACACAAGCCAACATTATTTTGGACTTAGCCCAGTACGACAAAAGAAACACCCCTCAATCTATAATACATGCAACGTTTAAAAATATAACGCCAGACTACTTTGACCATGGTTTTATTTACTGCGATGCTTCAAAATGCAATTCTGGAGTTGGATCAGCAATAGTTACACCGAGCGGATCGGAACAATATCGCTTACCAAAAACAACATCAGGAGTTATAATCTATCCTAAAAGCAACCGAATATGTGGAAGATAACAGTGCTCGTGGGTATGTAATTTGTTCCGACTCCCTCAGCGCACTGGAAGCTAATAAACACATCTACGCAAAGAACTCTCTCGTTGAACAAATTAAATCAACTTTATCACGAATTCCAAAAAAAAGTGTCAAAGGGACTTAATAACTTTTATGTATACCCATGTAGAAATAGAGGGAAATGATCAAGCGGACAAGCTGGAAAAAGATGCTACTAAATTTCCAGTTACTCAAGAAACTAACCTCTGCTTTTTATCAGATCTTAAAAAATCAATCTGTGCAACCATCAGTGACATGTGGCAAAAATAATGGAGCTCTAGGAACAGCGAACTCAAGTTAGTGATGCCATTCATTCAACATCCCTTACTGCTTCCTCCATCACGCTCTCAACAAGTGCTAGTGGATAGACTACGACTTGGTCATACAAAGCTTACCGACAGTCATCTATTTAAAAGATAAACTCCGCCTAAGTGCGATATTTGTAATGTGATAGGACGATGAAACACCTATTATGTGATTGTCCAAAATTCCAGTATCTACGAGAATTACGTAAACTATCAAGAAGTATCATAAATATACTGGGCCCTACACTGAAGATACAGGACCTGTGCGATTTTCTAAAGGATAACAACCTATTAAATCAAGTATAAAACTTGCTATGATGTATATATGCCTATGTATAAATAAATAAACACCAGATGTAATCTAATAGTTTTATATAATATTTAATATTAGATGTGGTCATAATATTCATTTAGTGGATAGTTTATAGAATTATAATGTACATGTCAGCCTGCTAATAGCCCTCGAGACTGATGCAGGTTTTTTATTTAATAAAAAAAATATACATTATAGTTTATTTTATTGCTGTGTTTGATTTTTCTAAGAACATAGAACCTAGTATTCGTATATGGACCAGTCCTAGAATATTTTGCAATGAGTATTTAATGACCTAGATCTATTGCACAAAGGGGTTGGTTTTCTGCAACATAAAGGAAAAAAGAGAGACAGAGAATAGCAGTAAAAGGAACGCTCTGTACTTTCCTCTTATTCAAATCCAAACTCAAGGGAGAATTTTGGGTCTGAACAAAAAGACGTCCCTGTTATTTCATTTAACAATGAAGAGGGATCCGCAGAAACCTATAATTAACTACATTTCCAGGTACGATGCCGTATCTCTTTGTTCTCTGAAGTTTCGTCTTGTGTTTTTTAGTCTCTCACGATGAAATACAACTTTTACAATAAAGAATATAGAAAGGAAGATAATTCTGTCGATATTTTTGTATGATGGGAAATCTATTATACTGCCTCTGTTTGAAATTCATTGGAAAGAAATGAAACAAAGGAAATGATAATCTTATTTGGTAGAAAACAATATTTTAGGGGTACATCTGACCGTCTTGATGTAATCTGTTTATCTATATATAAACTCTTTTATATTGAAGATTTATATAAAAAAGTTTGCAGTGATGGTTATGTGATATTTTAGATTAAATATGAGTGATGATACCCCTTATTTTATATTGAAAAATAAAAGTACACATACCTGTACACACACCTATGTATAAATATATACAGGTTGTCCCACGTAGACCTTCCATTAGCCGTTTCTGGTTTCTGTTTTGAAATCGCCAAACTCGAAAGACAAACGGTATGGTACCGGGACCCTCGCAAGGCGGACGGCAAAGCCTACAGGGCAGATCTAGCAGTGGAACTGCGGGGGGTTAGTAGTACCATAGACAATTCAATAAACCTCGATATGGTGGCAGCTCAAGTGCGAGACGCAATCACCTCTGCCTATAACGCCAACTGTCCCCTGAAAATGGGGGCTTCCACCAGGAATGTCCCGTGGTGGAACGAGGACCTCAGGCAAAGCAGAAGGCAGGTTCGTAACCTGTTAACGCGGCCAAAAGGTCCGGAGCATGGGGTGAATATATACATGCCCTAACGACCTATAACAAAAAACTGAGAGACGCCAGGAAGGAGTCGCGGGGGAGGCACTGCGAGGTAGTGGAAAACACATCTGAGAGTGGCCGACTACACAAGATCCTGTCCAAGCGCAACAGACCAACATACGCTCCCTTAGAACATCCACGGAAGGCTTTACAAGCTCGGGGGGAGTTTTACTCCAGACGCACTTCCCGGCTGTAACATAATAAACCAATCACCTCCGGACTGGGAACACTCATAAATAGAGGCGCCTTATATGCGGGCATCTAGTGTATACTGGACAGTCGCTAAAGAGGTGGTTACTTGGAGCAAAATCAGATGGGCCATTAACAGCTTCAAGCCATACAAATCCCCGGGATTTGATGGAATAATGCCCATCATGCTCCAACAGAGTATAGGTATACTGGCGCGAGTGGTTACCCTTATTATGAGGGCCAGCCTGGCTTTGAGGTACATTCCGAAGACATCGTAACTAGCCAGGGTTGTACTCATTCCTAAGCCCGGGCGTCCAACAGACCAGACAACTTCCCTGAGGGCAATATGTCTCATGCCCTTCTTGCTACAATAACGCGGCTTGTATATTTTAAATGACTGTGGCCTGTGGACCCTTGCAGTAGAATTTTTTTTTTTGGTTTCAAATGCAATAAATATTATTAGCGAATTTTTCGTTAAACGAAAAATTCACCAATGAGGAGATCTGTATATATATATATATATATATATATATATATATATATATATATATATATATATATATATATATATATATATATATATACATATATATATATATATATATATATATATATATATATATATATATATATATATATATATATATATATATATATATATATATATATATATATATACGTATCGATTACTCAAAAAATAATGGGCCAATTTTTATGAAATTTGGTACTTACCTTCGTCTTGCAAGTGGCTTGGATAATTTCGTTAGACAAGACAATTGGACCAGTTTTTCTGGGAATTTTTTTTATCTCCGAAAATGACATACATATGACAACCAAATTTGGCATATACGTTTATACTACCAAACTTACCCCCATATACCGAAATTCAGATCTCTAAGTGGAAAGAAGAAAAAGTTATAGGCATTTTAAGAAAAAAAATTTGGGTTGCACTGGTGATCAGAGGAAAGCGCAGTAACAAAATATTTTGTATGACTAACAAAACCAATTGAATATTACATGAAACCGTTAGGTTTTCTTGACGCAAGAAGGTCAACAAATAGCAGAAAAAATATTTTGAAAATTTTTACATTTTTCTTTCCGCGATTTGAAACGTCATAATTTGCAATTTTCAGACAATGAATTTGAAACAAATACGGACTATGTAGAATATATGTCGTGTGTTTTGCAAAGCCTTAAGCTTCAGCTTCAATCATCATTGTCCTTCGTTTTACTAAAATGTTTTCGGAAAATTCATTTCAAATAGACCCTTCTTCTGATGCTGCGGCAATAGTTTCAGCTATAGAGTTTATGGCTTAATAGTCTATATTTTAGCAAATTTTGGTACCTATGAATGGTAATATGGTACTTAGGAATTTTAAAAAGATTTATTTAAATGAGCGCAAACTAGGACTCCTAAAACCCATAACGTGGTCAGTTTCAGTTTTTGTCTGTTTACACATATACAGTGTGACGCATTTCTACGGCAAAGCTCAATATATCCGTTAGTATATAAGATATAAGAAAAAAGTATATACGTTAATCATAGGGTATCTCGAGCTGCATCTTATAAACTTATTAAGTCCTTGGTGATACACACTTTCTTTAATAGAACACCTCCTTATCTTATTGCATTTTTATGTTTTCCATCCAATTATAATGCATGTTTATAAGAAAAAAAATTGATATCGTTCATTGTTTTTGAGTTATTTCAATTGTTTTGCAGGTTTTCACGTTTTTGGCACATATTTCAAACACGTCACAAATTCTGATACGGCGTTTTTCTCAATAGGTAGCGTAGCCCCATGGAAATGACGCATTTAGAGAGCTTTTTGTTTGTATTACTCGTCGAAAAAATCCAGCTGCCGTATACAAGCACTCTCAAATAGTAGCTGAATTTTGAAATTTTTCGCAGAAATGTTATTAGTGTTTCTGTTGCAAATATTTTTGTAAGATTTTTGTGATATGTTGGTAATTAATAACAAATGTTTAGTAAAATATTGTAAGAAAACAAAGTCGAATTTTTGTGGAAAATATCATTTAGTGTAACATTTCTGAAGGCAGTTTCTGTATAAAAAAATGGTTATTTTTGTAAAAGAAATAATTGCAAATTTTCATAGAACTTTTTTTCAGTTTTGCTCCTAAAGCTATTTGTGAATCATTATATCTTGGCAGGTGTATAAATAGCTTAAAGAGGTTCGTTGGCCAGAAAAATAGGACCAGTTTTTTTCTGGAACTTTTAAAGTCTATTTTCGAAAATGTTTGTACTTTTTGAAATAACAAAGCTATTTTAATGAAATATGATACATTGTTAGTACTATAAAGGTTATACTGTCAACCAAATGTCCTTCTTTTAAAAACAAGACATGTTTGCCATTAAAAACATTTTTACAAAAATTCGCTACCATAACGCACTTGCTGCGTCCAGACTTTTATTGTTATATAGAAGTAAACATTTAACTCTAATATTAAAGGGCATCCTGATCTAGTTTTAATGCGTTTCAGAAGGTACAAGCAGCTACCCTTTTTTCTGTCTCTATTTTAACATCTACGAGTGGTATAAATAATCATTTAATTATAACTGTCGCAACGATCCAAATCTACAAACATGCAAACTCACAATTTTTTATTTTTATTACTACTATTATTTTCGAATTAGTGTATGCATGTGATGGTCGCCAGTCATAAATACATGTACATTTTAGTTACAAGGTAACAAGTTCTGATCAGATTACTTAAACTATTCATTACATTCTGCATACATAAGTTTTCCATTACCAGAAATGTGAGGTTATGTTTCATCTGACACAAATGAGCATTATCAAAATTTAATTTGACCTGTTAATGCGTTGTCTGGAGTTTCACTAATTAACGCAAAAGATTTGATATAGTGTTAGCTGTATAGGCGAACTAAAACGTCGTGACGTAGCAACTGGCGTATGGCAACGAACTTTCATGAGATTTTATTTTAAAATAACGAAGTAGGGAAATGGTGCGTAAAATGACATACTTTCGTAAAATGACATACTTTCCTAAAATTATGTTAATTTTTCTGAAATAATATATGAAACGGTCGATCTTTATAATGAGTTTATTCAATGAATCAAAGTTGACAAAATAAAAAATAAAATGACTTCACATTCACTAAGTGAAGATTGGAACCTGTGATGAGCACCGATAAGTAACCCAAATCACCACAACACATCTTTTTAAAGACTTAATGATTATATGACGACAATAGGCATGGATACAAAATGATAATGTTTTGTATCCCCCTACTATGTCGAAAAGCATAACTATTGGACAATAGATAGTCCATTTATTAATATAATTTTTAAATGAGTAGACATTGATCCAATTCAATCCATAGCAGGTGGTAGTAGAATTTTCCTTAACGTAATAGTAAATGATTTTTTTCACGCCCGAGGAGGTACCACCCCATACATCAAGGGGTCGGTGAAGTCCCAACGGACGTTTCCGGTTCTGGTGTATGAGTCGGTTTCCCTTATAAGCAAAAATGATGATGGATCCTCCTTGTACAAAATATTCCGGAGGTAAAATACCGCTCCATTCGAATCTACGGAAGGGGGGTGTACAGGGGGCGCCAACATCAAGATTTAACATATCCTTTTCGAATATATGTAGCCTAAATTCTAACCTGAACTCCGTCCACCATTTCCTCCAGGCTAACAGGCTCCAACTCATCTTCCTCACCGAAACCCAAATCAGTGCCAAAACAGCTACTAATCACCTTAATTTCCCTGGGTATGAGCTCCTTACTTCATTTAGATTGCATGGATGCGTGTGCGCATATGTCCGTAGCAGTCTACCCTGCACCAGACTCCCCAATTTAGAATCTGGAAGAAACGACATACTATGGATAAAACTCTCTCAGGGCTGCAACTATATTCATCTGTTGCATTTACCGGTCATCTTCTGACAACAACTTTGTCCAGCTCTTTGACTACCTTTCTGAAAAAACCGACTATCTGATTACTGAATATCCTTCCTCCGAGGTCACTATTCTTGGTGACTTTAATGTCCATAATAAGGAATGGCTAGGATCTTCAAAAACCGATCCACAACGGAGAGCAGCGGAGGCCTTTGCAATCAGCAAGTCTTTAGCCAATATGGTTCAGCAACCTACTTACTTTCCTCGTATCCCAACACACAGCTCCAATCCCTTGGATCTCCTTCTTACCACAAAACCTGACTGCTATAACATATCAGTCACTGCCCCCCTTGGTCGCTCAGACCACGGCATGGTCACTGCTTCCTGCGCAATGCAACTCGAGGTCACAGAGTCATCACACCCACGTATCATTTGGCACTACAACTCCGCAAACTGGGACGAAATGCGGGACTACTTCTCCCCATTTCCATGGGCGTCTGTCTGCTTCTCTCATCCTGATCCCTCTGATATCCCAGTCAAGAAAATCGTCAAGAATTTAACGACGCAAGAAATCGCTATGTCCGCATTCTTTCTGAGGCAGCAAACCCTTCTGGACTCTTGTTAAATCTATTGGGAATAATTTCTGCAAAAAGCACATTCCCACCTCTTGTCTCAGGGTATGAAATTGTTTCTACCGCCCTGGGCAAGGCTGAACTTCTTGCCTCGTTATTCGCCGGCAATTCTACTTTCAACCCACCTCCAAATGTTCAACCACCAACAGTCCCCAATGTCGCGCATAAAATGACGGATATCATTTTCAAAACTCAAAAGGTATGAAAGATGCTCTCTTCTCTTAATACCAGGAAAGCCTCTGGCCTTGACGAGATCCCAGCAATTGTTCTCAAAAATTGCGCACCAGAACTTGCTTCTGTCCTGACTCGTCTGTTTCAGATATCTTACAATAGAGGCATATTCCCCAGTAACTGGAAAACTGCTCGAGTACAACCCATCCCCAAGAAAGGATCCAAAGCGCTTCCTAGCAACTACAGGCCTATTTCTCTCCTTTCAGTCGTCTCTAAAGTGATGGAAAAGTATATAAACACCGAATTACTAAAGTTTTTCGAAAAACACAGTCTAATCCACGACAGGCAGTATGGATTCCGTCAGCGCAGATCAACTGCCGACCTCCCTTCCTTTGTCACCCATTCTTGGAAAAAGTGTATGGAACTACACGGTGAATCGCAGATTGTTGCTCTAGACATATCCAAAGCATTCGACCAGGTTTCGCACGCAGCGCTGCTTAATAAACTTCCGGCCTATGGCCTACCACCAAAACTTTGTACCTGGACAGCAAATTTCCTCTCCAACAGAAGCATTTCTGTTGTTGTGGGTGGCCATTCCTCTAAACTGTATCCAATTAATGCAGGAGTTCCTCAAGGTTCAGCTTTAGCCCCTACTTTGTTTCTTCTCCACATCAATGACCTTCTCTCTAGCACATCCAACCCAGTTCACAGTTACGCAGACGACAGCACCCTCCACTCAAATTTACAATATTCTAAGCCTGTCTCTTTAGCCCAATTGGATGGGGATCGCAGACTCAGGGAGGGTTCTGTCTCCGTGGATCTCCAAAAAATATTAGACTGGGAAGTAGAAATCTTGTACAGTTCAACCCCACCAAATCTCAGTCTTGCTTTCTTTCTCATAAGAGATACACCAGCCCTAGACCCATCACAATGAACAACCAAGTTATTCAAAATAAAGAGTCCTTTTCTCTTGTTGGCATTTCTGTGGATCGAAATCTTAATTGTCACCAACATGTCACATCAATTGCAGAAGCGGCTGCTAAGAAATTAGGTTTCCTTTTCCGGGCTCGCAAATACTTTTCACCAGCTAATCTCTATACCTTATATACTTCACAAATAAGGCCAAACCTCTAATACGGCTCCCACATCTGGGGTGCAGCTGCCGCTTCTACACTCGCTATCCTGGACTCCATTCAAAAGAGAGCTATACGTCTCATCGGTGTTCCTACCCTCACCCAAAGGCTAACATCCCTTGCCCACCGACGTGCCGTTGGTGACCTCTCTCTCTTTTATAGATATCTGTACGGGCACTGCTCAGAGGAGCTTTCCTCCATAGTTCCCCCACCTGCTGCCCCCAACAGATCTACTAGGGGAACAGAGCGAATGCACCCTTTTACTGTCCAGGTCACCAGACATAGAACATCTTGTTATGCCCGCTCTTTTGTCCCGAGGACTTTCAAGTTGTAGAATTCCTTGCCGGCACATGTTTTTCCTTCTCCTCCGAACCTCCAAACCTTCAAGTCCAGAATTAACAAGTTGCCTCTTTGCTCCTTGTCAACACTCACGGTACGATAGTATTTAGGCTGTAAGCCCTCGTGGTGTGTTGTTAAAATTTAAAAAAAAAAGTAGATTCTAGACGGAGTTAGAAAGTGAAAGTGGGTACTTTCCTAGAGTATGCTTTCGTTATATAGACGACATTTTTGCCGGGTTTAACACAAATATATGCAAGGTACATAAATTTATTAAAAAACTGAACTGTCAATTTGACTCAATAAATTCACCCACGAATTGGGAGTTAATAATAGGCTTCCTTTTTGGTGAATTTTCTTTAAAAAAATTCATTAATGAGGAGATCCAGATTTTTAATATTATTTTTTTTTCAAATGAGCTCAAACTAACCCCCCTAGAACCCATATCCAGGGTCAGTTTCATTTTTTATATGTTTGTATATATATATATATATATATATATATATATATATATATATATATATATATATATATATGTACGTGTGTATGTTCTTTTGCAAGTGGCGTGGATAAGTTTGTTAGCCAGGAAAATCAACCCAGGTTTTCGGTGGAAATTTTGTGTTTCCTTTCGAAAAAAATTATATCTCGTAAATAACAAAGTAAGGGCAACAAAATTTGATACGCTGGTTTCCGTTATAATGGATATCCCATGCACCAAAATTCAGATTTTTATGTTAAAAGGAAAAATTTAGAAGTAAATTAATTAAATCTAGGAACGTTTAAACGTCAAAATTCATAATTATGGTAGGAGTTCGAATGTGAGTGAAAAATACGACACGAAATGACTAGCAAGCTCCTAGGTCTGTGTCTAAGTCACTATTTTCATTCATTTCGTTGAAATATGAACAAAAACGCCATTGTAAATAAAAAAAATTTGGTTTAAATAGTAGACGTTTGACCATTGACATACTACCGGAGATACCTGCTAGATCGAGAGTGACCTAGCGGGGTAAGCACTGTACATCGGATAATGGACTCCTAGATGACGAGTTGTACCCTAGTTAGTAACTTCACTCTTTATCAATTTTGTTTAGTCTCATTTCACTTTACCGTTATCTGATCAGATTGTTGTTATTCCGATGAATTTTTTAGACAGGTTTTGTATAGAAAATAATTTGATAAAGAGGAGATGAAAATTTTAAGACTTAAATCAATTCGAATAGCATATCTGGTTTTTTGTTCTTGCCCTTACTTATTGAAACCGTTCCCTATTTAATACAGTTGTAGACTTTTCCCGTGGCTTTACAAGTGCTTGTTTTAGTAAATTGTCTTTAAAAAAAATCACTAATGAGGACATCCCTATTTTTGAATTTTGAAAAAATTTCTTCAAATGAGCGCGAACTAGGCCCCCTAGAATCCATATCCCGGGTCAGTTTCAATTATATATATATATATATATATATATATATATATATATATATATATATATATATATATATATATATATATATATATATGTACCAAAATTTAGACAAAAAACTTGTAGGCATTTCAAGAAAAAAATGGGATTTTCGTCAAAATGTCAAAGACGCGATTTGAAACGTCAAAATTGGTAACATTTAAGCGAAAAACCTGAAAGAAATACGGATTATGTAAAGAGTGTTTTGCAAATCCTTAATTTTCAGCTTCAACCATCATTGCCCATTATTTTACTAAAATATTTGCATAAAATTCATTTCAAATAGACCCTTTATCTGATGCTTTGGTAGTAGTTTTTAATTAGGTTTATGGTTTAATGGTCTATAATTTTTAGCTAATTTTCGTAGAAACCATTCGTTGTTGAGGAAACCGCGAGTTTTGAATTTTCGTCAAATTAGTGCAAACTAGCCCACCTAGAATCCATATCCGGGTTTACTTTCTGTTTACATATCTACAGGGCGACGCATTTTTACGTTAAAGCCGAATATAATTGGTATTGTGCAAGAAAATTTGTATACGTAACTTATGGGATGTCTTGAGCTGCATCCTATAAAATTATTGACAATCACAGGTGACCCATAAGTCGTTGGTGATACCTACAAATTTTTTTACATTCCTTATTTTTGCATTTTTTATCGAAATATGATGCATGTTCTAAAAAAATTGAGACGCAGTAAGTGCGTTTTAGTAGCGAATTTTCCTTAAATTCTTCAAAATTCAATAACACAATTTGCTATTAACCTAAGGTTCGTCAGCTAGGAAACGAGCTTATCGGAAACATTTAAAGTATATTTTCGGAAAATTTTTGTACATTTTGAAACAATGAGTTATTTTAATAAAATATGGTACATCGTTTCTACTATATAGGTTATACCGGTGACCAAATTGATGCCTGCTTGCATTAAAGATAAATATTTGCTATTAAAAACATTTTAATGAAAATTCACTTCCATAACGCACTTGCTGCATGCAGACTGTTTCTAGATGTAGTATTTGTTAAGAATAAGCACTCGCTTGAATTCAATATCTACAGGAAGGAAACTACCACTATAAGTTGCATTCCAAATGACTCACATCACACGCTTGCACAAAAAAAAAAAACCGCTAGTTTAAATTTCTTAGTAAATAGATTGATAAGTTTTCCCTTAAGTAAAAGTAAATATAGTATAGAAATAAAGCATATAAAAATCGTGGCAAAATATAACGGATATTCGGATTGCTTAGTGGAAAAATAATTAACAGAAGAAAATGATAGCCGAATACACTACATTCAAGTCCACACTATACAATACCTGAAATTAAAAGTTATTGAAATTTGTCATAAGACCAACAGTGACTTCTTGCTATGCGCAACAAATAATATTATAAAACGCACACGTCCATGCATGCAAAAAAACGACGCACATTTTAAACGATAATTTTGATTTTTCATTTACTTCTATAATTATCTGTTTACTCCGTTGTGTTAATCTATTTTTATGTTTTTTATGTTTTTTCACTAAATTTTTGTTCAAAAAGCCTAATATTATTGATTGCTTATGTGATACGTCTACAGTCTTAGTAATGATACAGATTTTCTTGTGTTAATAACACAAACGATTTAAGCCCGGCCTAATTTTGATCCTAGATCAACTCCCATGGCGACAAACAATTGAATGCCTAGCCTAGCCCTAAATCCTCTGATCATTCGTTCACTCTGACAACACTGTTCAATTAAACTTTGACTGTCAGACGCAGCAGAGATAATCTAATATCTATGTTATGTGGAAACCATACAAATTATTTTTGTTGATTATAATCTCTAAGCACGAGCAAACAAGGATATCATCTATCTTCTCAGTTACGTAACTTAGTTACTTCTATGGTCAAAACTTAAAAAAGGCATATTTAGAACATAACCTATCTATTAGTACAAATCTATGGAAATCTTTAAATAATATAGATATTAATCTCGGAAAAAGAGCAACGTATTATATTCCCGTGAACCTATCTGAGAAGTTAAACAAGTATTTTATTGACTCCATTCCAAAAACTGATAACGCGCAGGTGAGTCAGACTGCTAGTCAATATAGGAACACCAAAAAATGTAATTTAGAATTCCCATTTAAATTTACTGAGGTGTCAGAAATAGAGGTACTGGATTATTTAAATTCAATTAAATCAAAAGCTGTTGGATCTGATGGTATTTCGTGTACATTTCTCTTGCTCTGTTGTCTGTTTATTCTTCCATATATTACGCATGTGATGAATGCTTGTATAAGAACATCCTGGTTTCCCACTGAGTGGAAGAAGTCTAGGGTGATACCAACTGCAAAGTCAGCACGTGTTAAAGAGTTTTGTGATCTTAGGGCTGTAAGCATTCTGCCAGTGTTGTCAAAAATTTTAGAAAAAATACTGAACGACCAGCTGAAGTCCCATATACATAAATACAATATACTCCCTCAAAGACAGTCTGGTTTTCAAGCAGGGTATAGCTGTGCTACTGCTATGCCGGATATTGTGGATGATATACTTTCAGCAAGTGACAAAGAGTTGATGACAATACTTGTACTGCTGGACTATAGCAGGGCCTTCGACACGGTGAACCATGCAATCCTTCTTTCCATTTTAGAATTTATATGACTGGGTAATTCTGCAATGAAAATGGTGGAAAGTTACTTAAGTGATTGGTCGCTGAGGGTTTTTTTGAGATGAAAGCTTTCTGACGACATACCTTTGAAAACAGGCGTACCGCAGGGATCTATCCTAAGTCCTCTATTATATGCTATTTATACATGTAACCTATTCAGCCACATCAAGTATTCACAAATTAACTCATACTCAGATGCCACCCAGGTGTACTACTCATTTATGGCTTCGGATATGACTGCAGCGTGTCGTCGGATAACAGAGGATTTGAAAACTATTTCCCAAGCTTCAGCCGCACATAATTTGAAACTGAATCCTGCGAAATCCACTTTACTTCTATTTGGTAGGAAGGTTGACAGGCTCAACAATTTCCAACTTGTGGATGTAAAAATCAATGGCTTACGATTGCCTCTTCAAGAGAGTGGGAGAAGTCTGGGGTTGCTTCTGGATAGCGACATGAAATTTGAAAGTCATGTATCAAGATGCATTATGCTAGCATTTTCAAGGCTTAGGAGAATATATTCCTGCATGCATTATTTAAATCGTAAAAGTAGGCTCCTGCTGTGTGACTCGTTGGTGCTGTCAGTTTTTAATCATTGTCTATCTGTCTACGGGCCCTGTTTACGTTCCTGTGATGTTTCAAGAATTCAGAGCGTTCAAAACTCTTGTATTAGGCTAATCTATGGTATAAGGAAGTATCACAGTATATCAGCTGCTTTTGGGTCTAGTGGATGGTTAAATATAGCTGGAAGAGTTGGGTATCATTCAGGATGTCTTTTTAATCGGATCATTAAAACACATAAGCCTCCCTATCTCTACAACATAATCACTTTTAGAACAGACGTGCACACACTGAATTTGAGACATAGGTTTACGGTGACCCCTCCGTTACACAAAATGGCGTTGTTTGAAGGATCGTTTACGTTCGGTGTGGCGAGATTCTACAATAGGCTCCCTGTTGAGGCCAGAAATCTTTCTGTGAACAGATTTCGTTGCTGGTACCGACGGAAATTGTGCTGTCGACGGGTTACTTAAGAATGGCCTTGTGTAGTGCCTGGGGTGTTGGCGTTGCGATGCCAGTCGGAATTTTAGAATAAGATTAGGCATTCACTATCATGCGGTGATAAAATGGGTAGAATTGGGTTGGGTTAATTTGTAAATGGGTTTGGTAGGGCTTGGTTACTAGTATGTTTGTAATATTATATTATATTTTTTTTTGTTCAAAAGTTTTGTACATATGTTTTTTCTAATGTAATTTTCACTGTAGTAGCGGTGGAAGACCAGTGGCAGCGTGTGAGTGATCACTGCTAGCACACTAAACCGCATGCTATTCCAGATATATAAGTACTGTGTGCATTTGTATCGACTTATATAACTTATGTATCATAAATGTAATAAAGGTTATTATTATTATTATTATTATCATTATTATTATATGATTTAATTATTTCCTGCATATTTGCTATGTTTTCAGTTTGAAAACTCAATAAATGACACTACAGTAGACAAACTCCACACTCAGAAGTCGTAGACTTGCGGGGGGAGCTTACATACACATATAGACAAAGAGCATCACACATAACTAATCAGAAGCCGGCCTTTTCACATTCAAGTGAAAAATACCGACTGTCTGAATAGGGGACTCGAACCCTCCTAGTCCGCCTCTAGAGGTTACTTACCTCGCGAACGGAGCTATTCGGCCTGCTTAAGCAATGCCTAAACACTTGTTTCGTTACCATGGTAGTTGATCCAAGATCAAAGTTAACTCTAGATTAACTTTGATCCACGTTTGTAAAACCAGCGGAGAGAGTCTTTTTGCCCTGAATAATTAAAATTAAATAATGTACTTTTCGGACGAAATGAATAAGTGACACATGGGAGGCCATTGCACAGTTCCACTAGTACCAATCCAGTTTTTGTCAAAAACACTATTAAGAAAGTTGATCGGGGTGATTCGTGTACAATGAGCTGGTGCTCCGTCTTGTTTGAAAAAACGAAAATTGCTTATTTTCGACAAATATGCGGGCAAAACACAATCTAGTGATACATCATTGTAACCAGAAAAAAATCAAATATTTTGTTGGAAAATGTCAATGTGGCGTCCATAAAAGAAAAAAGTTGTCTTTGTATAAAATTCAACTTGAGATGGGCTGAATACTTTTGGGGATATTGAAGAAAGGAAAAAATGGCAGTTTTTGGTATTTCGATTATATCTAGGAAGCTTTGGAACTTTTTCAAATCTGTAAGTACTGTCGAGTTGCCCTTGTAATTGTGCAACGCTTGTCTAATTAAACCAAGTTTTTATCTCTTACCGTTTCCCAATGGTGCCCAGGCTCAAAATCCCGCACCTGTTTACAATATATACATTATATTTAAAAAGTTTACTCATAAACGACAAATTTAGTTTATCGAAACATTGCCTTGTCCTGCGCAACTTGCCAAACTTTTCAAGTATTTAAATAACTTCTGTGATTATAGTTTGTTTGTAACTTCTTATCTTGCATTACCTAAACATGAAAGTTTATATTATACAAATCTGCTGTTTTATTTTCGTTTTATTCGAAAATACAGAATTGCTTTCAAGTGGTATATAACGATCTGTGCTTAATTACCCGAAATTAATTTTAAGTAACGCCGCTATGGGTTTTATGAATACAACATCTCAAGTCTGAATAAATTCGATAATGCAGGAGTTGACGATAACGATGTAAGATCACGTCTCAACGCTAACAATGTCTAGTCTCTAATAACAATAATTTTTATAATGGGATTTTTATCTAAAACCTGTTATAAAAGTTTTTAAAGTGTTATCGATCGGATAAGGCAGAGCCAGTATTGCCATAAAGACTTTTCCATACTTATTTTATGTCAGTTCGTGTAAGACATTAGGGGATTTGTCAGGATTTTCTGAATGTCCAATTTGTCATTCTAAAGCCCTCTATGTAACATGAATTGCCTCAACCTCGGTTTCTTCACTGCCCTAACTGTACTATATTCATATATATGCATGCATGGAGGACAAGAATTTATTGCTTATTGATTAAAGTAGGTTTGTTAAATATCTCAACAGAATTTTGAATTTTCACTCAAAATTGCACTGCCGAATTTAAATCGATGTAGTTAAAACTATTGATAGACTTTTAAACTGGACTTTTGCTGGCTAATTTTTGCATAATATTTGTGAGGAGCCCGCGACTTTAAGGCCTTTGAAAATATCCTCAAATGACCGGAAACTAGTCCCCTTAGAAGACGTATCTGAGGTCCGATTTAATTCAGGTATATAATAATCACAAGTTTGTGCATCCAAAAATTAATATAAGTACATACGTCTATTTAAAAATTAAAAAAATATTCTAAGAATAATCACATCCTTTTAAGATTACGGTTTAAGACGAATAAACTACAAATTTGTTGCAGAGATTTAAGTTTATATGCACTTAATGTGTGTGTGTGTGTTGTGTTTCTTTAACGTCGGCCTATTTCCGCGACTATGGCCAATCACCAACGCTATGGAGCAGTTTCACCTCACTATCCTGGAATTTTTGCCGAACCCCTGCCTTTCTGTAAGGAGGGTGGGGATCTTTAACGTGCCCAACATCGCATGGACACGGGACCGACGGCTTTACGCCCCCTCCGAAGGGCGGAACATGCAGACATTCAACTTGCTCAAATACAATGTCAGAACCTCGGTTGATGTTAATGTTACAGTTTGTACTGAAAAAGTGAAATGAGTACTCTGGGATCGAACCCAGTACCCTTCGGTTCAGAGGCACCCGTTCTTACCCCTGAACCACCGACGTTCTCTATATGAACTTAATATACAATAAAATTTAAGTTTTACATATAAGTGAACTTTCGTTAAGAAAATTCACTAATAGAAAGGTATCGATGGTGAGATTTTTGCAAAATTTCTTTAAATGAGCGCGAGTTAGTGCCCCTAGAACCCAAATCCAGGGTCTGTTAAAAAGTTATATATATATATATATATATATATATATATATATATATATATATATATATATATATATATATATATATATATATATGTATATCCAACTGATAACTTAAAAAATACTTCACCAATCGCAACCAAATTCGGCAATTCCCTTTATTTTATTAATAGCTTGGATGAAATCGTAAGACAATTTTGACACTCAAATACTTTTAGAAAAAAACATGAAGAAAACGGTTTGAAAACGTAATATCTTTTCAATTACTAGAAATGTTAACCTGAAACTTCACAGGCACGTACACATTATACAAGTGGTCCTACCTACCAAACTTGAACTCAATTGGTTTAGTAGATCGTGAGTTATAACTAAATAAAAATCAATAATCCACCATTTGACCTAAAATTACCTCTAAATGGATGCCTAAAATGCTAGAAAAGGTCAGACAGATAAATCAGGGTTCCGCTTCCATTGCAAAGAAAATATCAAAATTAGATTTTAAACGGACAGGCTACGAAAATATGTCACAATAAACAATCCGCAGTGTTGACATTCACGAGAACTCTCATCTAAATCTGGAGACATCATAAAAATGTAAATAAATAGAAATTGTAATGAAAGTGATTCAATTTTTTTTAAAGCAATCTAGAACTACGTTTTGTTATATTATATTTATATTATACATATAAATATTAATCTTTCTATTTTCACGGTATTTAAAAGCCATCTCCAGTTTTCTAGTTTAATCTAAATCTCTCTAAACACTACTATTTGTCGTCTGTTGGCTGACAGGAGTCGTGAGATAAGCGTTTACGTTATACGCATAACCTCGAATTAGACAAATGTAATACATAGAATCCCAAAATATAAAACAACTACCTATACAAATGGTGGGTAAATAATAACCCAACTTTTAATTTTAACATAATTTTAACATATGCGTTTGGGCGTCGACTGTGGAATATTATGATTCTAATATCTAGTCAAACAAATAAGAAAGTGGTTGTGTACATCAGATTCAGGTTCTTAATCAATGCATGTAGGTACTGAAACAAAATTATTTCCAGAAGAAATATACCTACCTGAAACTAATATAAGTATAATACTTAGGGTACCCAGGTACTTATGGTTTCTTTGCTCTTAGCTTTTACTCTTTATGGAACATTTGAAGTAAATAAAACTACATAATACCATAAAGCAATTTAAATTACATATATAACCAGATGTACAGTGTAAATTATTACAATTATGATTCCAAAATTTTGTACTGTTTATATTTATTTCATTTTCAAAAAGTATGGATACAGTAATAGTAAATGGGTGTTGAAAAGAGCTTAGGTGCAGCAAGTGCGTTATGGTAGCGAATTTTATTAAACATATTTCAAATAGTGATAACTCAAATTCTCATTAAACTAGACTATTCAGTTTTGATACATAGTAAAACCCATATAAAAGCAGCGTGGGTACTAGATTTGAAAAACAACTACAAATTTCTTTTGAGATATCTTTTTTGTTATTGGTTTTGCAGAAACTGGTTTGATTGAGTTTGGTAAAATGGCTAATCCAAGCGATTAATAGGAAAAAATAGCTGCCACGTTTATAATTTAGCAGGTACATTCCTTTTGAAAAAAAAATTCGGTAAATTGGCAGTTTAGCACACGCCGACTTTTAGAAAAAACATTTCAGAAACATGATTAAAACCCTAGAATTTCTTGCAAACGGCCCCAAAAAAAGTTAGGAGTGAATAGGGGTGCTGGGCAGGGAAGAAGATAAAAAGTAAATATGAGCGGAAAGTGCTAAAACCCAGCTTAGCTAGACCTCTATACGCTACCTTTTACCCATTTTGCAGCTATACTTCCTTAAAATCCTGTTTACTTTGCTCAGAACCCTTATTCACCGCATGGCCCTCAGCTATCTTGAGGGTTGTTCCGAAGAAATTTTACTTATTTATATTGTTCTTGTTTATGCATTGTGGGTGGTCGTAGGCATGGAGAATGGGGAAACTCGTGGCGAAGCCGCGAACCATGATTTTCAATTTATGTTTAAATTGTTACCGCAATTTATTTATTTAAAATATTTTTCCAAAAATGAATTTGAGGTTTCCTTGTTTGTAAGTCTCACATAGAGAGCTAAAATATATTATCATTTAAGAAAGTATGTATACAGCAACAGTTAATAAGCGATGAACAGGGTCTCGGTGCAGCAAGTACATTGTGGTAGAGAATTTTCGTAAAAAGATTTCAAATTCCAAAACTCAATTTCCCATTAATCTATAATCTTCAATCTTGAGCCATAGTAAAACCTATGTAAAATACCCTTTTGGTTGCTTTGTTTGCAAAAAATAATTCAATTGGGTTACCCAAAATAAAACCATCCAAGCAATTAATAAGGTAAAATACCTGCCATATTGATAATTTGACACGTACATTCTGTTTGTAAATAATTAATTTTTTCTGGAAAAGTTTTGTATCTAATGAAATTTGTAACACAATTTTTTTAAGCGACTTGCAGTATTTACATGTATGTACCAAATTTTAATTTTCTAGCTGCATAGAAAATAGACATTTTTTAAATTATTATTATTACCTTTATTGCTTAAAATCATACATGTTTATTCAATAAGTCTAAGACTTGTGGTGAATATTAACATAATTTTATATACATAGTTGCATCCAAAACTATTTGACAATACTCCAAATTCAACAACCTACAAATTTTGACATTCCAAAAAATTTCTTTTCTCTTCCATTTCGTTCTTCTAATGTTTCACCTGATACCTCCATTTACAATTCATACTGATCACTCCATAATATTTTTCCAACTGTAAATCTTTCTCAACTGCCCATATTTTTGCAGAAATTGTAAATTTTGTACGAGACCAAAAATGACATTTTAATTTGACATACTTCAAATTATTCAAGTAATCGCTTACTGGGACCTCTAAAGCCAATCTCCAAGATCCATTTAAATTTAAATAATTAGTTTTAATAATATACCTTACCAATAATGTACGTTTCTTATGAAAATTCTCTACTATAATGCACTTACTGCGTCCCAACCTTTTTTTTTCTTTTTTAGTGAATTTTCTTTAAAAAATTAGGAGTTCTCTACTTTTGAATTTTGAAAGAATATCTTCAAATCAGCGCGAACTAGGCCCCCTAGAACACATATCTTGGGTCAGTATCAATTATATATATATATATATATATATATATATATATATATATATATATATATATATATATATATATATATATATATATATATCTGTTAGCAGGCTGGATAGCACAGTTGGCGAAGTGAGTAACCTCTCGAATTAGACTAGGATGTCTCGTATGTATGTCCCGTATTCGGACAGTTGGTCTTTTACACTTGAATGTGGAAAGGCCGGCTTAGGATGAGTTATGGGTGGTGTCCTTTGTTTACATGTGTATGTAAGCTCCCCCCGCACAAGTCAAAGACTTCTGGTTGCGGAGTTTGTCTACTGTGGCATTATTATTATTATTATTATTATTATTATTATTATTATTATTATTATTATTATTATTATTATTATTATTATTATTATTATTATTATTATTATTATTATTATTATTATTATTATTATTATTATTATTATTATTATTATTATTATTATTATTATTATTATTATTATTATTATTATTATTATTATTATTATTATTATTATTATTGTTCATTGTTCACACTTCCTTTAAAGAAGTGGGCATAAAGCAATGACACATCGGTCCAGGACAAGATGGCCAGCTTGAATGTATGTATTAAAAATACTGATGCGTGTCCCCCATTACCCTCCGGAAGAGACTGCAAGCATCCAGTACAAACGATTTCTGAATGGGTAGGTATAATTTCCATTCTAGGCCCAGTTGTTCAAGGCTCTTCTTCAGGCTTTTTGGTATTTCGCCTGTGGCGCCGACAACAATGGGGACCACCACAACCGTATCCATATGCCACATCTGGAGAATCTCATCACACAGTGGTAAATATTTATTAATTTTCTCCGTGTATGTTTTTTGGATGTTACCAGGGAGTGGTATCGCAAAATCCACCAAAAACGTCTTTTTGTCTTTCTTGAACGTCAGAACGAGATCAGGGTTGTTGTTTGGGATTGGTCGATCTGTTTGTATTTTTCTGTTCCAATAAAGACGGATTTCTTCATCTTCACAGATGTTTGGCGGATCATAATGGTAATATGGAACAGTATTTGTAAGGCCCATGTATTTCTCCCGCAGCTTTAGGTGTATGATCCTCCCAACTCAGTTGTGTCGATCTAGGTAGGGCCCCGGAGCCAGCACTGAGCAGCCCGCAAGGATGTGGTCCACGCTCTCCTCCATCTTGTCACACATGCGACATTTGACGTTTTCTAACCTTTCTCCCAGAACTCGTCTTCTATATGCCCTTGTTGGAATTACCTGGTCTTGTATAGCTGATATGAAGCCTTCGGTTTCAACATTAAGGTTACCCCAGCGTAGATAAGACGTTGACGCTTGTTTGTGCATGATCTCTCCCTCCATCACAGCCAGGTGTTTCCCATGGAGTGGCTTGCTTCTCCACTGTTGCAGCTGTTGTTCGGGGGTCGTGGACTCGGCGAGAGGGCAATAGGTCTTATCGGCTAGTCTTAATGGCGTGGCTCTCCTATCAGCTTTGGCAACAGCTAGATGTAGATCGCTGGTTTCTGTCTTTTCATAGAAATAATTTCTTAGGTTTTGCAGTTGCTTATGGTGTCTAACACTCACATCCGGAATTCCCCTGCCTCCGAACTTTCGCGGGAGATGGAATCTTTCAGTAGAGGATCTTGGATGATGAGCCCTGTGGTTTCTAAATTCCTTTCTTGTTTTTATGTTCAGCTCATTTAGTTCGGTGTTTGTCCATTTTATGATACCAAAGCTGTAGGTTATGGCAGATGTTGCATAGGTGTTGACTGCTTTTGCCATATTTCTCGCCGACAGTTTAGTACGGAGAATGGAGCGAATTCTTTTAATGTAGACTTCTTTAGTTGTTTGCTTTGCTATATGATGGTTTATATACCTGGCCTGAAGGTACCCCAGGTATTTATATTTGTCTTCCTCCTCCATTCCCTCTATGATTCCTTGATTCCTATAGCTTTCATATCCCTCGTGTCTTGTCCACTTACCCTTCTCCATGCTGCTAATTTTGCATTTTTCTAATCCAAACTTCATTTGGATGTCACTGCTGAACCGGTCTACGCAGGCAAGGAGATCTTTTAGATGGTTTTTAGTTTGTGAATAGAGCTTCAAATCATCCATGTACCACAGGTGACTGATCTGGCAGTTATTATGTGGCAAGGTGTATCCCTTGCTTTGGTTGTTGAGCATCTTTGTTAGTGGGCGAAGTGCTAAACAGAACCAGAGCGGTCTATTATTATTATTATTATTATTATTATTATTATTATTATTATTATTATTATTATTATTATTATTATTATTATTATTATTATTATTATTATTATTATTATTATTATTATTATTATTATTATTATTATTATTATTATTATTATTATTATTATTATTATTATTATTATTATTATTATTATTATTATTATTATTATTATTATCGACTTTATCCTGAAGGGCTTTCACACTTCCTCAAAGGGATCTATCATGACTGATTTTAGTCTTTAAATAAGCGTGATGTTCAAACCGGGGGAAAAAATTAACAGGGGCCATTTTGTCTCAGGGATCGTTTTACCCACATTTTCCCTAGTATTTTTACCACATGCAAAACATTTTCTAACATCAACACATCATTATCTTTTTACATACTATTGTTTTATTTACTCGTTAAACTGTATTTGCTACAGGCAGAACTTTTTCTACCATCAGCACATTATTACTTTTTATTTAAATATTTTTTGGAGAATACTTTCAACATACATATGTATATTATGTAAATAAGTACCCAGATGGCCCTGCATTTGCATGGGAAGCCTACTCAGCGTTAATTCTGAATATTTATTGTCCAATACATTTTGCAGGAGGCGAGGTGTCGTCAATTAAGATATTAACATAAATAACGGACAAAGTCCTGCTATCGAGGACCGGGAGTGAATAATGTGGACGCTGTTAGGGTTGTTATGAGTGAGCAGGATGCGTGCGACGACCGGTAAATTAATTATGCTCTTCACTGCATGTTATTAATGAAGTAAATCTTTACACAAAATTGCCTCAATTGAGCAATAATCCTTTATTAGCCCTAATCAGACTGACATTAATTTCCCACGGAAATGTTTAGGTAATTATGTTCTTAGGAGATGTGATTAATTGGCCTCAATAAACACGTTTTTGCTAGTTGTCAGTTACAGATGCGTAACTATCAGTCACTTAATGCACAGGGTGGAAATTTAGAAGTCACTTAATACACAGGGTGGAAGAACATAAATTTTAACATGATTGACCTACTAATGAATAATATATGATAAAAGTTATGAATTCAAGGTCGTTGTCTCCACATGCCAGCATTTGTTTTGTAAGGAATTTGCTAAATATACAGATTGCAAACAGTTGTGTTCTTGTTTGGATTCCTGATCTTCATAAGATCTGCAAAATATTATTTTTTACCTCTCTGAATAAAACCTAGGCAATTTCCTTATTAACAATCCTGTAATCTAGCATAATCTTCAAAAATACCCTTCAAGTGAAAAATATGAACAATGTTCGAAGTTGAGAGCAAATACAGGGTCGTTGGGGCAATAGGTCAGAAGCGTCCACTAGCATGAATCGAATAAACTCAAGGAACAATTTAAGCGCTAGTGAGAAGTATCCAAGACATAAGAGTCAACATATTTAAAAGGCAAGTGCCAATACAGGGTTCATTAAAGTCAATATAGGACAGAAGAGTCGACAAATGAACAAACTAGACAGACCAAAATAAACAAAATGAGGGGTGAAATATAGAGGGACATTGAAATAAATTAGCAATATACAAACCAAGGGCTACGCAGGTTCAAAAAGGTAATTAAAATCAAAGAAAAATCAATATTAGTGAATTTTCTTTAAAAAAATTCACTCATGAGGAGATCACAACTTTTGAATTTTGAAACAATTTCTTCAAATGAACAATAATTAGGTCCCCCGGAACACATATCCGGGTTCAGTTTCAATTTATATATATATATATATATATATATATATATATATATATATATATATATATATATATATATATATATATATATATATATATATATATATATATATATATATATATATATATATATATATATATATATATATATATATATATATATATATATATATATGTGTGTGTGTGTGTATATATATAAATTTATTTAGTACCTTCCTTTTGCAAGTGACCTGGACAAGTTCGTTTGCCAGAAAAATCTGATATGTTCAAATGGCTTAAAGAATGCTTTGTTTTAATTAGTCAGTCCGTGCCAGTTCTGAGCTGACCTTTAATATATCGAGTTTCGACCACCACATAGGTCCACTAGTTAAAAGTTAAATCAGTGACAAAACAGCCACTAATCACCTTAATATCCCGGGGTATGAGCTCCTTACTTCCTTTAGATTGCACGGAGGCGTGTGCGCATACGTCCGTAACAATCTACCCTGCACCAGACTCCCCAATTTAGAAGCTGGAAGAAAATACATACTTTGGATGAAACTCTCTCTCTCTCTCAGGGCTGCAACTAAATTCATCTGTTGCATCTACCGGTCACCTTCTGACAACAACTTTGTCCAGCTCTTCGACTACCTTTCTAAAAAAAAAACGACTATCTGATTTCTGGATATCTTTCTTCCGAGGACACTATTCGTGGTGACTTCAATGTCCATAATAAGGAGTCCCTCAAGGTTCAGCTTTAGCCGCTACTTTGTTTCGTCTCCACGTCAATGTCATCATCTCTAGCACATCGAACCCAGTTCACAGTTACGCGGACGACAGCACCCTCAACTGAAATAAACAATATTCTAAGCCTGTCTCTTTAGCCCAATTAGATGAGGATCGCAGACTCATGGAGCGTTCTGTCTCTGTGGATTTCCAAAATTTTATTAGAGTGGGAAAGTAGAAATCTTATACAATTCAACTCCACCAAATTTCAATCTTACCTTCTACCTCATAAGAGATACACCAGCCCTAGACCCATCACAACAAACAACCAAGTTATTCAAAGTAATAGGTCCTTTTCACTTGTTGGAATTTCTGTGGATCGAAATCTCAATTGACACCATCATGTCACATCAATTTCAGAAGCGGCAGTTAAGAAATTAAGTTTCCTCTTCCGGGCTCGCAAATACTTTTCACAAGCTAATGTCAATACCGTATATACTTTATAAATAAGGCCAAACCTCGAATACTGCTCCCTTATCTGGGGTGCCGCTGCCGCTTCTACACTTGCTATCCTGGACTCCATTCAGATGAGAGCTATGCGTCTCATGGGTGACCCTACCCTCACCCAAAGGCTGCCATCCCTTGCCCACCGACGTGCCGTTGGTGACGTCTCTCTCTCTCTTTTATAGATATCTGCACGGGCACTGCTCAAAGGAGCTTCCATAGTTCCTCCACCTGCTGCCCACAACAGATCTACCAGGGGAACAGAGCGCATGCACCATTTTACTGTCCAGGTCACTAGAGCCAGAACATCTTGTTATGCCCGCTCTTTTGTCCCGAGGACTTCCATGTTGTGGAATTCCTTGCCGGCACATATTTTTCGTTTTAAGTCCAGAATTAACAAGTTACCTCTTTCCTCCTTGTCGACACCCACGGTACGATAGTAATTAGGCTGTAAGCCCTCGTGGTGTGTTGTTGAAATATAAAAAAAGAAGAGAGAAAGAACGTTCATTTTTTAGATTCTGGTAGAACATTGTATATCTTTGCAGCAACGTAAGTATATGGTCGTTGTCCAATAGTATTCTGCATAGTGGAAACATTCAGACAACTTTCTGTTCCGTAGGCATGTTCTATGCGGATACAAGAATTAACATTTTTCCGGGTATGGTATTGTGGCTCCGGAGACGAACTAAAAGAATAGGCCTTTCATAAGAGGGGAGTAATTGGAGGCAAACACTGGCGGAGGGTCTGTCCAGACAAGCCTGGAGGGAGGCGGATGTCTCTGGGGAGTGACATACACACGGATTTTGAGGTCTCCTCTGTGGGCTTAGAAATGAACAATTTTACTTGCTTGGTTGTTACTAGGAAGCGCGGTGGCAAATGATATCGCAATTGGTTAAACACTGGCGGGTGTTTGGTGTGCAAACGACCCGTGGGGGGCTGATATCTCTGGAGAGTTGTACATACCCGAATTTTGAGGCTCCCATTGTGTGCTTCGAAATGAACAAACGACCTGGCTTGTGTGATGATCGGGAGCGTGGAATGTCGTATCGAGTCTAGCACTGGTGGGTTTCAGGTCTATACTAACCCGTAGGAGGGTTAACATCTCTGGCGGTGGGCTACAACTAGAGATCTAAACCTCTTTGTAAGGTTCTAAACGGGCAAGCGACCTCACTTAGATGCTGCTAGTGTGCAGGATTTCATGATACCTCGAGTCAAACACTGAAGGATGTCTTGTCCAGACGAACTCTGAAAGCTTTTATCTCCCTTTGAGCTTCGAAACGGCCAGGCGACTTCACTCAGAGCGCTGTACACCTGTCAAGCCAACTTCCATCTTCAGAAATGTCGCCTCCTGTGGGTACCTTGGTTTTTGGGGTGAAATTTAAGCAAATACTGGGAGGTATCGGGTTCAGACGAACCCAGGGGAGAACTGGGATCTTTAGGAGTGGATTACACCTAGAGATTATGGCCATCTCTGTGATCTTCGAAACGGGCTAACGACCCCGCTTCGATGCTGCTCGTCAAACACAGACGGCTCTTGGTTCAGACGAACTCGGAGATAGCTTATATCTCTCTGATTTGGATTTAATGGGCGAAATTTAAGCAATTAGACGTGAGCTACAATAGACAAAAGGTCGCGGTAGAGAGACTGGAATAGTCCACTAACATTGAATCTAAACCTAAGTCTAATGGTATTGCGGTACATACTGCAAAATTAATATCAACCGTGGTTGTGTCATTGTGTATGAGTAAGTCGACTGTCTGGAGATTTCGTTCTTCGGGGAGGGCGTAAAACCATCAGTTTTGTTTTGCATGTGATGTTGGGCACGTTAAAGGTCCCTACCCTTCTTGTAGAAAAGCAAGGATTCCGCAGAATGTTCAGGATAGTGACGTGAAATTGCTCCCTGAGGTCGGTGATTGACCATAGTCGCGGAAATAATTGTCTGTTTTGTCAAGGAAACAAACATAAAAAATGTCAATACTTTGAAAGCTGTTAATTTGAGCGTCATTTAGTGGGTTTGGTTGTTTTTTTATTATTATTTTTATGTTAACAACACACCACGAGGGTTTACAGCCTAAATACTATCGTACCGTGGGTTTCGACAAGGAGGAAAGAGGCAACTTGTTAATTCTGGACTTGAAGGTTTGGAGGTTCGGGGGAGAAGGAAAAACATGTGCCGGCAAGGAATTCCACAACTTGGAAGTCCTCTGGACAAAAGAGCGGACATAACAAGATGTTCTATGTCTGGTGACCTGAACAGTAAAAGGGTGCATTCGCTCTCTTCCCCTGGTAGATCTGTTGGGGGCAGCAGGTGGACGAACTATGGAAGAAAGCTCCTCTGAACAGTGCCCGTGCAGATATCTATAAAAGAGAGAGAGAGGGAGAGAGAGGAGGGGGGTCACCAACGGCACGTCGGTGGGCAAGGGATGGCAGCCTTTGGGTAGGGGTAGGGTCACCGATGAGACGTATAGCTCTCTTCTGAATGGAGTCCAGGAAAGCGAGTGTAGAAGCGGCAGCAGCACCCCAGATGTGGGAGCAGTATTCGAGGTTTGGTCTTATTTATGAAGTATATAAGGTATAGAGATTAGCTGGTGAAAAGTATTTGCGAGCCCGGAAGAGGAAACCTAATTTCTTAGCAGTCGCTTCTGCAATTGATGTGACATGTTGGTGCCAATTGAGATTTTGATCCACAGAAATGCCAACAAGTGAAAAAGACTCATTACTTTGGATAACTTGGTTGTTCATTGTGATGGGTCTAGGGCTAGTGTTATGAGAAAGAAAGCAAGACTGTGATTTAGTGGGGTTGAATTGTACAAGATTTCTACTTCCCCAGTCGAATATTTTTTGGAGATCCACGGAGACAGAACCCTCCATGAGTCTGCGATCCTCATCTAATTGGGCTAAAGAGACAGCCTTAGAATATTGTATGTTTGAGAGGAGGGTTCTGTCGTTCGCGTAACTGTGAACTGGGTTGGATGTGCTAGAGAGGAGGTCATTGATGTGGAGAAGAAACAAAGTAGGGGCTAAAGCTGAACCTTGAGGAACTCCTGCATTAATTGAATACAGTTTAGAGGAATGGCCATCCACGACAACAGAAATGCTCCGGTTGGAAAGGAAATTTGCTGTCCAGGTACAGAGTTTTGGTGGTAGGCCATAGGCCGGAAGTTTATTAAGCAGCGCTGCGTGCCAGACCTGGTCGAATGCTTTGGATATGTCTAGGGCGACAATCTGGGATTCACCGTGTACTTTCATAGACTTGTTCCAAGAATGGGTAACAAAGGCAAGGAGGTCGGCAGTTGATCTGCGCTGACGGAATCCATACTGCCTGTCGTGGATTAGACTGTGTTTTTCAAGAAATTTTAGTAATTCGGTGTTTATATACTTTTCCATCACTTTAGAGACGACTGAAAGGAGAGAAATAGGCCTGTAGTTACTAGGAAGCGCTTTGGATCCTTTCTTGGGGACGGGTTGTACTCGAGCAGTTTTCCAGTTACTAGGAAAGATGCCTCTAATGTAAGATGTCTGAAACAGACGAGTCAGGACAGGAGCAAGTTCTGGTGCGCATTTTTTGAGAACAATTGCTGGGATCTCGTCAAGGCCAGAGGCTTTCCTGCTATTAAGAGAAGAAAGCATCTTTCGTACCTTTTTAGTTGGTTGAACATTTGGTGGTGGGTTGAGTGTAGAATTGCCGGCGAACAACGAGGAAAAAAGTTCAGCCTTGCCCAGGGCAGTAGAAACAATTTCATTCCCTGAGACAAGAGGTGGGAACGTGCTCTTACAGAAATTATTCCCAATAGATTTAGCAAGAATCCTGGAGGGTTTGCTGCCGTTGGAGCTTGAGAGGACTTTGTTTTTAATGTGGTTATTAAACGAGTTTTTTGCCTCAGAAAGAATGCGGGCATAGCGGTTTCTTGCGTCGTTAAATGCTTGACGGTTTTCTTGACTGGGATTGTGTAGAAGCGTTTTGTGAGCTTTGACCTTTTCACGTCTGGCCTTGTCACAGGATTTAGAGAACCAGGGCTTTTGAGTGGCTGCAGAGGTTTTCTGTGTACGTGGAATAAATAATTCCATGCCAGCTTGGATAATTTTGGTGACGTTTTGTGAGATATTAGAGGGGTCAGGATGAGAGAAGCAGAGAGACGCCCATGGAAATGAGAAAAAGTAATCTCGCATTTCGTCCCAGTTTGCGGAGTTGTAGTGCGTTTATCTTTTCACATACATAGATACATATATTTTCAACTTAAGGTAGCGATCTCGTCACTAGCGATTTTTTTCAACGAAAATTCGATAGAAGTATAAAAACAACCTCTGGCAGCACTTATCACAACGTCTTTTCTGTCGATTCAATTTCAGAATCAAACGGCACGACCTAGTCGTTTTTGTGCAGTTGCAGCAAGAGATTTGCTGCATTCATAATGGCTCCTTATGTGCTAGATGAAAAATCCCATTTACTTTCTGCCGTAAGTTCTAGAAAGCCGGGATGAATAAAATATGAATTTCTTTTGGAGACCGGCTCGTAGAGAACTGCTTGATAGGCATGTCATGCGTGCAGGCCGCGTGACGGATCCGCGTCATATGCTGGATTTTCAAAGTCATAAAAGTGAAAGAAGTTATACAGCCGACTTTTCCACAGCCGAATATTGCGAATGAAGTCGTACAGAATCGAAAATAAAAAGGCGCGTGTCTGTTATTCCAACTCTTTATGACTTATTTTTACACTTTGTATAGCATGTTATACTCCTTTGTTTCCAACTTTCAGACGGCACCTTGTGTCCATATACTTTTATGTTTTTACGAGAAGTCTTGCAGAATAGTTTGTTTTCTTATTCGTGTCTGCTAATTTTACTAAAAGCTTTACCTCCTACAAAGCGACGCTGAGTAACAATCACTTTTATTGCCTATTCTCCCACTTGTAGTATATAATGCAAAAAATGTGCATGCGCTATAATAAAGATAGTCGTTTAGTCAGGACTGGATTTAGAAATGAGGAAACGCGGGTAAAATATTCGGGGCGCAGCAACTGCATTATAGTAGTGAATTTTCATCAGAATTGTACGCTATTAGTAAGGTATATTATTAAAACTAATTCTTTAAATTTAAATAGACCTCGGAGAGCGGTTTTAGAGGTCCCAGTTAGCGATTATTTAAATAAGAGTGTATTTTCTATGCAGCTAGAAAATTATAGTCTGCTGGAAATAGATGTAAGTACTGCAAATCTCTTTAAAAAAATTGTGTTACAAATTTTATTAAAATCATAAATTCTTTCAAGAAAAAACTAATTATTTACAAAGAAAATGTACCTGCCAAATCATAAATATGGCAGGTACTTATCCTTTTAATTGCTTGGATGGTTTTGTTTTAGTCAATCCAATCGAACAAAACCACTCAAAATGTTTTTTAAAACCAATTTTCAGTTATCCGCGAAGCTCATTATGTTATTTTTCTTTAATTTAGTACCCAGGCTACGTTTACATAGGTGTTACTATGGTTGAAGATTGAAGATAGCTTAATAGGAAATTGAGTTATCGGATTTCAAATATTTTAAAAAAACTCTCTACCATAATGTGTTTGCTGCACCCAGACCTTTTTCAACACTTATTTACTGTTTCTGTATCCACACTTTTTGAAAATGATGAAATATTGTAGCTCTCCATGTAAGACTAACCAACCAGGCAACCTGAATTTCATTTTTGGAAAAATATTTTAAACAAATGGAATTGGGTAACAATTTTAACACAAATTGAAAATATTGGTTCGTTGCTTTGTCACTGAGGCTCCCCTTCTCTTTCTACATGCAAACAACCATCCTCAATGCATAAACAGGAACAATGTAAACAAGAAAAGTTTCTTGGGAACAACCCGCAACCTGCGGTAAATCTAGGGGTTCTGGGCGGGATAAACAGAATTTTAAGGAGGTATAGCTGCAAAAAGGGATAAAGGCAGCTTATAGATGTCAAACTAAGCTGGTTTTTTCGCACTTTTCGCTCACATTTACTTTTTGTCTACTTCCCCGCCCGACACCCCTATTCACTCCTGGTCCCGTAACTTTCTTGGGGGCTGTTTGCAAGAAATATTTATTGTGGTTTGTGCATCCAGAAGAAGATTTAAGCATGTTTCTGATTTGTTTTTCTAAAGAGCCCCCGTGTGCTAATCTGCCAAAAATTTAACGAAAATTTAATTTTTATTTACAAAACGAATGTACCTGCCAAATGATAAACGTCGCAGGTACTTTTCCTTATTAGTCGCTTGGGTGATCCGTTTTAGTCCACTCAATCAAAACAGTTTCTGCAAACAAAATAACAAAAATGGTTTTATAAAACAAGTCTATCGTTGCTTGTAAAGCTCATTGTGTTATTCTCTAAATTTAGTACCCACGCTGCTTTTATATAGGTTTTAGTATGTATTAACACTGGAATATTTTTGTGACAATTCGCTTCCTTAACGCACTTGCTGGAGATAAACCCTTTTCAACATTTATTTACTATTGCTGTATCCATACTTTTTGAAAATGAAATAAATATATATAAAAAATACAAAATTTTTAAATTAAAATTTTAATAATTAACACATGTTTATTGGTATAATTTAAACTGCTGCATGCGTAATATGTAGTCTCATTTACCTCAAGTTTTCCTGCTACGACATGAAGAGTAAATAATAATGAAAATTCACTAAAAACTAAAAGTAAACAATAAGTACTTTATTCCAATATTCTAAGGTATTAGCTGAGTCTTATTATTTGTTTATGACGTCCGTAATTAAAAAGGAAGATAACCTCGAATTCCCCCCCCCCCTTCTGTTAGTTTTCAAAATAACAAACGACAATGACAAATAGCTAACTGGCGTTGTCAGACTTAACTAGAAGAGGAGGATGGGTTTTAAATACCTTGAAGAATGGGAAGCTTAATATTTATACATAATAAAACGTTGTTCTAGATTGCCTTTAAACAAATTTAATAACTTTCTTCAAAATTTTTATTAATTATCATATAGTTTCCTGATATCTTTAAATTCAGATAACAGCTTTGGTAAATGACAACCCCGCTGATTTTTTATTGTGACATTTTTGTAACCTGTTCGTTTGACGTTTAATTTGGAGCATTTGTTTGCAATAGCAGCGTAACCCTAATATATCCATCTGACCTTGTCTAACATTATAGGCACCCATTCTGGGTAATTTTAGGTTATATCGTAAATTATTTATTTTTATTTGGTTATAATTCAGAATTTACTGAACCGATTAAGTACAAATTTGGTACAGAAAATGACTGATATGATATCTACGTGCTTGTAAAGTTACACGATATCTACGTGCGTGTAAAGCTTTAGTTTCATACTTCTAGTAATTTAAAATATATTGCCATTTCAAACAGTTTTTCACATTTTTTTTTCTGAAAGTATTGGGGCAGAAGGAGCTTGTTTTCTTACCCCAATGTTTTGCAGGTGGATTGATCCCACGCTCGCTAACTAGTCGGCTTTGCTAATTAGCGTTGGAAGAGAAATATTTTGAAGATGTGAACTGTATGTGTAACTCTAGGTGCACTGGATTCCAGAAGATTTCAAGAATACACTTTTTTATATTTATATATGTTGTATTGTTACTATATACACTTTGAACTTAACATTTATTTACAATTTGCGATTTTACACTTGATTTAATGGGTTATTCAGGAGATTTCACAATCTTATTAGCTACTTGCTATTGCATTTAACTGCGCGTATACTTTCTAATTTCGCAGTAAACACTGACTTGTCACTGTAATACTGTACGAACGGAATTTCTGTAGGAAGATTGGAGCTTGAACTGAAGTGGCGTAATCACACTAGCGATGTTTAGGTAGAATATCGGGATCTTAGAAGTCCCAAAAAGCGATGAAGATGATATTCGTTGTAGAACGGCACAATAGAATTGAACTGGCTTAACCCACGAGCGATGTTTAGGTGGAAGATTTGGAACTCAGGTTTCCAAGAAGTGAAGAAGATGAGATCTGGCGTAGAACTGACTTAAACACCCGAGCGGTGTTTAAGTAGAAAGTTGGGAACTCCGAGTCCCAAGAATTTAAGAAGAGAAGATCGAACGTAGAACTCACTTAAACACGCGAGCGGTGTTTAAGTAGAAAATTGGGAACTCGGAGTCCCAAGAATTTAAGAAGAGATAGTCGAACTTAGAACTGACTTGTACCTTGCGAAAGGCGTGCTTTTATCGAGCTTTCGCGTAACGCTAGATGACGTAGTTGATATAACATAATGTCAGTAATACAGAATGGCCAACTAGGTAGAATCATTATTTTTAGTGAAGAAAATCCACTGGATGCATCTAAAGAATACGTCAAAGAGAGCTCAAGCTATTTACAATGATGAACCAAGCGGTATATAAGTATTCTTTGTATGGCATTGTTTATGCGTAAACCTAATGCGATACAGACGTCTAAAGGATAAGGGTTACCAGCAAACCGGAAAAGATTGTGAAATCCCGAGATAAATAATTCCAGGTAGAAACTTAAAGCATATTGCAGTTGAATGAAAGTAAAGAGACAGGGGCGTACCAATTATGTTTCTCCAACAAGTATGTGAGTCTCAAAACTGTCTAAGGAACTCATCCAAGCTATTAACAAAATGAAGAGAGGTGCCAAATTTGGTTTCCAAAATTTTCCAAAAATCTCACCATCGATACCTCTCTATTGGTGAATTTTCTTAATGAAAATTCACTACAAGTCTAGACGATGAAAGTCCGTTATGGTAGCGAATTTTATATACAATGTGTTTCTATTCAAGTGGGGACAATTCAGTATTTCATAACAGAACGGTCCGTCATAGTGTGCATTCTTTTAAGATTCGCTTTTTCCATACTACGATAACAAATAAGAGCTCAGAAATGACTAAAGCATATTAGGCATTTTTTTACGAAAAAAAAACAAATTTCTTAATCGATTTAGGAACATATATGAGCCACAAATCCTAAGTTTTATTATCC
The DNA here is from genome assembly GCA_964006375.1 of Tillus elongatus. NCBI lineage: Eukaryota > Metazoa > Arthropoda > Insecta > Coleoptera > Cleridae > Tillus > Tillus elongatus. The sequence goes on along the minus strand of OZ023262.1, from coordinate 31,718,161 downwards.
TAACTTATACCGAGTGTTCACAACTTGGGGGCAAAAATGAAAAAAATGACTTTTTTGGAGTAGCCTGTGTAAACGCCATTGAGTGTCTTGCAAATATTAGATTTCCAATTGATTAAGAGTTAGCTAGTGTAACTATTCACACAATATCATCATTATCTTATACAGAGTGTTCATAATAAATACAGAAACATACTCTTTTGCAATGTATTACCCAATTTGCCCTTTTATCGGACCAGTATCTTCAATTTTGCGAAGACACCACTCCATTATTTCTGAAAGTAGCTACGTAAAGATTAAAACCTGCGATGAGCACCGATACGATATACGACGATGGTTAAATTGGGGCAAATTTGCGCGTTTATTATTATTATTATTATTAATCGCCTTTATTAAATACAATAAAAAACAAGAAATCACTACAAATGAATCAAAACACATAACTCGAGCTAATCTAAGCTATAAGCTAAGGTTAAAATTGGGAAAAAATCGTTTCTGCGAAGAGTACTTTGGAAGGGACGCCAATAAAATTGTTTAACAATCTAAATATTGAGAGTTAAGCCACAGTATATGTTCCTTATGCCGTGGTTCGGCCAAACTTTGATGTTCATAGTATTTATGTGCAGCGTGAGCGAAAATCGATGTCTCGGCTCTATTGCAAGAAAAGGAAAAGCGATAGAAAAAATCTGAAAACAGGTTCTTAAATGGGATTGAGTACGGTCCATGTTAAGCCAAATTTGCACATTTTTGAATATTTGGAAACTGAAGTAATGACGCCATCAATTTTGTTTCCCAGAAACATATCTATATTTTGGCACATCTAAAAGAAAATATTTTTTCTGGCCAAATTATGTAAAGAAAAAAAATTGCTATCTTTTTCCGTTAAAAATCTATTATCAAATTTGTATAAAAAAGTATAACAAAAAATTCGCGCAACCATCCCGATATAAACCAGAAGCCTTTGGAAACAATAGCAGAGTTTTATCTGTCAATAATTAAACTAATGGTTTACAAATATTGTTTTGTTGTCATTTCACTTTGAAAAATGTCGATGTGTTACTAGTTTATGGTAAATCTCAAAAGAACCCTAGAAGAGCAGTTCAGTTATACGCCCAGAGATACCCTGAACATGTTATTCCAAGCATTAAAATATTTGCAAGATTAGAAAGCAATTTACGTGCAAATAATGAGGCATTTTCTTCTCCAAATGGAAGAAAAATTGCTAGAAGGGTCAATTCTGACAATACTGTTGCCACTGTTTTGCAGTCCATTCAAGGAACACGATTCGGCAAGCCTGTCGTGAGTTAAATTCAAAATATGGTTCGGTACGAAAAATTTTGAAAGAAAATGGTTATCAGGATTATAAACTTCATAACTTAGAACACTTGTCAGATCAACATCAGCAACGAAGAATTGATTATATTGTCCAAGTGATGGTAAACTTGATCAATGACAGCAAGTGTTGTGGACGGACGAAACCCGTTTTGTTAATAACGGTAAGACCAATAAAAAAATGAGCATTATTGAGCTACTGAAAATCTACATTTTGTCAATCCGATTGAAAATCCAGGACACTTCGGAATTAATGTTTGGTGTGGTATTATTAACGGACATTTGATGGGTCCATATTTTTACGAAGGAATTTTATATAGTGAGCAATATTTGCAATTTCTTCAAACAACAACTTCCTGTGCTGCTTAAAAATGTGCCATTACAGCTGCAAGCAAACATGTCTTTTCAACATGACGGAGCTCCACTGCATAAAGCAAGATTTGGCCAACAATATTTAAATGAAACTTATGGATAAAAATGGATAGGTACAAATGGACCGATAGAGTGGCCGCCAAAATTAACGTACTTCTCCTTGTGGGGAGCTTTGGAAAATAAATTTTACAGAACACCATCTGTTAACTTGGAACATTTAAAAGAAAAAATCAAAAATGCTTGCGATGAACTATCTAGAGAAATGTTTCATAGGACTTTAGTGCGAGAAGTAAGGCGAAGATTGGATAAGTGTTTAGAAGTAGGAGGTGGTCACATAGAAAATTTGTTGCAATGATTTCCTACATACTTTGTTTATTGCTGTGGTAAAAGTAGTAACATATAATATGTTTTATAATGTTAAATTATTAAATGACTTTTTAACGGAAAAAAGTAGAAATTTTTTCTTTATATAATTTGTCCAAAAAAAAAATAGTTCTTTTTAGATATGCCAAAATATAAGTATGTTTCTGGGAAAAAGTTCGATGACGTCATCAGTTCAGTTTTCAAATATCCAAAAATATGCAAATTTGGTTTAAAATGGACTTTACTCAATTGCATTTAAGAACCTCTTTTCAGATTTTTTCTATCGCTTTTCCTTTTCTTACAATAGAGCCGGGACATCGAGTTTCGCTCACCCTGTACACTGTCTCTCTGACATCTATTCGAAAACCATGAGTTTTATACAAATGAAGAAAAAAGAGACATGATAAAAATGTATTACCAAAATAATAATAATGTCAGTGAAACCTATTTAAATAAATATCCGGAAAGGCGGCAACCACACTATTCCTATTTTAATGGACTAGATCGTCATCTGCTTGTTACTCTTCTTGTGTTTGTTTAACGTTGTTATTAAATATTTTTGAAGTTTCACAAATTTCGTTTGTGTTATCTTGGCCCGTTGGCCTTTAAACAGACCCATAATCGTTTTTACACCCCGGTAAAGTGTAATTCTATTAAATTTCTGCAATCATCGAATCAGTAGTTTGTATGTTATATGCGTCCCTATTTATAGCTACAGTTGGGTTTCCATTTTATGCTGAATGGATTTTACAATTTTATTTTTATTATTCTGACGTGTCATATTTTGAAGTGAACTTCTTAAAAATTGAGATATTTTTAGTCTTTCGTATTGCCTTATAGATCTGGAAGCAATTTCGGATTCAGAAGCTAATCTTTAATTTTGTTTGTCAACTTGAATTTTGGGCAGTATTTATATTCTTTATATAGAAAAGACATTTCTTCAGTTGTAAAAATTTTATCGCTTAAGTTTTCAAATCTTGTGTAGAAGTTATGTGTTTGTGGAGGAGGTCTTTTTCGATTATGTAAATGTTGTGTCATTTCTAGGATTCTAATGTTGTTGTCTATGTTAAACGTTTTTTAAGAAAACTATTTTAAGTGAATGCTCCAATTTATATGCAAAATGCAGGCCTACCTATTGGTAGTCCGTTGTCTCCTTTGTTAGCCAACATACTTATGAGAAACTTAGAAACCCAAATTTTAACATCGGAACTTTCACATAATATTGTCTTTTGGTACATACGTAGATTATATTTTTTCATGTTTTCAAGGTAGCCATACGGAATTGAATTATTATTTAAATTTTATTAATAACCTTAATACAAATATTAAGTTTACTTTAGAAAAAAAATCTAATAGTTGTATATACTTTTTAGACTTTAGAAAGCTAGAAAATGTGTGTGTGTTTTGTTTCTTTAACGTCGGCCTATTTCCGCGACTATGGCCAATCACCGACGCCACGGAGCAATTTCACCTCACTATCCTGGAAAGTTTGCCGAACCCTTGCCTTTCTGTAATGTGCCCAACATCGCATGGACACGGGACCGACGGCTTTACGCCCCCTCCGAATGGCGGAACGTGCAGACATTCAACTTGCTCAAATACAATGCCAGAACCTCGGTTGGTGTTAATTATACAGTTTGTACTGAAAAAGCGAAAGGAGTACCCTGGGATCGAACCCAGTACCCTTCAGTTCAGAGGCACGCGTTCTTACCCCTGAACCACCGAGGTTCTAGATAGAAAATAATTCATTTAACTTTTCAATATATGTGAAACCAACTTCACTGACACAACCATGCCATACGATTCATGTCACCCTTTTTACAAAAGCTGTAATTCTATGATACATCGTGCATTTTCAATACCTATGTCTTAAAACAATTTTGAAAAAGAAATTTCAATAACTAAGCAAATAGTATTTAATAATGGCTACTCTGTTAAAATAATAGATAACATGATAGAGAGCAAATAGAACAAATTGAGGATTAATTTAATTTATCCAAATATTAGAGAGAGAAAAGACAACAGGTATGTTTCGATAACTTATTTTGGAACCATTTCAGAAAACATTTCAAAAATTTTAAATACCTGTACAACTACAAAGGTAGCTTTTAAGTCTTTAGCTTGTACACATTGTCACGCAATATACAGAAGTCACATTTTTAGAGATTTTTACAGCCGATACAAATAATATATTTCTGCATTTAGGAATAACCACATATTATTGATACCCAACATAGACCTACCTTAAATAGCCGCATAAAACCACCACATTTTTGTAATGACAAGCGTAAACTAGACTTTTTTGAAGCTTTAGAAGTAAAAAAATACATATACGACAATAGCTAACTTGTTTTAAATGAGCAAACTGATTTAATGTATTTCCCCTTTCTTGGATATTTTTCTTCCTAATTAAATAAATCAAACAAAACAGATCTAGTTATTTTTTCAAAAAAATTGAGATAGGATAATGAGTTGATGTATGTCGGTATTTTCATTGTATAGAGACTGCTACTAATTAGTTATTTTATTGTTGTAATTGTTATTATAGCTATTATTGTTATAGGTTAATTATATCTTTATGTTAAATATTGACATACATCATGTAGACATTTTAAAGGCGCCATCCGGCATTTTGTTTCATTTTTATAGATTTTTTGATCAATACATCATAACATAGCACATATCTTTATTCGTAGTTGTCATGATTTCGTGTTGATTCAATTTTATCTGTCTGAGGATGCTGTCAAGCAGTGAAACCGGTTACAGAAACGTTGTAGAACATCCTAGAACATCTGAAATTCAGAAGGATCACTTGCTCGAGTTAGCTTACGCGCTGGCTAGGTCCTTAATTTACAGAAAGGAAAACCAACAGTGAAGTCAGAGAAGTAGTTTCCAAGTCTGTATGTAGTATGGACCAATTTCACCCAGTAGGGGCAACAACAATCAATTAGTATGATGCTTTTCGAGCGCCACGCGGTCGTAAGTGCCAGACCGATATACGCGCCTACTTAACATCTAAGTGTTTTTTGACTGATATTCTTAGCTTTAGTATTATATAGGCATACTTTTAAATTTGTAAAGTGATATTATAAAAATCAACTGACCTAGATTTAGTAAATGGAGGTATTGACTGTGATGCTTGTTGCAGGTATATCTGGTGGGTCACATGCCGCCGGGGTCAGATGAACGACAGAGGGGAGCTTACCCTCCCGCCCATATCGCTTACTCCGATCACCATAATAGAAGATTCCTGAAGCTCGTACGCAGATACGCCGATATCATCGTGGGTCAATTCTTCGGCCATTTACATTCTGATACATTCAGGGTTATTTATAACGATAACGGTAAGTAGGCCCTTTGTGCACCCCACTCAAATATTCCCATTATATAATAGACGGAACGAACGCACTTTCGCCACATTTAACATGAAATGAATTTCCTGAGAGATGGCTTTTATATGTTTTACTTTATGTTTTTCTTTCCTAAATTTGACAGCGATTGTTAAAGGTATTTTTGTCAGAGGCTTTTCATATTCATAATACTGTAAAAGATAAGGATGTTTCTTATTGAGTTATGATGACTTTTTGTTTGCAAATATTCATAAAGCATGAATGGATATTTAAGTATACCTTGCGGATATCAATTAGCTTCATATCTTGAGGTAATGGAAAGTAAAAAAAAGTTTGGGACGCAGCAAGTGCGATATGGTAGTAAATTTTCATAGAAAATGATCTGGCACCAAATCTTTTTTTATAACTTTTTTCCCGTAACACAGAAATCTATATTTTGGTGTATAGTTTACCTTGTATGGCAAATTTAGCTACCATAGCTTTCTAATTTTTTAAGTCAAACATTTTTTCCGGAAGAAAACCTAAAATTTTCGCGGAAAACCTAGTTTGATTTTCCTGGCTAACGAACTTTTACAATCCACTTATAAAAGTAAGGTACATGCCAAATTTTATCAAAATCGGCCCATAACTTTTTGAGCTATCAGTGTGCTACATATATACATATATATATATATATATATATATATATATATATATATATATATATATATATATATATATATATATATATATATATATATATATATATATATAATTGACCTTCTTCAAAGCAACACCATTTCTCAAAACGACATCTTAGTTAGCTTGGATATAGTTTCCTTATTCACTAATATACCTCTATCTGAAAGCCTTGACATTCTCAAAAATAAACACAATATTTCACACGATACCTTAGCTCTTCTAGAACACTGCACCTGTAACGCTTATTTCCTTTTTCAAAACAAATTTTACAAACAAGTTCGAGGTGCTCCAATGGGTTCACCACTCTCTCCTGCATTGGCTAACATTTTCATGGAAAACTTCGAGACACAAGCCCTCAATTCATCGCAACTTAAACCAACCTGTTGGTTAAGATACGCTGACGACATTTTCGCTGTCTAGCCACACGGTAAAGAATCTCTAGACGAATTCCTTTCTTACCTAAATAACATCAACCGCCAAATCTGGTTCACCATGGAAATAGAAAATAATTTTTCTTTGCCTTTCTTAGATGTACGCATCACTAAAAACCCAGTCAGAGAATTTTCTCACACTGTCTACCGAAAACCAACCCACACTAATCGTTATCTTAGCGCCCAATATCACCATCACTAGTAACACGATCCCTTAGACTAACGGACAACAACAAAAAACAGACAAAATTAGACTTCTTAAGATAGACATTGCTAGAAAACGGATACGACAACAATCACATACTACGAAATATTAGAAACGCACAACAACAAACCACTACACCACAACAAGAACAAACAGAGTCCACACAACAACACACAGCGTTTTTACCATACATTAAAGGTGTCACCAACAAAATCAGCCGAATTTTTAGAACCTATAATATCAAAACCGTATTCACAACAGAGCAAAAACTGTCTGATAAATACTACGAAGGATACGATTCCAAACAAATCCCGCGTAGTTTACGAAATTCCTTGTTCCGACTGTTCCAGAACTTATGTAGGACAAACAAATAGACGCATGCACAATAGAATATATAAACACACCTTCGCAGATAGAAAATCCGACCCCTCATCGGCGCTGGCCATGCATCAAATTCATACAGGACACAAAATAGACTTCGATAATGCCAAAACAATAACACCGGTTTACAACTTCAAAACGAGAATTATCCGCGAAGCAATCGAGATTGAAAAACGTCCCGATTGATCAAATAAGAGAGATGATGGTCTTCGCCTTCCGATTACTTGGAAACCTATTATATCTTTATTACAAACACACAAAAAGAAAATAAATTCCACAGACAATTTTATTTGCCCATTATCTGTCTCAATGGACCGTGACCCGACTCCTTTAACTGATAACGAAGCAGGTAGACGGAACGATACATGCAATACAAGACTTGCAACGAACTGCTTAGGCCTGAGCATTAGCATTAGAGTTTTTCTTAAAACGTCAAATTCGCGATTCAAAACGTTACAATTGGCATGTTCTAGACACAGACCCTCAAACTAATACGGCTTATGTAAAAGAAATGTCGTAAGCAGTGTGTTCTATAAAACCTTAAGTTTCAGCTTCATCCGTCATTGTCCTTTATTTTGCTTGAAGATTTGCAGAAAATGAATTTTAAATGGTTCTTTTCTCTGATGCTTTGGCAGTAGTTATAATTATAGGATTATAGTACATGAAAAAAATATTTGTGCCCCCTTTTAAGCACATTGAGTGCACGGAGTAGTGCGAGATTCGGCATAGTTAAAGTTCATATGAAGAAGGAGAGTAGAAAAATAAAATGTATGTATAATATGTGTTACAATCAGATTAAACAATACTTTTTTCTAATTAGACGGTAGGACTCCCAGTACCAGGTTTGAGCTGACGGTTAGTATATTAATATGTCAATATAAAGCACATATTACTCTATGGTGAAACAGATGAATATGGATGCGTTCATACTGAATATGATTCTTCAGTTCTTCAGTTTCTAAAAAAGGAACTACAAATTTTATGTAGTAATTGAAAGTTGCGTTAGGATTTTAGTTGAGCTGACGGTTAATATATTAATATGTTAATGTAAAGCACATATTACTCTATGGTGGAACAGATGTATATGAAATCGTTCATACTGAATATGAAACTTCAGTTTTTCAGTTCCTAAAAAAGGAACTACAAATTTAATTTAGTAATTGAATGTTGCGTTAGGATTTTAGTGGAGCTGACGGTTAATCTATTAATATATCAATGTAAAACACATATTACTCTATGGTGGAACAGATGTATATGGATGCGTTTATACTGAACATGAAACTTTAGTTTTTCGGTTCCTAAGAAAGGAACTGCAAATTTAATATAGTAATTGAAAGTTGCGTTAGCATTTTAGTTGAGCTGACAGTTAATATATTAATATATCAATGTAAAACACATATTACTCTATGGTCGAACAGATATATATGGATGCGTTCATACTGCATATGAAACTTTAGTTTTACAGTTCCTAAAAAAGGAACTATAAATTTAATGTAGTAATTGAAAGTTACGTTAAGATTTGAGTGACTTTTTACAAAACATAATATTTTATCTTTGTGATGTTCCTTTTTTCTCCCATAGTCGTTTCGTTAGTGGGTTTTTGAATGAATTTTCTTTAAAAAATTCACTTACATAAGGAAATTGCTACTTTTGCATTTGGATCGGTTAAGCCCGTCAGTCAGGAAAATCGTACCAGTTTTCCTGCAAAATTTCTATACCTCTAGAAATAACAAAGCTATGGCAACCACATTGGGTACGGAGCTTTATAGTATATAATGTGAATTACGCACAAAAATTTAGATACATATTAAGTGTATATGTAATTTGAATGTTTATGAATTTTTTAACAAATTTTCGTCTAAATAATATTATATAGATTTATTTTGGTCTTTTTGAAGAAATAATTTTTGGAAGATTTTTTGTGAACTTTTGGTAATAGTAAATGTATAAATGTATAAATTATTGTAAAGGAAAAACTATTTCACATTTTCGTGAAAAATAATTGTTTAGCAAATTTTCGTAAAAAAAACATAATTTTCACTTTAACCTTTTTGTAATGAAAATGGCAATTTTCGTTAAAGAAACTCTTTGCAATTTTCATGCAAACATTTTTTTTTAATTTTCGTCAAAAAGCTTTTTGTGGATAATTATATTTTAGTAGGTATGTAAATAGCTTGAAGAGGTTGGTTGTACAGGAAAATCGAACCAGTTCTTTAGGGAACATTTTACGTTTATTTTCGGAAAATGATTGTACTTTTTCAAAAAATAAAGCTGCTTTGATGAAATAAGGTACGGTGTTTCTATTATATGTATGTTATACTAAATGCCATGCCATTTATTTAAAAAGACATATTTGCTATTAAAAACATTTTTATGAAAATCCACTACCATAACGCACTTACTGCGTTCAGACTTTATTAGTGAATTTTTTTTTAATCACTAATGAGGAGATTCCGACTTGAAATTTGAAAAAAGTTCTTCAAATAACCGCGAACTAGGCCCCCTAGAACCCATATCCAGGGTCAGTTTCAATTTTTATATGTTTATATATATATATATATATATATATATATATATATATATATATATATATATATATATTATATATATATATATATATATATATATATATATATATATATATATATATATATATATATATATATATGTATGTATGTATGTATGTATGTATGTATGTATCACACCAATAACTCAAAAATAATGGTCCGATTTTGATAAAATTCGGCACGTACCTTCCTTTTCCAAGTGGCATGGATAAATTCGTTAGTCACGAAAATCTTCCAGGTTTTCCCGGAAAAGCCTGTGTTTTCTTTCGAAAAAAAATTATATCTCCGGAAACAACAAAGTAAGAGCAACTAAATTTGGTACGCTGGTTTCTGTCATAAAGACTATCCTATGTCCCAAAATTCAGATCTATATCTTAAAAGACGAAAAAGTTTGAGGTAAATTAATTTTTAATTAATTAAATTGATTCAAAAAAGTTAAAACGTCAAAATTAATTGATCGGAATCTGAGTAAAAAATACTACAAGAAATTACTAACAAGCTCCCATATATGTATCTAAGTCGTTATTTTCCTTGATTTTGTTAAAATATAAGCAAAAAATCCATTGTAAATCAAAATGGTTTTGTGTAAATTGTAAAAAGTTAAATAGTGAACATGTATTATGCGATATACCTCTAATAAATACATGTCGAACGTAGCTCAGTGGCCTGAGTCTCTGTACATCATATAATCGACTCTTTCATGACGAGCTCTAATCCTAGTTAGTGACTTCACTTATCTAATCAGATTGTTGTTATTCCAATGATTTTTAGCGAGTTTTTTATAAAAAATAATTTGTTAAAAAGGAGATGAAAGTTTTAAGACTCAATTCAATTTGAATAGCATATCTGGTTGTTTGCTCTTGCCCTAGCTTAGTGAAACCGTTCCATATTTAATATAGGCGTAGATTTTTCCCGTGGCTTCACAAGTGCTTGTTTTAGTGAATTTTCTTTAAAAAAAATCACTAACGAGGAGATCCCAAATTTTAAATTTAGAAAAAATTTCTTCAAATGAGCGCGAACTAGGCCGCCTATCCAGAGTCAGTTTCAAGTTATATATATATATATATATATATATATATATATATATATATATATATATATATATAAAGGATGAACAATTTACCAAAATTTAGGTCTGTATGTGTAAAGAAAACAAAGTTAGAGGAATTTAAAGAAAAAAAAACAAATTGGGGCTTTCCTCATAACGTAAAAAGTCGCAATTTAAAACGACAAAACTGGCAATATTTAGACAAAGAACCTGAAAGAAATACGGATTGTGTAAAGACTGTTCTACAAACCCTTAAGTTTCAGCTACAACCATCATTGTCCTTCATTTTACTAAAATATTTTCAGAAAATAAATTTCAAATTGACCCGTTCTCTGATGCTTTGGCAGTAGTTTTAGTTAAGTTTGTGGTTTAACGGTCTATAATTTTTAGCTAATTTTCGTAGAAAAAATTCGTTAACGAGGAGACCGCGGCTTTTGAATTCCAAAAAGATTTCTTCAAATGAGCACAAACTAGGCACCCTATAATCCATATCCGGGTTTACTTTCTGTTTACATATATACAGGGTAATAAGTTTCTACGGTAAAGCTCAATATAATTGTTATTATGCAAGGTACGAAAAAAAAATTGTATACATTACCTATAGGGTGTCTTGAGCTGCATCTTATAAAATTATTTTGACAATCACATAAGTCCCATAAGTCGCTGGTGATAGCGACAATTTTTTACATTCCTTAATGCATTTTTGCATTTTTCATCGAAATATGATGCATTTTGGAAAAAAAATCGAGACGCAGTAAGTGCGTTTTGGTGGCGAATTTTCACTAAATCCTTCAAATTTCAATAACTCCATTTGCTATTAACCTAAGGTTTGTTGGCGAAGAAACCAGTTTTCTCGGAAACATTTTAAGTTTATTTTCGGCAAATTTTTGTACATTTTCAAACAAGTTATTTTGATAAAATATGGTACATTGTTTCTACTAGCTAGGCTATACCGGTAATCAGATTGATGCCTGCTCGCATTTGCTATTAAAAACATTTTAATAAAAATTCACTTCCATAACGCAGTTGCTGCGTCCAGACTTTTTATTAAATAAACACTCGTTGTATATAGATTATGTGCGATTAATATCAACAGAATTCAATCCTGTACATAAAAAATAATTAATTGGGCTGGGTTCACGTGTAAATACAGATCTCCTTGTTGTTTTTTAAAGCTCGCGTCTCTCGTTTATAGCCGTATATTCAATTTCAAAAATGTAACGAGTTACTTTTCGAATGAAACAGCAATTACCATTCGAGTTCCATACATTTTCCGGAAATTTGTCCCAGTATGTGATGGAATTTGGTTGATGTACAGCGATTCACTGCTAAATTAAGTAATAAAACCCAATCAAAGTAACCTTACGGCTTTATATGGCTTTATTCGGTATTATATAGCTTCATATAGCTCTATAGGATATATGAACTACGTCCGTAACCTGGTATGCATGTTTGTTTTAAATTTGTGTGGGAATTTAAAACAAAATCACAAACATCATTATAGCGGTTAGAACTTTGCAATTTGGTTTTCACTGTAGTAGCTTATGAACCTAGAAATTAGATATTGCAGTTGAAATTTAACTATTGTATTTTAAATTCCGACACAAATTTAAAACATTCTTGATTTTTTTTAAGAAAATCCACTAAAAATTCAAATTGGTTGCAGAAAAAAAAATCTGGACGCAACAAGTGCGTTATTGAAGTTAATTTTCATTAAAATGTTTTTAACAAGTAAATATGTCTCTCTAATGTACGCAGGCATCAATCTGGTTGCCGGTATAACCTATTTACTGGAGAAAATGTGCCGTATTTTATCACAATAACTTCCTATTTGAAAATGTAAAAAAAAATCAAAAATAAACTTTAAATGTTTCCAAAAAACTGGTTTGCTAGCCAACAAACCTTAGGTTAATAGCAAATTGAGTTATTGAAATTTGATGCATTTAATATAAATTCGCTACCAAAACGGACTCACTGCGCCTCGCTTATAATTAACGTATACAACTTTTTCTCGTATCTAGTATAATAACAGTTATATTGAACTTTACCGTAGAAATACGTCACCCTGTATATATGTAAACAGATAAAATCTGAAACTAAACCTTGATATGGGTTCTAGGGCGTCTAGTTTGCGCTCATTTGAAGAAATCTTTTTACAATTCTAAAGTCACGGGCTCCTCATTAAATAATTTTTTCTAAGAAAATTAGCTAAAAATTATAGGCAATTAAACCATAAACTGAACTAAAACTACCGCCAAAGCATCAGAGCAAGGGTCCATGTGAAATTAAATTTATGTAAATATATTTGTAAAATGAAGGACAATGACGGTTGAAGCTGAAACCTAAGGGTTTGCAGAACACTTTTCTTGCGGCATTTTCTTTTCATAATCCGTATTTGTTTCAGGTTCTTTGCCTAAATATTGCGAATTTTGACGTTTCAGATCGCAACTTGGTGTTTTGAGGAAAACTCCAAATTTCTTTTCTTTAACAGCCCATAACTTTTTTGTCTTCAAAGGTACATACCTAAATTTTGGTATGTGGTTTACCCTTTATAATATAAACATGCGTACCAAACTTGGTTGCCCTTACTTGATAATTTCCTTATATATAAACAATTTTTTTCTGAAAGAAAACATTTTGCGAGAGAACCTGTGCCGATTTTCCTGGCTAAGGAACCTGCCCAGGCTATTTGCAGATAAAAGGTACTCACCACATTTGATCAAGATCGGCCCATTATCTTTTAAGTTATCGGTGTGATACATATAATATATATATACAGGGTCGCTGATAAGTCTGGAAACGGTCGATTATCCGGGAAAATATACAAGGTGTCGAAAAAAGTTTTATACAAAAGTTTTTGGGTTCTTCAATGTCTACTAGGCGGTGATAATTTTATTTATACAGGGTTGGTCATACAGGCGTGGCACACCAATATTAATTTTTTTTAATGGAACACCCTATATATTATTCGATATTTCAATCCTTCTCTTAATTTTGAGCAACATTTATGAGAAGCATAATGCACCTAAACTCAATCGTTTCCGGGTAAATAAATAAATAAAAATAAACGCTACTGTTTTTAAAATCTATTGGATGAAGAACAAAAATAAATGAAAAGTAGAATATCTCTTGAAAACAATCTGTGAGTGTGAAAAGAACCGGTTGCGATGTTTTTAACATTGTTTGGAATCCCAAGATAAGATAAGATGCCCATAAGAAACGCAGTATTATTCTTTTGTTTTAAAATGTTTCCAGGACAACGAATATCAAACATTCATTCAGTGTCAACAGTTTTGAAACATTAGTAATTTAGTGTCAACAGTTTTTGTGCAAAATGGCAAGTTTAAGTGAAACCGAACGTATCGAAATTTTAATGATGATAGGGTACGGTGATAGAACACGAAGTTTTGCTCAAGTGGTGATTATGTTCAATGAGTTGCATCCTGAGCGGGAATCGATCTCCAAATCCACAGTTTCGAAAACTTTGCATCGTTTTCACGAAACTGGCGGTATCAAGGATAAACCTAGAACTGGAAGGCCAGTAACCGTTACAAATGAAGAAAATTCTTTGAATGTAATATTGGATGTGGTGGAAAATCCGAAAACTTCGGCACAGCAATTGGCTTTAAATCACAATATGAGTCGATATTCAATTCAAAAGATTACGAAGCGGGAAAAGTTCCGTCCATATAAAATTCATTTATTGCAAGAACTGAGTGAAGACGATTTTGATCGCAGAATCGAGTTCTGTGAACTTATTATGGAGAAGTTACGCCAAAATTTTAACTTTGCCAACCACATTTTGTTTTCCGACGAATCTACATTTTGTTTGAATGGACAAGTCAACCGACACAACTGTAGGTACTGGTCAGACGAAAACCCACATTGGATGGAACAAATTCACACCCAAAGACCGCAAAAAGTAAATGTTTGGTGTGCTATTATTGGTGGACATATCATAGGACCTTATTTTATACACGGTAATTTGAACTCTGCTCGATATTTGACACTTTTGCAAGAATCAATTGTTCCAGACGTAAGTCGATTATTTCCGAACAATAACGACCCAAATCTACCAGCGGAAGAAATATGGTTTCAGCAGGATGGGGCACCCCCCCATTTTGGAATTGAGGTACGGGAATATCTGAATCAAACCTTTCCTGGCAGATGGATAGGGCGCAGTGGAACTATTGAATGGCCAGCTAGGTCTCCCGACATGACGCCGCTTGACTTTTTTTTGTGGGGTCATGTAAAAAATTTAATTGACCAAAATAGACCGCAGAATATTGAAGAGTTGCAAGCAAGGATTGTGCATGAAATTAATAACATTCCTCAAAACGCTCTTGTAAATGCAGTGCAATGTTTTGTTAAGCGAATTCATTATTGTCAGGAGGTCAATGGAGAACACTTTGAACATCTTATAAAATAGGATTCCAAACAATGTTAAAAACATCGCAACCGGTTTTTTTCACACTCACAGATTGTTTTCAAGAGATATTCTACTTTTCATTTATTTTTGTTCTTCATCCAATAGATTTTAAAAACAATAGCGTTTATTTTTATTTATTTTTTTACCCGGAAACGATTGAGTTTATGTACATCATGCTTCTGATAAATGTTGCTCAAAATTAAGAGAAGGATTGAAATATCGAATAATATATAGGGTGTTCCATTAAAAAAAAATATTGGTGTGCCACGCCTGTATGACCAACCCTGTATAAATGAAATTATCACCGCCTAGTAGACATTGAAGAACCCAAAAACTTTTGTATAAAACTTTTTTCGACACCTTGTATATTTTCCCGGATAATCGACCGTTTCCAGACTTATCAGCGACCCTGTATGTATATATATATATATATATATATATATATATATATATATATATATATATATATATATATATATATATATATATATATATATATTGAAACTGACCCTAGATATGGGTTCTAGTGGGAATAGTTCGCGCTAATTTGAAGAAATTTTCTCAAAATTCCAAACTAGGGATCTTCTCATTAGTGAATTTTTTAAAGAAAATTCACTAAAAACAAGCACTTGTGAAGCCAGGGGAACAGTTTACGACCATATTAAATATATATATATATATATATATATATATATATATATATATATATATATATATATATATATATATATATATATATATATATATATATATATATATATATATATATTGAAACTGACCCTAGATATGGGTTCTAGTGGAACTAGTTCGCGCTAATTTGAAGAAATTTTCTCAAAATTCCAAACTAGGGATCCTCTCATTGGTGAATTTTTTAAAGAAAATTCACTAAAAACAAGCACTTGTGAAGCCAGGGGAACAGTTTACGACCATATTAAATATATATATCTATATATATATATATATATATATATATATATATATATATATATATATATATATATATATATATATATATATATATATATATATATATATATTGAAACTGACCCTAGATATGGGTTCTAGTGGAACTAGTTCGCGCTAATTTGAAGAAATTTTCTCAAAATTCCAAACTAGGGATCCTCTCATTGGTGAATTTTTTAAAGAAAATTCACTAAAAACAAGCACTTGTGAATCCAGGGGAACAGTTAACGACAATATTAAATATGGAACGGTTTTACTAAGTTAAGGCAAGAGCAAAGCAGATATGCTCTTAACATTGAATTAATTTTTTAAAGTGTTCATCTCATCTTTATGAAATTATTTTTTTATACAAAAGATCGCTAAAATATTTATCGAAATCATATTACATAACGGTAAAATGAAATGAGAGCCTAAAAAATATTAAAAAGTGGAGTCACTAACTAGGATTACAACTTGTATTATTATAAAACTCGATTATCTGATGCAAGCACTGAGATCGCTGGACCACCGTCGACATGACAGCTGTATGTATTAGCAGGTATATACTCTAGTATGTTATTTTCTCACGTCTTTAATAATTATAACAAACAATTTTTATTTACAATGGATTTTTTGCACATATTTTAACGAAATGAAGGAAAATAACGACTTAGACGTAGATCTAGGAGCTAGTTAGTCATTTCGCGTCGTATTTTCACTCACATTAACACGACTACCATAATTATCAATTTTGACGTTTTAACATTTTATTATTGTTATTATTATTATGTTTATTTAATTAAATTATACAATATGCAATACACAATAAGTCTATGACTTGTGCTGTGTTTATAATCAGGTGCTTACCTATAACTTTTTGTCTTTTAACTTAGAGATCTGAATTTTGGCACATAAGATACTCTGTGTGGCGGAAACTAATGTTCCAAATTTGGTTGCCCTCACTTTGTTATTTCCGGAGACATAAGTTTTTTCCAAAAGAAAACACGGGAAAACCTACGCTGATCTTCCTGTATAACAAACTTATCTAAGCCACTTGCAAAGGGAAGGGTGGAACCAAATTTGATCAAAATCGGTCCAGTCTTTTTTGAGTTAACGGTATATATATATATATATATATATATATATATATATATATATATATATATATATATATATATATATATATATATATATATATATATATATATATAATTTTAGAAATCACTACCCCTATTTATATTTCCTAGACAAAAACAAATTTACATACACAATAGTTAGCTTCATATGTCTCTTTGGTACTTTTCGACTTCAATCAAATTTAGAAAAAAGTTGTTTTTTTCATGTTTGTTATTTTATAGTAATTAGTTATAGTAAAACTCATGTTATATGTAAGTATTTTAAACTTTCATATTTTTCCTATGTAAATTGTAAACTTTTTTCTTTCCATGTTGTAGCCTTGAGAATGGAATAAACTATTCCGAAAGCTCGGCTTTTAATAAAGAATTTTATTTTGTACCTCACGGCTTTCCCACAATTGTTTTAAGTGAATATATATATATATATATATATATATATATATATATATATATATATATATATATATATATATATATATATATATATATATATATATATGAGACATACTTGGTTCTCGGGTGGAACCGCGTCAAGAATTTATGGAAACTCGACGTTTCGGCTCCTGTTTTGGAGCCATTTTCAAGAGGTAAAGGAAATATGTAAGTACACTCTAAGGCCTCAATCTTCCTACTCTTTAGAGCGGTGGACAAAAGTGGGTTGGGTTCTGCCTACTCTCCAAATCTCGCCGGAGACCCTCTGTGAAGTCTCAGCGTGTTCAACCCTAGGCCTCAGAGAGATCTGGCAGTTCGTTGCAGGTCTTGTCTTATATATGTCGTTCCGTCTACCTGCTTCGTTGTCAGTGAGAGTAGTGGGGTCAAGGTCAATTAAGTGGGGGGGGGGGGTTGGTCACGGTACTTGGAGGATGAGGAGGATTAAGCGGGTCGCCGGCATTTGTTAAGTCAGGTAATGGGGAAATAAAATTGTCTGTGAAACTTATTTTCTGTTTGTCTGTTTGTAATGAAGATATAATAGGTTTCCAAGTGGTCGGAAGGGGAAGACCATCATCTCTCTTATTTAAACAATCCGAACGTTTTTCAATCTCGATTGCTTCGCAGATAATTCTCGTTTTGAAGCTGTAAACCGGTGCTATTGTTTTGGCATTATCGAAGTCTATTTTGTGTCCTGTATGAATATGATGCATAGCCAGCGCCGATGAGGGGTCGGATTTTCTAACTGCGAGGGTGTGTTCATATATTCTATTATGGATGATTTTATTTGTTTGTCCTACTAGTATGTCTCACATTAAAAACCGCGGAAATCTTTCTGCACACACACACACACACACACACACACACACACACACACACACACACACATATATATATATATATATATATATATATATATATATATATATATATATATATATATATATATATATATATATGAATATATATATATACATATATATAGATAAAAATCTGGATATGGGTTCTAGGGAACCTAATTCGCGTACATTTGAAGAAATGTTGTCAAAATTCAAATCGAGATCGCCTCATTACTGAATTGTTTTTAAGAAAATTCACTAACACTCCAAAATACTAGAAATGGAAGTGATCAGCAGCATAATTCCATCTTATGTATTAAACAATTTAAATTGAGTTAGAGGACGCACGTTCAATTGATGCACTAATGAAATGTCGAATAATTGAAAAAGCAATCACTTCGCGGATGCCGTTTAATATTAAACTTTGTAGCTGTAGGCGATGCAAGGATACAACTTAATCTCATGTTCATTACGTTTCAGTCTAGATGATTTGCCTATGTTTGTTCAAACCGCGACTCTACACCCTCCCACCCCACTGCAGAATCTCATCTCCTATTACAATGAATTCATTTCTGTTCGTATCAACGTGCAAACAAGTCGGAAGGAGCTTTTTCGATCATCATTAGAGGTTCAAGTTTAGTAACGTATATTTTTATGGAAGGCAGTGTTTTCTTATAACCATGAATATGATATTCATTATAATGATTAGAAAAACGATTATTTCTTTCATTTTTATCATCATTATCGTCTGAAAGCGATGAGGCAGCCATTCTGTAAATTTAGAGAATTTAGAAATTTTGATCATAGCGCATTTAGCGAATTCTTATGTTGGCTTACATTTGTTGGAATTTATGATTCACAAAATGTCGATGAAAAACTTTTTATACTTCATTTTCTAATATTTGATACCTTTGATATATTTGCTATAATTACCAAGCAGCACGCTTCATGGGTAACGGACAATATAAAATTTCGTGTGTTATTGAAAGACAAGGTACGACTACGATTCGCTAAAAGTAAGAAGAGTCAGGACGCAGTAAGTGCGTTATAGAAGTGAATTTTCTTTAAAATGTTTTTAATAGCAAATATTTTTCTTTAATGCAAGCCGGAATCAATTTGGTTTTGGGTATAACCTATATAGAAAGAACAATGTACCTTATTTGTCCAACATAACTTGTTTGAAAATGTACAAAAATTTTCCGAAAAGAAACTTAAAACGTTTCCGAGAAAACTCGTTTCCTAGCTGACAAACCTTAGGTCAATAGCAAATTGCGATATTGAATTTTGAAGAGTTTAATGAAAATTCGCTACTAAAACGGACTTACTGCGTCTCGATTTTTTTTTACAAACATGCATCAGATTTCGATGAAAAATGCAAAAATGCAATAAGGAATGTTCAAAAAAATTTTAGGTAGCACAAACGACTTATGGGCTGTCGTGTTGTTGTCAACATAATTTTATAAGATGCAACTCAAAACACCCTATAGGTAACGTATACAATTTTTTCTCGTATCTCGCATAATAACAATTATATTGAGCTTTACCGTAGAAATGCGTCACCCTGTATATATGTAAACAGAAAGTAAACCCGGATATGGGGGGGTTAGTTTGCGCTCATTTGGAGAAATCTTTTTAGAATCCAAGGCCGCGGTTTCCTCATTAACGATTTTTTTCTACGAAAATTAGTTAAAAATTATAGACCATTAAACCATAAATATAACTAAAACTACTTCCAAAGCATCATAGAAAGTGTCTATTTGAAATGAATTTTCTGGAAATATTTTATTAGAATGAAGGGCAATGATGGTTGGAGCTGAAACTTCAGGGCTTGCAGAACACACTTTACATGATACGTATTTTTTTTAGGTTCTTTGCCTAAATGTTGCCAATTTTGACGTTTGAAATCACGAGTTTTTACGTTTTGAGGAAAACCCTTTGTTTTTTTAATGCCTCTAACTTTTTTATCTTTAAACTTACAGACCTAAATTTTGGTAAATTGCTCACCCTTTATATATATATATATATATATATATATATATATATATATATATATATATATATATATATATATATATATATATATATATATATATATATATATTTGAAACTGACCCTGGATATGGGTTCTAGGGGGCCTAGTTCGCGCTCATTTGAAGAATTTTTTTCAAAATTCAAAAGTCGGTATCTCCTCGTTAGTGAATTTTTTTAAATGAAAATTCATGAAAACGAGCACTTGTAAAGCAACGAGAAAGGTCAACGAACGTATTAAATATGGAACGGTTTCGCTAAGTTAGGGCAAGAACAAAAAACCAGATATGATATTCAAATTGAATTAAGTCTTAAAACTTTCATCTCCTCATTGCCTAATTATTTTCTATACAAAAACTCGCTAAAAAGTTCATCGAAATAACAACAAACTAATTAGATAACGGTAAACTGAAATGAGACTTAAAAAAAATGAAAAAAAGTAAAGTCACTAACTAGCATTCGAACTCGTCATGCAGAAGTTCATTCCGGAGATATAATTTTTATAATTTTTTTTCGAAAGAAAACACAAAATTTTCCGAGAAACTTGGGCCGATTTTCCTGAGTAACGAAATTATCCAAACCACTTGCAAAAGAAAGGTATGTGCCAAATTTGATCAAAATGGGACCATGATTGTTTGAGTTATATATATATATATATATATATATATATATATATATATATATATATATATATATATATATATATATATATATATATATATATATATATACATACATATATTTATATATATATATATATATATATATATATATATATATATATATATATATAGTTCGAAAATTTTTCTATATTCAGAAGTCGGGATCTCCTCATTAGTGAATTTTTTTTAAAATAAAATTAACTAAAAGTAGAACATTAGAATTACTGCAAATAGCTTAAAAATTATACAAATTCGGTGATCAAACGAGAGAAAAATATTTGAATACATCTTGGTTCGCATAATGCAAATAAAGTATGGAGTCTCAAGAAAATAAAGTCAGGAGAGAAGGCAGAATTACGAATGACTGAAAGTAAGAATAACCTGGATGCAAGAAGTAAGTTATGGTGGTGAAAAAAACATGCAAATAATCTAGCATGTTTTTTTTTCTTATTGCATCTGATAGACATCCCACAAAGATGATTTTTATATTTTTTTCATTTTACATACTAGAAACATAATGATGCACAAAATATTTAAAAAGGGAAATTTCATAATTGATGTCAAACACCATTTTTGTGCCGCCATAAAATGTGACATCACAGGACAGTACAATAGTCAGCAATGAACTTGCTTCTCTGTTTTTACATCCTGTGTTTCAATTTATTGATTGAATTATGGCTTCTGCACTTGACTTTCTTTGATAATATATACATATTTTGATATGTAAAATAAAGCTTATATAAATAGGGTATAGTATCAATGTGTAACAAATACGACTAAACTCCAGAAAAACTAATTTTTATTTTTCCAAGAGTACCTCAAATTAGAAAGCAATGGTGCAAAGTTATAAAGCGAGATGAAAAGGAAAATTCACAGTTATCTGAGAAAACCGCCTTATATTGTTTTGAAGACCGTTTTAATGTAAATGCCTCCTCATTTTCACAATTTTCACAATTTCAAAATGAATATTAGTGATATAAGATTAAAATTCTTATCATACATTCTTAAGTTGGGTTGTAATTTTTATGTGATCAAGGTAGGTTATCTGTACATATTAAGTATCAAGTTTAGATATTACTCTTAGTATTTGCAACTGGCAAAAATCATGGTTATTAATTAACGAAATTTTGCTTCCGTTAATTATCTGTAATTATTTCAGACAACATTGTTCTACCAAAAACATATGGTAGATTTGAGGTTATGTTGTTGCCATGTCATGTTGACTTCATTCAAAGCAAAATATATCACAAATCATATGAATAAGTACATGATATACTTGGTTAGATATGTCTTCAACTAGCAGTGATTTTTTACAGCTTTTGCTTATTAACCGACTTTAAAAAATGGAGAAGGTTTCAATTCGACTGTATGTTTTTATGTGTGTTACCTCAGAACTTTTTTCTAGGTGAACCGATTTTGATGATTCTTTTTTTATTTGAAATCTGGTGCTTCTCGTGTGGTGTGGTCCTATATAAATTTGATCAAGATCTGACCAGTAGTTTTTGAGTTATCCTGAATTTACCTCCGATAACACGTTAACAAATGGTGGCAGCGTTATATGCATTTTTGAGTTATCCCTAATGAAGTCGGTTTTCTATTTTTTAAATGTTTACTTGTTTTATTTCAGCACTTATAAAGTCTGGATTTTTACCAAAGAATGATTTCATCATAAATGAGTGAATTGTTGACCAATTATCTGATTGCGCCTGTTGAAAACCCTTATCTCCCATTTTATTACGCACACTTTACAATATTCAGCTGGAAGAAACACAATAAACGAATAAACTTCACCACGATGTTACGAAACAAGCGACAATACTTATCATACCATTAAAACAAACGCAAACATGATATTTACTACCGAACTACGTCACGACCAATAGCAGAAGTGATAATAGTTCCAAATCTTTTTATTTTAAAAGACTTTTTCTGTTCACTATACATGTTTTTGGGTATGTTCATGCGTGTAGTAATGTTCTATATATATATATATATATATATATATATATATATATATATATATATATATATATATATATATATATATATATATATATATATATATATATATATATATATATATTAGGTGTTATTTTTCATGAAAGCAAATATCAAAGTTGGTTAGCAGTCTAACCTTTATAACAAAGAATGTACCATAGGTATTTCATTAAATTAACTTTATTGTTTTAAAAGTCTGGACGCAGCAAGTACGTTACGAAAGTGAATTTTGATAAAAATGTTTTTAATGGCCTCTTTAATGCACGCTGTATCAATTTGGTTACCGGTATAACAAACTATATAGTAGAAACGATATTTTATCAAAATAACTTATTGTTGAAGATAAAAAAAAATCCCAAAAAAAACTTGCAGCATACCTCTATAATCTCAGTGCGACTGTTTGACCAAAGACTTTTACGTGTTTGACGTTCAGTGTGAACGTATCTATATACATCTATTTGACAATAATAGTAATATGGGTTTGACATTGACAGATTAGATATTAACGGTCAGCTCAGAACTACCACGCACCGGGAAGCCGACTATATAATTAAAACAGGACATTGTTTATTCTATTTATCCGTAAATTATATCCTTCTGCACTTCTTTTTTAGTGAATTTTCTTAGAAAAAATTCACTAATGAGGAGATCTCGACTTTTGAATTTTGAAAAAATTTCTTCAAATGAGCGCGATCTAGGACCCCTAGAACTCATATCCGGGGTCAGTTTCAATTTTTATATGTTTATATATATATATATATATATATATATATATATATATATATATATATATATATATATATATATATATATATATATATATATATATATATATATATATATATATTTATATATATGTATCACACCGATAACTCAAAAAATAATGGGGCGATTTTGATAAAATTTGGCATGTACCTTTCTTTTGTAAATGGCTTGGATAAGTTCGTTAGTCAGGAAAATCTAACGAGGTTTTCCGGGAAAATTTTGGGTTTTCATTCGAAAAAAATTCTTATCTCAAAAAATAATGGGCCGATTTCAATAAAATTTGGCACGTACCTTCCCCTTGTAAATGGCGTTGACAAGTTTGTTAGTCAGGAAAATCGGCCGAGGTTTTCCGGGAAAATTTTGAGTTTTTATTCGAAAAAAATGTTATCTCAAAGAATGATGGGCTGATTTTGATAAAATTTGGCATGTACCTTTCTTTTGTAAATGGCTTGGATAAGTTCGTTAGTCAGGAAAATCTAACGAGGTTTTCCGGGAAAATTTTGGGTTTTCATTCGAAAAAAATTCTTATCTCAAAAAATAATGGGCCGATTTCAATAAAATTTGGCACGTACCTTCCCCTTGTAAATGGCGTTGACAAGTTTGTTAGTCAGGAAAATCGGCCGAGGTTTTCCGGGAAAATTTTGAGTTTTTATTCGAAAAAAATGTTATCTCAAAGAATGATGGGCTGATTTTGATAAAATTTGGCATGTACCTTCCCTTTGTAAATGGCTTTGATAAGTTTGTTAATCTAAAAAATCGGACGAGGTTTTCCGGAAAAATTTTTAGTTTTCATTTGAAAAAAAATTTTATCTTAAAAAATAAAAAAATTATGATAACCAAATTTGGTAGGTAGGTTTACGATATAAAAAGTAAACTATACACCAGAATTTAGATTTCTATGTTACAGGAAAAAAAAGTTATAATAAAATATGTTGTGCCAGATCATTTCTATGAAAATTCACTACCATAACGCACTTGCTGCGTCGAGGCTTTTTTTCTTATCTGCTTTAACTATGCCGAATATCACGTTTAGTCGTTTGCGCAATGTGCTTAAAATGGCTACAAAGTTTTTTCCTCGCCTATTAAAATATAGATATTGAGCTGTACCGTAGAAAGTTTTCACCCTGCATATGTGAGTTCTAGTGACGCAAATTCGTGCTCATTTGAATAAATCTTCTCACAATACAAAAGTCGCGGTCTCCTCAATAGTAAGTTTTTTTAATGTAAATTCTCTAAACATTATAGACCATTGAACGTTAAACTCCATAACTAACACTACTGACAAAGTATCACAAAATGGGTCTATTTGCTATAATTTTCTGCAAATATTGTAATAAAATGAAGGATAATGACGGTTGAAGCTGAAATTTCAGACTTTGTATAACACGTTCCTTGCGACATTTTCTCCACCTAACCCTTATTTTTTAGGTTCTTTGTCTAGATGTTGCACAATTGTGACGTTCTATCGCGACTTTACCGTTTTAAGAAGAAAAAGCATAAAATTTTTAAAGTAATTTTTCCGGTATTTCTGGATTTTTCGGGCCAAGAAACTTAATATTGGCTTGTAATATACAATATATTTTGTTATCCCCGCAAAATATTTCCAATGTATGCATCTCTCTGGTCTTCAGTGGCACCCAAAACATTTTTTATACCTATCCCTTTTTTCTTTGAACTAAGAGATCTAAATTGTAGCATATGGTATGCCTTCTATTATGTAAACCTGTGGAGCAAGTTTGGCTGCCATAACTTTGTTATTTCCGGAAATATAATTTTTTCCGAAAGAAAATTTTCCAGGAAAAACTGGTCAGATTTTGCTGGCTACCGTACTTATCCAAACCACTTGCAAAAGATGCACCCACCAAATTTAATCAAAATCGGCTCATTAGTTTTTGAGTTATCGGTGTGATATATATACAGATACATTCATTGACCACTTAAAAATACAATAATTGTGTCGAAATACACTAGTAAAAAATCCAAGTTTTAAAAGTATAGAGCAAAATACACAGACATATAAATTAGTTAAAATTAACTATCAATAAATGAACCCTGCAAAATACAAATTACTAAATGTGAACACACAGACTAAGTCACATAAAAGCGAAAAGAACAAACAACAAAAATACAAAGCTGTATATACACACGGCCATATATACAGCGTTATCTAAAATTCATACAAACGCCGAGATACAAACACTATAGTACTATGGAGGCATCCATGTACTCACGGACTGAATAGTAAGCGTTTTGCTTAAAGTAATGCTTTATATCATTTTTAAATTTCCCCTAATCTAAGGACTTTATATGAACTGGTAGCTTATTATGTAAGGCGATATGCAAAGAATTGTTTACCGATTTTTGTAGTCTAAATCTCTGCGTATTAAACTAGCAGATCTTGTACTATAGTCATGGTGTGCAGAGTTTAGTTGATAATCAAATTTATCCGTGTATATATTCAATAACTGATTAAAGATGTATATCGTGGTAAGAGTCATAATGTTGTGCAAATATAGACTTTATGAATTTCGTTACCATAACGCACTATATCTGAATCGAGACGTTGTTGTTTCTCTGACAATAAATCTAAGTGCAGGTGACATAATTAGGGGAACAAACACTGAAGTGCATTTGCTTGTTATACAAAAATTGTGTGAATAAACTTAGTTGGCATGGCATGAGAATTTGTGGCTGGTGTTGGAGAACTTAGTCTTCAGGAGATAGCTAAGTATGCATTAATGTTGTTTGGAGTCCATAAATGTTGTTCACAATACCCGGAGTCTACATAGAGATTAGGGGTAGCAGAGAGAGAGAAGGCTCCAAAGTTGTTATAGTGGTAATTCACTTCCCTGGGAACGTGTCTTGCCAGACGGTGGCCGATGTACCGGCGCGCTCTACAAGGCCGCCTTGGATCCTTGCTTGCTTTATTTCACAAATGGCACGTCATCTTGCACCACCAATATAACTATTAGATCTATTTAAAACTTCCCCGGACACGGTGTTGCATCTGCTAGTTGCGCAAGTTTGTTTCCATTAAGGAGCAACATAAACAGTTTTTCTTGTACTTGTTCCCCAAGCAAGGGTGTTTATTGCTTGATGCTAGACTTAAATTTGAAACTTGACTTTATTACTGATAAGGTACTAAGAACGGAACAGTTGAGAAATATTATGAGCAATATAACTACCAGCTTCAAAGTCTCTGGAACTTTGTTATCATTTTAGCAGTCCAGAAAACGCATTATGGTAGCGAATTTTCATAGAAATATTTTTAGCAGCAAATAGGTATTTTTTTTTAATGAGAGCTCGCATCAAATTTAGTTTCTGGTATAACCTATATATTAAAAACACTCTACCACATTTCATCAAAATAACTTTATTGTTTAAAACTATACATTTTTCAAAAACAAACTTAAAACCTTGGCGAGAAAATCGGCTTCATAGCTAACGAACCTTAGGTTAATAGCAAACTGAGTTATTGAAATTTGAAGCTTTAATAAGAATTGGCTTCCATAACGCACTTGCTGCTGAGAACATCTAACCCAACAGTGAAGCGATAGAAGTAGTCTCCAAGTCTGTATATAGTAATGAATATAAGACGTTTTTGATAAAAAAGCAAATTTTTATCACCAAAGACTTCTGGCCCATTATGTGATTGTAACAATAATTTTATAAGATGCAGCTCAAGACACCCTATAATTAACGTAAACAATTTTTCTCGTATATTGTATAATAACGGATATATTTAGCTTTACCGTATGAATTCGTTACCCTGTATATATTGTATAAACATATAAACTGAAACTAACGAAATATGGGTTCCAGGGGGCCTCATGTGAACAAATATTCAAAATTAAAAAGTCGCGGTCTTCTCGATGGAGTATTTTTTCTTCGAAAATTTGCAAAAATTCTAGAATATTAAACCATAATGAGTTTACTTGGAAAACCCAAATCCAATATGTACATTGGTTGGAATTTCTCAGTTCATAATACAGCCTGTCTTCTCTGGGTCGGTTTTGACTCCATCTGGAGTGATAATATGGCCTAAGTACTTGACTGCTTTTTGAAAGAGACAGCACTTCTTCGGATTTAATTTCAAATAGGCTCCCTTTAGTTTCTGAAACACTTGTTCAACATTCTTCATGTGATCTTCGAACGACTTACCCAAGATAATGACGTCATCCAGGTACACGAGGCATGTTTTCCAGTGTAGACTTCTCAAAACTGTCTCCATTAGACGCTCAAAAGTGGCTGGAGCATTACACAACCCAAATGGCATGACGTTGAACTGCCACAGTCCACTACCAGTGGTAAACGCAGTCTTTTCTTTATCTTTGGGCTCAATCTCGACTTTCCAGTAGCCACTTTTCAAGTCCAATGTCGAAAACCATCTTGCACCTGCCAGTGTATCAAGTGTATCATCAATTCTGGGAAGTGGATAGCTGTATTTCTTAGTGACATCATTTAACTGGCGGTAATCTACACAAAACCTTGTGGAGCCATCTTTCTTTTTAACTAACACTACTGGAGAGGCCCAAGGGCTTTGCGATGGTTCTATAACTCGTGCCTGCTCCATCTTCCTTAGCATGGTGTCAACTTCGTGCTGTTTTGTCAATGGTACCATTCGCGGTGGTTGCTTGATTGGTACAGATGTCCCAGTCTCAATGCGATGGCGTACTAGGTATGTCCTTCCAAAATCGTTCTTGTCGGTTACGAAAACGTTGCGATATTTGGACAGCAATTTAGCCACTGATTGCTTCTGTTGTGGAGATACATTTCCACTAGCTTCTGCTAGGACGTCGCGTAGATGTTCTGGAAGTGGTTCATCCGGGATGGACGAGGCTGGGTCTTCTTGGTCGTGGCAACGCCGTATGATGGTTACTGGCGAGAATGTTCCGATTTCGGAACCTTTGGAAATCTTCTGATCAAAGCTCTTAAGGTTGACTACTCTGACAGCTGCCAGCTCTTTTGCTTGAACATAAGTTTTACCGACTAGTAGAGCCTTCTTAAAAAGATCGTTGTCTTCTGGTTCTATAATACCCACTACTTGTCCCGAAATGTCTCCAATTATCTCCACTGGGACAATACTTTCACTCTGGGCTCTCACAACGACACCTTCTTTGGCCGTGACTTTTCTCATTGTAAGGTTATTGACAGTCGACATGACTACTTCCTCATCACCGATATTTTAAACATTATTCTCGAGATCTAACTTGATACCATGACCTTGTAGAACATCTAGTCCAAGTATAATGGGGTCTGATATGGCGGCAACAATAACCCGCTGTTTGGTTTTCCAAGCTCCAATTTGTATCTTAACCTCAGTCTCACCAAATTCGCGAATCTATTCGCCACCAGCTGCGGTCACTTGGTAGTTACTTTCTGGCTCTCTTACCCGCCATCTTGGTACCATATCACGCCGGATTATCGTTCTGGATGCGCCAGTGTCTACAACCATTTGAGCCTTCTTGTCGCCGATGTATCCGTCTACGATGAGCGTGTTGCCAGAATCGTTGACCAGTGAAACAGTTGTCAACTTCGGGGCATTGTGGTGGGCAGCCAGCTCTCGCCCCTTGAAGCTAGCTGCATTTAGTTTTCCTGTGCGTTGGTTGAAGATGATCTTGGGGCCCGACATTCACTCCTTATGTGTCCCACCTTGCCACAGTTCCAACAACGTATGCCACTTGCACGATGAGCTTGCGTTGGCTCCTTATGAGTAGTGTGCTTCATTGGTTCTTCTAGTTTCTCTAATCGCTGCACAACATTGGATAAGTCTGCTTTATTTTCCTCTTCTGAGACTTGGAGACTGCGAACCCTCACATTTCCTTTATAAGCTTGCTTGGCAGCTTCAAATTCTAGCGAATGTACCAAAGCATTGTTCAAGTTTTTGTGTCTCGCCATCCTCAGCGCCTGTTGAGTTTCGGTATCCCTGATGCCGTCAATGAATGTGCTCTTCAGTACGGCATACTAATTGCAGCAAAAATGCACCAAAAATAACATTGCATGCATTTTTGCTGCAATTAGTATGCCGTACTGAAGAGCTCTAATGAGAGCGAAACCGGTCTACGGTTCTAATTGTTGCGAGAATGCATCTAGTCTTACATACTTTGTCCCTATATTGGGGTAGAAATGGGCCAGGGCTAACAATTTTTTAAATTGTTAGTTAGTTGTATACCGTCTCTATTTTTAATACTCTGTATTATTTGGAGCGGGCGTGACAACAAGTACTTGGTTCCGAACTAGGTGGCGACACGTTCGCTACTCACTTAGTGTTTTAAGACTGGCTATACGATAGCCGTGTTATTTTTGGTGCATTTTTGCTGCAATTAGTATGCCGTACTGAAGAGCTCTAATGAGAGCGAAACCGGTCTACGGTTCTAATTGTTGCGAGAATGCATCTAGTCTTACATACTTTGTCCCTATATTGGGGTAGAAATGGGCCAGGGCTAACAATTTTTTAAATTGTTAGTTAGTTGTACACCGTCTCTATTTTTAATACTCTGTATTATTTGGAGCGGGCGTGACAACAAGTACTTGGTTCCGAACTAGGTGGCGACACGTTCGCTACTCACTTAGTGTTTTAAGACTGGCTATACGATAGCCGTGTTATTTTTGGTGCATTTTTGCTGCAATTAGTATGCCGTACTGAAGAGCTCTAATGAGAACGAAACCGGTCTACGGTTCTAATTGTTGCGAGAATGCATCTAGTCTTACATACTTTGTCCCTATATTGGGGTAGAAATGGGCCAGGGCTAACAATTTTTTAAATTGTTAGTTAGTTGTATACCGTCTCTATTTTTAATACTCTGTATTATTTGGAGCGGGCGTGACAACAAGTACTTGGTTCCGAACTAGGTGGCGACACGTTCGCTACTCACTTAATATGTTCGGTGTCAATAATATGTTTTGCAAATGTATATTTGTCAGCGTGGTTATTTCTAAATGCAGAAATATGTTCTTTGTATCGGGTGTTAAAATTCCTAGAAGTTTGACATATGTAGATTGCGTTACAATGTGTACAAGCTAATTTATAAACTCCAGCTTTTGTCAGGAAACAAGATTTTTCTTTCGCGTTAAATAGTAAATCACGCGTCGTGTTGTAAGATTTAAAAGCTACCTTATTATTTATAGGTATTTAAAATTTTGGAAATGTTTTCTGAAATGGTTCCAAAATAAGTTATCGAAACGTATCTGTTGTATTCTTTGTCTCTAATATTTGGATAAATTAAATTAATCGCCAATTTGTATTCTTTTCTCTCGATCATTTTATCTATTATTTTAACAGAGTAGCCATTATTAAATGCTGTTTGCTTAATTATTGAAATTTCTTTTTCAAAATTGTTCTGTGGCATAGGTATTGAAAATGCACGATGTATCATAGAATGGTAGGCTGACAGCTTTTGTGAAAAAGGGTGACATGAATCGTATGGTATGGTTGTGTCAGAGTAAGTTGGTTTCCTATATATTGAAAAGTCAAATGAATTATTACCTAACTTTCTTAATTGTTAAGTCTAAAAAAATTATACAACTGTTAGCTTCTTCTTCTAAAGTAAACTTAATATTTGTGTGAAAGTTATTAATAAAATTCATTTAATTCTGTATAACTACCTTGAAAACATGCTAAAATATCATCTAAGTATTTGTATCAAAAGACAATCTTTTCCGAAAGTTCTGATGTATAGAATGGCAACCGATCTTTATTTGTAGTTGTCGTGATTCCGTACTAATTCAATTTTAATCTGTCGGAGAATGCTGTCAAGCAGCGAAACTATAGTCACAGAAACGTTGAAGAACATCTTAGAACATCCAGAATTCGTAAGGGCCACTTGCTCCAGTTAGCTTACGCGCTGGCTACGTCCTTCACCACTAAAAACCAACAGTGAAGCCAGAGAAGTAGTCACCAAGTCTGTATGTAGTATGGACAAGTTTCACCAAGTAAGGGCAACAACAATCAATGAAAATTTATATCTCTAGGTATAAGCGTTTAATTTAAAAAAGTTTGGTGTCAGAACATTTCTATGAAAATTTTTTGTATGGATATATTAGTGAATTTTCGTAGAAAAAATTCACTAATGGGGAGATCCCGACTTTTGAATTTTGAAAAAATTTTTGCAAATGAGCGCGAACTAGGACCCCTAGAACCCATATCCGGGGTCAGTTTCAATTTTTATATGTTTATATATATATATATATATATATATATATATATATATATATATATATATATATATATATATATATATATATATATATATATATATATATATATATATATATATATATATATATATATATATATATATATATATATATATATATATATATATATATATATATATGTATCACACCGATAACTCAAAAAATAATTGGCCGATTTTGATAAAATTTGGCATGTACCTTTCTTTTGTTAATAGCTTGGATAAGTTCGTTAGTCAGGAAAATCGGACGAGGTTTTCCGGGAAAATTTTGAGTTTTCATTCGAAAAAAATTCATATCTCAAAAAGTAATAAGCCGATTTTAATAAAATTTGGCACGTACCTTCCTTTTGTAAATGGCTTTGACATATTTGTTAGTCAGGAAAATCGGACGAGGTTTTCCGGGAAGATTTTGAGTTTTCATTTGAAAAAAATTCATATCTCAAAAAGTAATAAGCCGATTTTAATAAAATTTGGCACATACCTTCCTTTTGTAAATGGCTTTGACATATTTGTTAGTCAGGAAAATCGGACGAGGTTTTCCGGGAAGATTTTGAGTTTTCATTTGAAAAAAATTCATATCTCAAAAAGTAATAAGCCGATTTTAATAAAATTTGGCATGTACCTTCCTTTTGTAAATGGCTTTGACAAGTTCGTTATTCATAAAAATTGGACAAGGTTTTCCGGGAAAATTTTGAGTTTTCATTTGAAAAAAATTTTTATCTTAAAAAATAAAAAATCTATGATAACCAAATTTGGTAGGTAGGTTTACGATATAAAAAGTAAACTATACACCAAAATTTAGATTTCTATGTTTTTTAAAATGTTTTCTCCAGAAACGAAATTAATTAAAATGGATCACCTTACACAAGCGTAAATTCTATGACAGCGGCAAATAAAATAAAAATCTTATTCGACACTGGAAGTGAATTAAAAGCACACTGCCACATCTAGCAGACTCTCGAGTTGATTAGATTATGGGGGGACAATATATTGTCAATTTTCCTTGAGTTGATTGACTGAGAGGTTCCGTACTGAATTAATAGCAAAATCTACCACATCAATCTACTTATCTAGACTGCAGCTTCTGGTTTATAGAAAGCGGACTTGTTATTTTGTACGGTTCAGAGCAAGAATATGCACTTGAAAGTGCATCAACTGTTTTTAAGTGTTGTGTAAAGTTTGCTCTAGCCACTCTATACACATGAGCGATATATTGCAGTCGAATTCACTAAATTCCTGGAGTTTATATCACATTGAGGTATGAGAGAAGTTTGCGATGGAAACTTTAAATTGCTTTTCCAATTTTTTAAACTTCTTGTTTAATTAGTTTCTAGTGGGTTTTGATCATTTTTATAGAAACTTAATCATGACTTTATTGCATTAATAGGTCAACGGAGTTTGGCAGGTTATATGACTCTTAAATTAATGAGTATCCCGTAATTAGTTTTTAGTGAGTTTTCGTTATTAAAAAAACACTAATAACGAGATCGCGACTTTTGAATGAAAAAAACTATATATATATATATATATATATATATATATATATATATATATATATATATATATATATATATATATATATACACACATATAAAAATCGAAACTGGATATTGGGTTCTAGAGGCCCAAATTCGCGCTCATTTGAAACATTTTTTGCAATGTCTCACCATCGATACCTCTCTATGAGTGATTTAAAAAAAAAATCACTAAAAGACTAAAAATCTGATTTCAACAACACACCACGAGGGCTTACAGCCTAAATAATATCGTACCGTGGGTGTCGACAAGGAGGAAAAATGCGTAATTCTGGACTTGAAGGTTTGGAGGTACGGAGGAGAAGGAAAAACATGTGCCAACAAGGAATTCCAGAACTTGGAAGTCCTCGGGACAAAAGAGCGGGCATAACAAGATGTTCTATGTCTGGTGACCTGGACAGTAAAAGGGTGCATTCGCTCTGTTCCCCTGGTAGATCTGTTGTGGGCAGCAGGTGAAGAAACTATGGAAGGAAGCTCCTCTGAGCAGTGCCCGTGTAAATATATATAAAAGAGAGAGAGGTCACCAACGGCACGTCAGTGGGCAAGGGATGGCAACCTTTGGGTGAGGGTAGGGTCACCGATGATACGTATAGCTCTCTTCTGAATGGAGTCCAGGATAGCGAGTGTAGAAGCGGCAGCAGCACCCCAGGTGTGGGAGCAGTATTCGAGGTTTGGTCTTAGTTGTGAAGTATATAAGGTATAGAGATTAGCTGGTAAAAGTAGTTGCGAGCCTGGAGGAAGAAACCTAATTTCTTAGCAGCCGCTTCTGCAATTGATGTGACATGTTGGTGCCAATTGAGATTTCGATCCACAGAAATGCCAACAAGAGAAAAGGACTCATTACTTTGAATAACTTGGTTGTTTATTGTGATGGGTCTAGGGTTGGTGTATCTCTTATGACAAAGAAAGCAAGACTGTGATTTGGTGGGGTTGATTTGTACAAGATTTCTACTTCTCAGGTCTAATATTTTTTGGAGATCGACGGAGATAGAACCCTCCATGAGTCTGCGATCCTCATCTAATTGGGCTAAAGGGACAGGCTTAGAATATTATATATTTGAATGGAGGGTGCTGTCGTCCGCGTAACTGTGAACTGGGTTGGGTGTGCTAGAGAGGACTTCATTGATGTGGTGAAGAGACAAAGTAGGGGCTAAAGCTGAACCTTGAGGAACTCCTGCATTAATTGGATACAGTTTAGAGGAATGATGACCATGGTGGGGTTGAACTGTACAAGATTTCTACTTCCCAGTCTAATATTTTTTGGAGATCCACGGAGACAGAACCCTCCCTGAGTCTGCGATCCCCATCCAATTGGGCTAAAGAGACAGGCTTAGAATATTGTAAATTTGAGTGGAGGGTGCTGTCGTCTGCGTAACTGTGAACTGGGTTGGATGTGCTAGAGAGAAGGTCATTGATGTGGAGAAGAAACAAAGTAGGGGCTAAAGCTGAACCTTGAGGAACTCCTGCATTAATTGGATACAGTTTAGAGGAATGGCCACCCACAACAACAGAAATGCTCCGGTTGAAGAGGAAATTTGCTGTCCACGTACAGAGTTTTGGTGGTAGGCCATAGGCCGGTAGTTTATTAAGCAGCGCTGCATGCCAGACCTGGTCGAATGCTTTGGATATGTCTAGAGCGACAATCTGCGATTAACCGTGTAGTTTCATAGACTTGTTTCAAGAATGGGTGACAAAGGAAAAGAGGTCGGCAGTTGATCTGCGCTGACGGAATCCATACTGTCTGTCGTGGATTAGACTGTGTTTTCAAGAAATTTTAATAATTCGGTGTTTATATACTTTTTCATCACTTTAGAAACGACTGAAAGGGAAGAAATAATCCTGTAGTTGCTAGGAAGCACTTTGGATCCTTTCTTGGGGACGGGTTGTACTCGGGCTGTTTTCCAGTGACTAGGGAATATGCCTGTATTGTAAGATGTCTGAAACAGACGAGTCAGGTTCTGGTGCGCATTTTTTAAGAACAATTGCTGGGACCTCGTCAAGGCCAGATGCTTTCCTGGTATTAAGAGAAGCGAGCATCATTCGTACCTTTTTAGTTTTGAACATGATATCCGTCATTTTATGCGCGACATTGGGGACTGTTGGTGGTTAAACATTTGGAGGTGGGTTGAGAATATAATTGCCGTCGAACAACGAGGCAAAAAGTTCAGCTTTGCCCAGGGCGGTAGAAACAATTTCATCCCCTGAGACAAGAGGTGGGAACGTGCTCTTGCAGAAATTATTACCAATGCATTTAGCAAGAGTCCAGAAGGGTCTGCTACCGTTGGAGCTTAACAGAACTTTGTTTTTGATATGGTTATTAAACGAGTTTTTTGCCTCACAAAGAATGCGGACATAGCGGTTTCTTGCGTAGTTAAATGCTTTGACCTTTTCAAGTCTGGCCTTGACACAGTATTTAGAGAACCAGGGCTTTTGAGTGGCTGCAGAGGTTTTCTGTGTACGTGGAATAAATAATTTCATGCCAGCTTGGATAATTTCGGTGACGTTTTGTGAGATATCAGAGGGGCCAAGATGAGGGAAGCAGACAGACGCCCATGGAAATGAGAAAAATAATCTCGAATTTCATCCCAGTTCGCGGAGTTGTAGTGCCAAACTATACGTGGGTGTGATGACTGTGTGACCTGGGTTGCATTGCGCAGGAATCAGTGACCATGTCGTGGTCTGAGCGACCAAGGGGGGCGGTGACCGATATCTTATGGCAGTCAAGATTTGTAGTAAGAAGGAGATACAAGGGATTTGAGCTGTGTGTTGGGATGCGAGGAAAATAAGTAGGTTGCTGAATTATATTGGCTAAAGAATTGCTGACTGCAAAGGCCTCCGCTCCTCTTCCTTGTGGATCGGTTTTTGAAGATCCTAGCAATTCCTTTTTATGGACATTGAAGTCACCAAGAATAGTGACCTCGGGGGAAGGATATTCAGAAATCAGATGGTCGGTATTTTCAGAAAGGTAGTCAAAGAGCTGAACAAAGTTGTTGTCAGAAGGTGACCGGTAAATGCAAGAGATGAATTTAGTTGCAGCCCTGAGAGAGAGTTTTATCCATAGCATGTCTTTTCTTCCAGCTTCTAAATTGGGGAGTCTGGTGCAAGGTAGATTGCTATAGACGTACGCGCACACGCCTCCATGCAATCTAAAGGAAGTAAAGAGCTCATACCCCGGGAAATTAAGGTGATTAGTGGCTGTTTTGGCACTGATTTGAGTTTCGGTGAGGAAAAGGAGTTGAGGCCTGTTAGCCTGGAGAAAATGGTGGACGGAGTTCAGGTTACAATTTAGGACACATATATTCGAGAAGGATATGTTAAATCTAGATGCTGGCGCCCCCTGTACACCCCTGTCCTAGAAATCCGAATGGTGGGGTATTTTACCTCCGGAATCTTTTCTACAAGGAGGAGCCAACATCATTTTTGCTTATAAGGGAAACCGATATATATATATATATATATATATATATATATATATATATATATATATATATATATATATATATATATATATATATATATATATTACACCGATAACTCAAATTAAGGCAATGACGGTTGCAGCAGAAACTTAAGTATTTGTAGAACACTCTTCTTGCGATATTTTCTTTGTATAACCCATTTTTTCTTTAAATGCATATAACTTTTTTCTCTTTTAACTTACAGATCTAAATTTTAGTGCGTGGTTCTGTTTTTGTAATACAAACACAGGTACCAAATTTGATTGCCATTACTATGTTATTTCTGGAATTATAAAAAACATCAAAAGAAAACACAACCCAATTTACCTATATCTAGAAGTGTCACACTAACGAGCTACAGCCCCCTAAAGGGGGCTTTAAAGATGAAAACAATTTATGAACTCCAATTTGGCTTAGCCTTTTGATTTCAATTTTGACACAGGTATTTTCCTTTGAGTATTGCACAATTTTATGGGGTTTCTCAAAAATTGAAGTACACGGTATCTTATTTTTGACGGCCTTCTCCTTTTTTTATATAAAAAAGGATGTGTACGCCATTAAATTTAATTTAAAAAAATTGTAAGTAATACATTCAATTTGAAAACTGACGTAAAGCAACTAAGATGCTCTGAAAAAAAATCCTCTACCAGTTCTTCCCAACCCTTAGCGGGATGAATATAAGTTATACAGGGAAAAATAATCGCCGAAATTTCTAAATTAATATCATCGGTCATAAATTTTACTATTCCATAAACAAATATTTCTCAAATTGTTAAAAACTATAAAATTAAATATATACGGAGGATATGGTGATATATGGATTTCCTAAAATTTAGTTAATAGTGATAGCGAAGAAGACCCTTTTCTTTTAACTATCATTTTCAAAACTAAAAAGATGCTCTCTTCTCTTAATACCAGGAAAGCCTCTGGCCTTAACGAGATCCCAGCAATTGTTCTCAAGAAATGCGCACCAGAACTTGATCCTGTCCTGACTCGTCTGTTTCAGACATCTGACAATAGAGGCATATTCCCTAGTAACTGGAAAACTGTTCAAGTACAACCCGTCCCCAAGAAAGGATCCAAAGCGATTCCTAGCAATTACAGGCCTATTTCTCTCCTTTCAGTCGTCTCCAAAGTGATGGAAAAGGATATAAACACCGAATTACTAAAATTTATTAAAAACACAGTCTAATCCACGACAGGCAGTATAGATTCCGTCAGCGCAGATCAACTGCCGACCTCCTTTCCTTTGTCACCCATTCTTGGAACAACTCTATAGAACTACACGGTGAATCCCAGATTGTCGCTCTAGACATATCCAAAGCATTCGACCAGGTCTGGCACGCAGCGCTGCTTAATCAACTTCCGGCCTATGGCCTACCATCAAAACTCTGTACCAGGACAGCAAATTTCCTCTCCAACCGGAGCATTACTGTTGTCGTGGATGGCCATTCCTCTAAACTGTATCCAATTAATGCAGGAGTTCCTTAAGGTTCATTCTTTAGCCTCTACTTTGTTTCTTCTCCACATCGATGACCTCCTCTCTAGCACATCCAACCCAGTTCACAGTTACGCGGACGACAGCACCCTTCACTTAAATACACAATATTCTAAGCCTGTCTCTTTAGCCCAATTAGATGAGGATCGCAGACTCATGGAGGGGTCTGTCTCCGTTGATCTCCAAAAAATATTAGACTGGGGAACTATAAATCTTGTACAATTCAACCCCACCAAATCATTGTCTTGCTTTCTTTCTCATAAGAGATACACCAGCCCTAGATCCAGCACAATAAACAACCAAGTTATTCAAAGTAATGAGTCCTTTTCACTTGTTGGCATTTCTGTGGATCGAAATCTCAAATGGCACCAACATGTCACATCAATTGCAGAAGTGGCTGCTAAGAAATTAGGTTTCCTCTTCCGGGCTCGCAAATACTTTTCACCAGCTAATCTCTATACCTTATATACTTTCCAAATAAGACCAAACATCGAATACTGCTCCCACATCTGGGGTGATGCTGCCGCTTCTACACTCGCTATCATGGGCTCCATTCAGAAGAGAGCTATACGTCTCATCGGTGACCCTACCCTTACCCAAAGGCTGCCATCCCTTGCCCACCGACGTGCCGTTGGTGACCTCTCTCTCTTTTATATATATCTGCACGGGCACTGCTCAGAGGAGGTTCCTTCCATAGTTCCTCCACCTGCTGCCCCCAACAGATCTACCAGGGGAACAGATCGAATGCACCCTTTTACTGTCCAGGTCACCAGACATAGAACATCTTGTTATGACCGCTCTTTTGTTGTCCCGAGGACTTCCAATTGTGGAATTCCTTGCCGGCACATGTTTTTCCTTCTCCCTCGAATCTCCAAACCTTCAAGTCCAGAATTTACAAGTTGCCTCTTTCCTCCTTGTCGACACCCATAGTACGATAGTATATAGGCTGTAAGCCCTCGTGGTGTGTTGTTGAAATAAAAAAGATTAAAAAATATATAGTTAATGAATGGTGGACCACTGGTAATTATGTCGATGAGTTCAAGGCGGTAGTCATCTGTCTAATCTTAAATTCTGGTCAAGATGCTCAGATACCTGCATCCTACAGACCATTGTCCTTAATGTGGTGCTTAGCTAAAACCTTTGAGAGGATGATCAAAATTCGCTTAGAGTGGTTTTGAGAGAAAAAATTATTACCACAAAATCAGTTTGCATTTAGAAAAGGGAAAGGTACAAAACACACTATAAGCAAGATTGCTACAGATATACAAAATACGTTATCTGATATCATCTGCTTCATAAGTCCAATATTGAGCCCATAGTTATCTGAAGATTCGTTGCTTTTCATACCGTGAACAACCTCCTTTAATTCTGTTTCATTGGTTAGATACGTGAACATTGAAATATGTGTTGTCCTCCTTCCAATTCTAAACACCCTTGCATAATTCCTGCATCAAAAAACTTTAATTTACGCTAACTGAAACTAAACTTAATTGTTTAGTACTTGTAGGAAAATAATACTGTTCCAGCTAATAAAGTCTCTGCCATGACTAAGTTGTAAAGAAATAATAAGTTTTTGTGACATTCCTCAGATGATAAATCTTTTTCCGTTAACAAAAGAAATCTAACCAATAAATCATTTTTTATCTAGTTTGCCGTATTCAATTCTATCTGTAAAACAACAGCATGTCAAAAATGTATACCATTTCCGCTGGGAGGAAGTTTGCTGCTGCATTTCCTATAGACTTATAATCCAATTTTCTCATTACGATCCCGGGACATATATACATTCTGTTTCCCGACATGGTTATATGTTAACAAAGCTCCAGAAGTTGTCGTAAAATATCACAGTGTTTTCCTGTGATATATATCGATACATCTGGAAAGAAGTCAAGGGGAAAATGGACATTCCTACTGGCCCAGTTGCTATGCTTGGTCAGCTTAATACATCTTTCTTGCCATACCCATGCCCAACTACATGCTACCCGTATCATAATATTGAACATACACTTAAATATATTACACAGGGGGGGATTCATATACAGTGTGTCTAAAACTGGATGGGAATGTATTGCGATCTCCGTTATTATTGGAGATAGAGAGACGGTTAGATTAGCAATGTTTTGTATAATTTCATGATAGTTCCAAATATGGCTTGTATTTTGCCCTGCTTTTTTCGTTTTCGAGTTATTTTGAAAAAAGCAAATTTATCGCTTTCTTTTTTCTTCAATATCTATGTATGCGTTGATCTGATATGTCTAAGACTTGCACATTATCAAGACCCTTTTTACAGAGTAAGATTTTTGTGCTATTCTCAACTTAGGATTGTCATTTGTTTTTGAGCCAGAGGTATCAACGTTTATTTTTATTATGGCAGCCATATTGGATTTTTTGCTCATGTGAAAAGAGCTTTCTAATGATGTACAACATGCTCGAGAAATCTTGTAATTGCACTAAAAATTTTGAGAAAAACCGTGTTGAGGATAGTAGGCTATGAAATCTAATACCAGAAAACAAATGACAAAAAAAGTGTTCAAAAAGCAGTAGGGCATGGACTCTAACAATAGACTTCTACTTCTAACATAATTTTCCATAAAGATTCACGATAAAAAAATATTGTGGTTTAATTTACAATACTTAATTAGGTAATAATGCTAGGTAATATTACGTGAAACAGTTTAATAACGAAACCCGGCAATAACAAATAGAAACTTAAACTCCACAAAACCACACAATTAGAAAGGGAACTCAACAAATAATAAAATAAACTTAAAAATACACTAAACAGAAAATTCTTCAATATGGCCACCGTTTTGTTTAATGCACTTTATACACCTTTTTAAAACATGCCTGCAAACTCTGGTGAGGGTGTTTCGGTTAATATGATGTATAGCTTCCGTGATTCTGTTTCGTAATTCATTGATATTTTGTGGTGGATCGAATTTATACACATAATTCTTCAGAGTACACCAGAGATAAAAATCCATGGGTGATATATCAGGACTTCGAGCACACCAATAAACCGTTCCATTGTTACAAATGACACGATTATTAAAATTTTGGTACAAATATTCTTTGACGATCCTAGCATTGTGACCTGGACAACCGTCTTGTTGGTACCAAATTTCGCCTTACTTATCATGAACTCTTCTAATTGTTCGTGAGATATCATTTCTTAATAGATTAAGATACCTTTCCCCAGTTAAATTATTTTCAAAAAAGAACGGCCCAACCATGAGGTTACCTTTTTTTTTAACTGTCTAATCTAAAAAAAAAAAAATAACGATTTTTTACCTAAAAAGCCGCACCAAACATTAATACCAAATCTGTCTTGCAATCGTCTTTCTTCCTTTAGATGGGGTTTTTCATTTGCCCAATAATGCCTATTATGGCGATTATACACACCACAATTTGTAAATCTGGATTCATCAGTCCATATTATTTTTAAATGAAAATGTTCATCTTACTGAGATTGTCCTTGATACCATTTGCAGAATTGAAGTCGCTTAGGGTACTCGTCAACATTAAAGCCTTGTACGATTGTAGGTTTGTATGAGTGGTAATGACTTTGTTTCAATACACGATGTACCGTACTTTTTGGAACGTCAATTTGTT
Organism: Tillus elongatus; assembly: GCA_964006375.1. Lineage (NCBI taxonomy): Eukaryota > Metazoa > Arthropoda > Insecta > Coleoptera > Cleridae > Tillus > Tillus elongatus. Next base: position 31,675,908 of record OZ023262.1, on the reverse strand, counting down.
CACCATAAAACCGAACAGATTGCGGAGGGTTTTCGTTTGAAACCTGTAAGACAGCATTATTTCTTTCTTCATTTCTAGACATTGGTAGTTTTTTTGCGTGGAAGCTACCGTCGTTCGATAGATTGGACACTTATCCTGCGAAATATTTTGGTGTTTGGTTATCGTCCTTCTGGGTAGTTGTTTTGATATGAATTTGCAGCAGAATAATATTTAAAATAAACAGGAAACAAACTATTTAGTACAAAGTTTTAAGCAACGTGTTAAATACATCCCAAATTGTTTAGATAATTAAGAATGCCAGTATTCTTAATTGTCGCGATAGTGTTAAATCCATAGCAATCTTTCTTCTGTTGTTTTTCTGTTGACCTACGTTTAAGGGTCAAACAATGTTCAAAGGCGTCTTCGTAAATCATTAATCTGCTTTTTATTGAGTTCTGGTAGTAAATTGAGTTATTAACTAGGTATACCTGTTTAATTAAATTATAACAATTCTTTAGGATAATGTTCTAATGTAAAATATCATTTGTAATAATCGGCCGATTTATTGGTGTGCTCAAAGTTCCTGTGTGTTCATCGTGAATCATTACGAAAAATTATGTTAAAAGTAGAAGTCTATTATAGACTTCATGGCCTACTGCTTTTTAAACTCTTTTTTTGGTCATTTGTTTTCTGGTATTGTATTTCATAGCCTACGAACCTCAAAACGGTTTTGGTCCAAATTGTCAGTGCAATTACAAGATTTCTTAACCATGTTGCAAACCATTGGAAAGCTCTTTTCACAGGCTATCACGTGAGCAAAAGATCCACTATGACTGCCATAATAAAAAGAAACGTTGATACCTGGAGCTCAAAAACAAATGACAATCCTAAGTTGAGAATAGCACAAAAAGATTACTCTGTGTCTTGATAATGTGCATGTCTTAGACATGTCAGATCAACGTCTACGTAGATATTGAAGAAAAAAGAAATCAACAAATTTTGTTTTTTTCAAAATAACTCGAAAACGAGAAGAGGCAGGGCAAAATACAAGTCTTATTTGGAACTAGCATGAAATTCTACAAAACATTGCTAATTTAACCGTCTCCCTCTCTCCAATAATAACGGAGATAGCAATACATTTCCATCCAGTTTGGGACACACTGTATATAGTTACCACAGAGATTTTTTGTTTAGTGAAAGTTAGCCAGAGAACAAAAGTTTGGAAGCAGCAAGTACGTTGTGGTGGCGAATTTTCATAAAAATGTGTCTAATGTCAAATATGCCGTTTTTAATGAATTTGGATAACAGTATAACCTATATAATAGAAACAATGTACCATATTTCATTAATTGTTTCAAAAAACACAGGGTTATTCATTATAAATTACTTACCCCTTATCATTCTTACTGCCTATGGAAAAAAAAGTTTTAAAAAGTTCTGTGGTTATCGCTGAATTTTGATAAAATGCTATCAAAGTACAGTGGCGTGCAGAAATACAGGGATACAAGAAAATAATATATATATATATATATATATATATATATATATATATATATATATATATATATATATATATATATATATATATATATATATATATATATATATATATATATATATATATATATATATTTTAAATAGGACACCCTGTATATTATAAAGTTTTTAGAATAGGCTTTTTTTCCTGATTTCAAACATATACCATATATTACCCCTAACTTATACCCTTTTTGAGTTATTAAACGTCGAATATGTTAGTAAAATTAGTTACTGTAAAGATGGAAATATTAACTTTATGAAAGTAGGCTTAGAAAATGACAGCTATTATGTTTGATAAGTGACATTTCGTTAATGAAATAATCAAAATGGTTTACAGTGAGGAAGAAAAAGACCAAATATTTACTTGTTACATAAAAAATTGACGTGCGGCAAAAAGAGCATATAGGGTGTTGTATCCATATCGTCCAACACCATCAGAAAATACGTCAAAAATATTTAGCGAAGTGTGAATAATGCATCCAGTTTTAGTATAAAAAAGCGTGTGGTTCAAGCAGACCAGGAAGGACAGCTATATATATTGTTTCATTTCGAAGGAAAGCCCATCCGTATTTATTCGCGATTTTTTTTTAATTTCAAAAACACACCACGAGGGCTTACAGCCTAAATACTATCGTACCGTGGGTGTTGACAAGGAGGAAAGAGGCAGCTTGTTAATTCTGGACTTGAAGGTTTGGAGGTTCGGAGGAGAAGGAAAAACATGTGCCGGCAAGGAATTCGACAACTTGGAAGTCCTCGGGACAAAAGAGCGGGCATAACAAGATGTTCTATGTCTGGTGACCTGGACAGTAAAAGGGTGCATTCGCTCTGTTCCCCCGGTAGATCGGTGGGGGCAGCAGGTGGGGGAACTATGGAGGAAAGATCCTCTGAGCACTGCCCGTGCAGATATCTATAAAAGAGAGAGAGGTCACCAACGGCACGTCGGTGGGCAAGGGATGGCAGCCTTTGGGTGAGGGTAGGGTCACCGATAAGACGTATAGCTCTCTTTTGAATGGAGTCCAGGATAGCGAGTGTAGAAGCGGCAGCGGCACCCCAGATGTGGGAGCAGTATTCGAGGTTTGGCCTTATTTGTGAAGTATATAAGGTATAGGGATTAGCTGGTGAAAAGTATTTGCGAGCCCGAAAGAGGAAACCTAATTTCTTAGCAGCCGCTTCTGCGATGTGACGTGTTGGTGCCAATTACGATTTCGATCCACAGAAATACCAACAAGAGAAAAGGACTCATTACTTTGAATAACTTGGATGTTCATTGTGATGGGTCTAGGGCTGGTGTATCTCTTGTGAGAAAGCAAGCAAGACTTAGTTTTGGTGGGGTTGAATTGTACAAGATTTCTACTTCCCCAGTCTAATATTTTTTGGAGATCCACGGAGACAGAACCCTCCATGAGTCTGCGATCCTCATCTAATTGGGCTAAAGAGAATAGACTTTTTGAACTGTATTAATTTTTAGCAAATGCTGAATGCAGTATAAATAATGCAGTCGATGAATTAGGTAATAGTTATTCCAAAATCTAACATACGTTCGAAATAACCAGACGACGAGGAAAAATCAGCACAGCAGAAAAAATTTCGGGACGCAGCAAGTGCATTTTAGTAGCGAATTTTCATAAGAAATGTACACTACGATTATACGGCATATTAGTAAAGTTAATACTTTAAAGTTACACAGACCTTCAAGATCGATTTTAGAGGCCCTCGTATGCGCACATTTGAAGAATTCTTTCGAAAGTGTTACCGTCGATATCTCTCTTTTGTCAAAACAATATTGTGTCCTAATTCCTTTAAAAAAATGCCCAAAACTCAATTTTCTCTGAAGCTAAAGAATTAAATGTTGCTACGTCTGTAGATACTGTTAGACTCTTTAAAATAAACTTGTATTACAAATTACATTAAAGTTATACAAGTTATGAATCTGACCCCGGATATGAATTCTAGGGGTCCTAGTTCGCACTCAATTGATGAAATTTTTTCAAAATTCAAAAGTCGGGATCTCCCATTAATGAATTTTTTCTAAGAAAATTCCCTCAACACAGAAATCTTACTACCTGCTCGTATTAGTTAAACATATTTTATCGCTTTTTGAAGCGGTTTTAATTTTTATACGTAATTATACTGGAATTAGGTGACGTCAAGAACCAGGTTATAATAAAATATAAGAGCTTTCCCTAGAGGACGAGTGAAGCCGCAAAATTCATTTCACTGTCAAAAATAAATTGTTTGGTAATTTTGTTAATAAAGTTTCTGATTCGTTTATTTTAAATCAAGATGCGTAAATCTGCGAGCTAATATTTATCGAGGGTCGTAAACGGTTCAAGGTTTTATACCCGCCATCAAGATTTTACCATTTACATCGAACTCTGATATCGTAAATGAAAAATGTTCCTATTTGGCAAGTCTCGTGCGCTAATTTGATAGAGTTAAATAATGGATTGGAATACCTCAGTGTAATTGGCTCGTACCACAATAGCGGTTTACCCCGTTCAAATGGAACTCATCTAAATCAGATCCGTGACTCTGATACTATTTCATCAAATTGCACATTCCGTCTTTCATTGTTTCAAATATCAATTTGCGTTTATTCGATTCTAAAAAACGTGGTTTTGTTTCACTGTTATATATAGAGTGTTTCATCAAAACTAGCCTCGGCGTATTGCTGATAATTCTACATCTACCTATAATAATGAAGTCTTTTCCGATTTATCTACGTTCCAAATTTCTCTCCGTTTCTACGCGTTTCATTTTTTTAGCGAATTTTCATTAAAAAAAATGTGCTTATCGGGAGGTACCGACTTTCTAATTTAAATATAATTTTTTCAAATGAGCCCGAATTAAAACCCCTAGAATCTACATTCTGGGTTAGTTTTAGACTTTATATGTGCCTGACCTCTTTATAGTACATGGTCGTACAATTTATCTGGTCGTGACCCACGAAGATGTTTTCCATCACTTCCTGATTTCTCTCTTGAGAGAAACTAAGCGCCTATGGTGAGCGCCGAATGCTGATCTCATCCTATACAGTCTCCGCAATCAATCAACAGGTGAATTGGGACCTTTGTGAACTTAGGTGTACGTCCAGAAATTCGACTGCCCAACATTTAAGTCTTTTTCAATTTTCTGTGTGTTACCCTTGAAACTAAACAGATGCAACCGCCCTACGTAGGTCAAATCTTTCATTAACTTGCAGCATAAACTTTAATTCAGTCAAAATTAAAATTATATTCAGTAAGATTGTCGAGAACTATAAATTTCACGAGCAAAATATTGACTAATTTAAATAACACAGCAATATTTCTGTATTTTATCTTAATGTTGTGTCAATTATGTTCATCAGAAATATTGCTGTGTTCTTTAAATTAGTCAATATTTTGCTCATGAAATTTTCTAACCCCCAAATGTTTTTCCTGTTATGTGCAAAGTTTATTTGTTTTCCCATGAGTCTTACACTAAGCAACTCACACGAATAATTAATGTGAATAAATTTAAGTATTTATATTTTTAATACCTGTTTGATTGAATAACAATTCCTCACTAAACCTTTTCAACTCTGGTGGCATTGTAGCTGATAATTCTTTGTATATATATATATATTACCTATATATCTTCAAATTAACTAAGTAATGTAGTAACAGTGTTCTGACTCGAAGATCTCATGAATCTAGGACTTTGGGCAGAACAGGACTAAATCCGAGTAACTATTTGATTACCTTTCATCTTCAAACTATAAAAAGTGTTCTATATTTTATAAAATTATAAATCTGAGAGATAAAGTGCAATTAGGTTAGGTTTGGTGGGTAATGGTGACCTCACTATCGTCCGGATTTAGATCCACTCAAAGTCAGTCGCGAGATATCAATCGCGGACAACCATCGAATAAATACTCTCGGTATTTTATCGGCCTTTTTTCTTTTAAACGGTTACAATATATATATATATATATATATATATATATATATATATATATATATATATATATATATATATATATATATATATATATATATATATATATATATATATATATATATATATATATATATATATATATATATATATATATATATATATATATATATAGATATATATATATATATATACATTGCCGGAAACTATAAAAGCAATTCAAAATGTGAACGAATTTAAAGCATCGCTGAAATCATACCTAACCAATAATTGCTATTACTCCATTGCGAAGTATTTGTCTGATATCCGTGAGGCACAGAGTTGAGACGAACGAAAATTTTATTGTGTTTGTTATTTGAAGTGTTTTCTAGTTTGTTTTTTACATTTGTTATCATAGTTTTGTTTTTATTTTAATAATTGCCGTGCTCAACCATTTATAAATGGAATTAAGGCAAAATAAATTATTGACTATTGACTATATATATATATATATATATATATATATATATATATATCTTTAGGAATATTGCACTACACTGTAATCACTTTTAAATATACACTTTATTTGTTTGCTGTACGTTTGTGATTTCTTATTGGTTTGCGTGCAAACGCAAACCAATAAGAAATCACAAACGTACAGCAAACAAATAAAGTGTATATATATATATATATATATATATATATATATATATATATATATATATATATATATATATATATACATACATAAAAGTTATACAATAAGGAGTTGAGTTGAGTTGGAGTGAGTGAGTGTAAACACTCTAACATTCGGGATGGCACGCACATGCAGTTCATTCAACACAGATTTTTGAATTTATACAATAGGGGTTTACCCCGTTCAAATTTGAAAACAAATACCATTTCCATAATAAAATATTATAAAATAATAAGGTTATTTAATCCGCCGCGGCTTTTTATGCTTTCGATAACTCGTCGAGGCATGCTTCAAATTGAATGATTTATGGTATCCTGAGAAATGTTATCACAGGATTCTTGAATTGGGTGATGAAAGTCGACTAGGTTATTTCGTGGTTGGCGTAAATTACCCCCATACGATTGCCAATCATATCCCACTCATGTCCGATTGGTGACAAGTCTGGGAAGCGAGAAGGCAATGGAAAGAAGGTCACATATTTTTTTGTAAAAACCTTGCTGTATGAGGACATGCGTTGTCTTATTGAAGAGGGGTTTAATTGACTCTCGTGGGTATAGCAGTGCGACTGCAGCACTTTTCGTATGTATTTATTTTCATTCTAATTTCTGTCAATGAAAACTGGAGGTGACCTGCTACCGTATATTATAGCACCCCATACCATCACCCCCCGTGTAAGGGCAGTATTCCTTTCCACAGCTAATTTCTACGTTCTCCACGTAATCGTCGTAGTTTTCTGCGACCATCGTGGATTCGTGATCCTAGTTTGATCTGGCGTTTCATCACTCAAGCGAAGCAGCACGATGTCGAGGTGTCAGCTGGAGACATAAAAATGGTCTATACGAGCCCAAAACGAAGTGTAACGAGGCCTGACTTGCGGGGTGTATAATTTAGTGGAACGGTCAACGGACTTACGGGAACGGCCCCGGGTGCCAGATTTTGAAAGGGTTTACTCCCGACGAGGGTGTCTGCGACCTCATCATAAAACTCCGACCACTGGTGTAATTAGAGTGCCTAGGTAGCTCTGTGGAGAGGGTCCTGTAGCCTTTGCTGTAACAGGCCGTGTAGTTACCTCTGGGGTGGCGGGCTTTAATCGCTACCACGACAATTCCCTGACCTTCTGAATTTCTATATAGATGTAGCAGATTTATTTAAAGACTAGGTATTCTATTTACAACTTTTATTAAGACACCATATATACAAAGATTCAACAAGATTCAAAATCCTGATAATGTCTACTACACTACCCTATCTTGTATAATATACCTTAAAGGACGGACGAGGCGAGATTAGTCAATTACTTGTACGGAGGAGGATCCGACGTCGGTTTGACCCTCTGTACCTTGGGTGGAGAGGTCCGGCCACGAATATCTCGAGCACCGCGGTTTACGACTCTGAGATGCAGGTAATAGATGGACCGCCACGGTGGGCGTTACATAATCGACCAAACCGCGTATCCTCGGGCGAAGCCGATGTCGTGTCAGTCAAGATACCTCGACTCCTGTGGACGTGGAGAACAAAAAGGAAGTCGGTGTGATGGGGTCGTGACGGGATACTGCCGCGGACTGATTTGATTTAAGCTTACTTATGTCACCACAGCGTCTAAACCAGGATCAAATCAGGACGGACGTGCGTAATCCACTTGAAAAGTCTGTGTCACTACAGCATCACTTTTCGAATGGCTTACAACACGCTAACAGTACTAGGATATGGGTAGAAAGAAAATTTGCTATCTTTAAAGTATGAAAATTCGCTATCGCTAAATAGCATAAAATTGACAAAGGTCTTACCTATTCGGATAAACTAACGGGACAATTCTTACTGTGTATAATACTAGACGCACGGTACCTAACTTCGAAAGCTAATTACAATTAAACGGCGGAATTCCCTATTTATCTAACACGACACTCGCTCTATAAAATCTTCAACCTTACTGCTACCAGTAGAAAACTCTTTCTGCCCTCAGTCGTTATTGTCCCTCCAGGCACCGGCTGAAAAATCTAATCGGTGGTAGATACCTTATCCTTATCTTGTGCAGATATGTTTTTAGTCTGTAGCGATAATTCGCAATGCGTGTTTGTTAAGAATATTAATGGCAAATAAATATTTTAACTCCGGATAATATTTTTATCAGTATGATTTGTATTCAATTTATTTTCCAATGGTCGCTTTTGATATCTACGGCTGTCCCGAAAATATCCGCTTCATTACAGGAGTATTCTGCAATATATCGCTGCCATAGAGATTCTTTGTTACAAAACTCCCAAACAAGCATTTCCAATAGATTGTGTTGTGGAAACTCTCTCTTGTAAAGCCGCAATCCTCAAATGAAGATCTACCCGTGCTGAAGTTGATCGGGACCGTCCAGATCCATGACGACAGTTATGGATTCCTTCTTCAGACCTCCTGGACGAACACTGTAACAGTGTGGACACACTGCGTCAGGCGGTCGGAAATTTGTCTGATGGAAAATCCGTTTTTTCACATACCAACAATGCGCCCCCTTTCGAAATCACTTACAGGATTGTAGTTGTTCCGTAAACGGCGCCTAGGTATAATGACGTAATGACTTAATAAATTGAGCACTAATTGCTGCGAAATATTGCTTCAAACTGAATTTAGTTAATTTTTGGATGCAATAAAATAAAAAAGTCTGGACGCCACAGGTGTCTTATGGTAGTGAATTTTCATGGAAATGACCTGACACCGATTTTTTTTTTCAATTAAATGATTATAATTTTTTTCTTTTAACATAAAGATCTTGATTTTTGCGCATGGTTAATTTTTACAACACAAACCTACGTGCCAAATCCGGTTACCACAGCTTTGTTATTTCCGGAGATAAAAAATGTATTCGAAAGCAATCCCAAAAGTTTCCCAGAAAACCTTGTCAGATTTTTCTGGCTAACGAACATATCCAACATATCCAAGCAACTTACAGAATGAACGTGTCCGCCAAATTTCTTCAAAATGGGTCTAATACTTTTGAGTTATCGGTGTTATATATGTATATATATATATATATATATATATATATATATATATATATATATATATATATATATATATATATATATATATATATATATATATATACGTGCCAAATCCGGTTACCACAGCTTTGTTATTTCCGGAGATAAAAAATTTATTCGAAAGCAAACCCAAAAGTTTCCCAGAAAACCTTGTCAGATTTGTCTGGCTAACGAACATATCCAACATATCCAAGCAACTTACAGAATGAACGTGTCCGCCAAATTTCTTCAAAATGGGTCTAATACTTTTGAGTTATCGGTGTTATATATGTATATATATATATATATATATATATATATATATATATATATATATATATATATATGTGTGTGTGTGTGTGTGTGTGTGTGTTCGGAAAGATGTCCGCGGTCTTTAATGTGAGATATACTTGGTTCTCGGATTGAACCGCGTTCCGAAATTATTAAAACTCGACGTTTTGGAGCAATTTTGAAGAGATAAAGGAAATATGTAAGGACATGAACTCTAAGGCCTCAATCTGCCTATTCCCCAATTCTCACCGGACATCGTCTCTAAGGTTTCAGTGTGTTCAACCCTAGGCCTAGGAGAGATCTGGCATTTCGTGGCAAGTCTTGTGTTAGTGAATTTTCGTAGAAAAAATTCACCAATGGGGAGATGCCGACTTTTGAATTTAGAACCCTAGAACCCATATCCGGGGTCAGTTTTAATTTATATATATATATATATATATATATATATATATATATATATATATATATATATATATATATATATATATATATATATATATATATATACATATATATATATATATATATATATATATATATATATATATATATATATATATATATATATATAATTGTTTCAGGCTAGATGTATTCTCGCCACAATTAGAACCGTAGACGGGTTTCTCTCTAATTAGAGCTCGTCAGTACGGCATACTAATTGCTGCGAAAATACACCTATAAAGCAATAGGGCTATGGTAGCCAGCCTTCCAACACTAAGTGATTGGTGAACGTGTCTCCACCTAGTTGCGGAACCAAGTAGTATGTAAAATAATGGGCCACTTTTGATTAAATTTGGCGAATACCTTTTTTTACAAGTGCCTTGGATAAGTGCGTTAGCCAGGAAAATCGGCATAGGTTTTCCCGGAACATTTTGTGTTTTCTTTCGAAAAAAATTATATCTCCGGAAATAACAAAGTAAGGGAAACCAAATTTAGTACGCGGGTTTATGTCAGTATAAATTACTAACCAAAATTTTGCTCTGTAAGTTAACAGACAAAAAAGGTACAGGCATCTAAAGAAAAATAAATTGGGGTTGTCCTCACAACGTCAAAGTCACGATTTAAAACGTGAAAATTGGCTATGAAAAGAAAATGTCTCAAGAAGAATGTTTTACAAGCACTGAAGTCTCAGCTTCAACTGTCATTGTCTTTCATTTTACTAAAATATTTCCAGAAACTCATTTCAAATACCCTCACCCAAAGGCTGCCATCCCTTGCCCACCGACGTGCTGTAGGTGACCTCTCTCTCTTTTATAGATATCTGCACGGGCACTGCTCAGAGAAGCTTTCCTCCATAGTTCCCCCACCTGCTGCCCCCAATAGATCTACTAGGGGAACAGAGCGAATGCACCCTTTTACTGTCCAGTCACCAGACATAGAACATCTTGTTATGCCCGCTTTTGTGTCCCGAGCACTTCCAAGCTGTGGAATTCCTTGCCGGCACATGTTTTTCCTTCTCCTCCGAACCTCCAAACCTTCAAGTCCAGAATTAACAAGCTGCCTCTTTCCTCCTTGTCAACACCCACGGTACGATAGTATTTAGGCTGTAAGCCCTCGTGGTGTGTTGTTGAAATTAAAAAAAAGACCCTTTTTCTGATCCTTTGGTAGTAGTCTTAGCTATTGAGTTTATCGTTTAATGGTATATAATTTTTGTCGAATTTTCATAAAAAATCAATAAAGCTCAATATATCCGTTATTATAAAAGATACGAAAATATATATATATATATATATATATATATATATATATATATATATATATATATATATATATACATTAATTATGGGGTGTCTTAAGCTACATCTTAAAAAATTATTGCTACAATCACAGGATGGCCCATAAGTCGTTGGTGATACAAATTTTCTTTTTTTTTTAACCGAACACGCCTTATGTTATGGCATTCTTGCATTTTCCATCGAGATATGATGCATGTTTGTATGAAAAGAAATTCAGGACATAGTAAGTGCGTTATGGTAGCGAATTTCCATAAATGCTTTAAATTTAAGTAGCTCAATTTACTAATAACCTATAAGGTTGACCAAGAAACCAGTTTTTTCGGAAACACCTTAAGTTTGTTTTTTTTTACGTTTTCAAGTTATTTTGATGAAACATGGCACATTGTTTCTACTATCTAGGTTATACTGATAACCAAATTTGATGCCTGCTTTCTTAAAAAAAGACACGTATTATTTCTAAACGTCATAACGTCTGGGTTTGACATGGTTAAAGCAAATTAAAGGCTTTTACTACCAGACAAACTGATTCATTCTCAAAATCCTACGCGTTTCAACACATTAACGTGCCATCTTCAGGGGTTTAGACAAATTTCTCGTCTCAATTACAGAAAGATGCTCTATGAAATGTTGTCAAAGTTTGGCTTTTCATCTGTTGTCCTCAGGATACCAAACAGAAACTGTGTAAAACAGGAAGGCAGGAACATCACAAGACTTGAAGAATTCAGGGGATGTATACAACGCGTAGGGTTTTGAGAATGAGTCAGTTTGTCTGATAGTAAAAGCCTTTAATTTCCTTTAACCAAGAGACATATTTGCTATTAAAAGCATTTTTCTAAAAATTCACTCCATAACGCAGTTGCTGCGTCCAGACTTTTATTATTGTATTATCAAGCTATAAACAAGGAAAAGAATAAAAGTGATTACATTTATTACCACGTACTGATTTTAATTACCGATAAATTGTTCCAGGCCACGCCGGTGTAACTTTATTCTCCGGCAGTATTCGATTAATTGCTGGGTCTTGGTTAGTTGGAAAATGCTGATCGCATCAATTGTTGGAAATCTCGATGTTTTGCAATGATTAAAAAATCACAAATAGGAATGAAAATTGCTTTTTCAAGTTTAATTTCTTTTCTTATCTTCAACAATCTTTAGCAGGGCGTAACTCAATTCCAGAGGTGAAGTGATTAAAAATACGGATTTGCTCGGCATTGAACTACGTCGATTAACAATATAAAGACGATTTGTTACGTGATATTTTCCTAAAAATTTGTTTGTTTATGTTGATACAAAATATTAAAAGTACCTATTTGCAACCACGCGAGTATGTAACTTCAATATCATAAACATATTGAGCTATGATAAAAAAGTCTGGACGCACCAAGTGCGTTATGGTAGTGAATTTTCATAAAAATGTTTTTAATAGCAAATATGTGTGTTTTTAGTGAATTTTTATTTAAAAAATTGACTAATAGAGAGGTATCGATGGTCAGACTTTGCAAAAAATTTTTCAAATGAAGGGAAGGTTTTCCGGGAAAATTTTGAGTTTTCTTTCAAAAAAATTTTTTACTCCGAAAATAACAAATCTGCTTTAATTAAATTTACTATATATGTTGCCTTGGTAGAGACCTTACTACGTACCAAAATTCAACTTTCTAAGTTTTTAGAAAATTAAGTTATTCAAATTCTAAATTTTCTTTCGAAAAAAAACTTTTTCTCCGAAAATTACAAAGTTATTTTCATGAAATTTGGTGGATATCTTGCTCTATAAAAGACCTTACTACATAAAAAATAAACTTTCTAAGTTTATAGAAAATTGAGTTATTCAAATTTGAAGCATTTAATAAAAATTCACTACCATAACGCACTTGCTGCGTCCCGAGCTTTTTTTTAAGAAAACAGGCATCAAATTTGGCTACCACTATAACCTATATAGTAAAAAGAATTTGCCATGTCTCATCAAAATAACTTTATTGTTTGAAAATGTACAAAAATTTCCGAAAGTAAACTTAAAGTGTTCCCGAAAAAACTGGGTTCTTGGTCAACCTTATAGGCTAATAGCAAATTGAGCTATTCAAATTTGAAGCATTTAATGAAAATTCGCTACCATAACGCACTTGCTGTGTCCCGAATTTCTTTTCTTACAAACATGCCTTATATTTCGATGGCAAATGCAAAAATCCAATAAGGCGTGTTCGAAAAAAATAAGAGAATTTGTATCACCAACGACTTATGGGCCACCTGTGATTGTAGAATTTTTCTTTAAGATGTAGCTCAAGACACCCTATAATTAATGTATACAGGTTTTTTGCGTATCTTGTAACCGATGTCTTGAACTTTATTGATTTTTTGCGACAATTCGACAAAAATTATATAGCATTAAACGATAAACTCTATAGCTAAGGCTACTGCCAAAGCATCAGAGAAAGCGTCTATTTGTCTGGAAATATTTAGTAAAATAAAGGACAATGACTACTGAATCTAAGACTTCATTCAGGCTTCGTAAAACATTCTTCTTGAAACATTTTCTTTCCATGGCTCCTATTAGTTTCAGGTTCTATGCCTAAATGTTGCCAATTTTGACTTTTAAATCGCGACACTGACGTTTTGAGGAAAACCCCAATTATTATTTTTTTAAATGCCCATAACTTTTTTATCTTTTAACTTAGGGAGCTAAATTTTGATAGGTGGTTTACCTATAATGATATAAGCCCGCGCACCAAATTTGGTCACTTAGTTATTTTCGGAGATATGAATTTTTTTAGAAAGAAAACACAACATTTTCCGGGAAAACCTGGGCCGATTTTCCTCGATAACAAACTTGTCCTAGCCACTTGCAAAAGGAAGGTACTCACCAAATTTTATCAAGATCGGCCCATTATTTTTTGAGTTATCGGTGTGATATATATATATATATATATATATATATATATATATATATATATATATATATATATATATATATATATATATATATATATATATATATATTGCCTGGACGCAGAAAGTGCGTAGTGAATTTTCATAGAAATGATCTGGCACAAAATATTTTATTATAACTTTTTTTCTTGTAACGTAGAAATCTAAATTTTGGTGTATAGTTTACTTTTTATATCGTAAACCTACATACAAAATTTGGTTATCATACCTTTTTTACTTTTTGAGATAAATTTTGTTTCGAATGGAAACTCAAAATTTTCCCGGAAAACCTCGTCCGATTTTCCTGACTAACGAACTTATCCAAGCAATTTACAAAAGGAAGGTACATGCCAAATTTTATCAATATCGGCCCATTGTTTTTTGAGTTATCGGTGTGATACATATATATATATATATATATATATATATATATATATATATATATATATATATATATATATATATATATATATATATATATATATATATATATATATATATATATATATATATATATATATTTATATATATAAACATATAAAAATTCAAACTGACCTCGGGTATGTGTTCTACGGGGCCTCATTTGAAAAAAAAATTCAAAAGTCGGGAGTGATTTTTTTAAAAAATATAATCAGTCGAACAAGACAAAGCTAGAAAAGTCTAGACACAGCAAGTGCGTTATGGTAGCGAAGTGTTTTTTATGTCAAATATGCCTTTTTTGCCTAACGAAATCAAATTTGGTTAACAGTATAACCTATATAGCAAAAATAATGCACTATATTTCATTAAAATAACTCTATTGTTCCCCAAAGTAAATAAAAAATCCGAAAAACTGGTCTGACTTTCCTGGCCAAACGAACCTCTTCAAGCCGTTTACACAAAAACTACACCCGCCAAGATGTAATTATTCACAAAAACCTTTTTGACAAAAATTTAGAAAAAAACAAATTTGCATGAAAATCTGCAATCTTTTTCAAAAATTTGCCGTTTTTTTTTAATGAATTTTCTTAGAAAAAATTCACTAATGAGGAGATCCCGACTTTTAAATTTTGAAAAAATTTCTTCAAATGAGCGCTAATTAGGCCCCCCAGAACACACATCCGGGGTCAGTTTCAATTTTTATATGTTTATATATATATATATATATATATATATATATATATATATATATATATATATATATATATATATATATATATATATATATATATATATATATATATATAAATATATATATATATATATATATATATATATATATATGTATGTATGTATCACACCGATAGCTCAAAAAATTAAATTGAGTTAATACCTTCCTTTTGCAAATGGCTTGGATAAGTTTGTTAGCCAAAAAAATTGGCTTTCCTGGAAAATTTTGTGTTTTCTTTCGAAAAAAAAGTATATCTCCTGAATTAACAAAGTAAAGGCAACCAAATTTAGTGCGCGGGTTTATATCCTTATAGGTAAGTCACCTACCAAGATTTAGCTCTATAGGTCAAAAGACAAAAAAGTTACAGGCATTTAAAGAAAAATAAATTGGGGTTTTCCTCAAAACGTCAAAGTTGCGATTTAAAACGTCAAAATTGGCAACATTTAGGCAAAGAACTTGAATCTAATACGAGCTATGGAAATAAAATGTCTCAAGATTAATGTTTTACAAACCCTGAAGTCTTAGCTTCAACCGTCATTGTCCTTCATTTTACTAAAATATTTCCAGAAAATTCATTTCAAATAGACACTTTCTCTGATGCTTGGCAGTAGCCTTAGCTATAGAGTTTATCGTTACTGGTATATAATTTTTGTTGAATTTTCGTAAAAAATCAATAAAGCTCAATATATCTGTTATTATACAAGATATGAAATAAATTGTATATATTAATTATAGGGTGTCTTGAGCTACATCTTAAAAAATATTACTACAATCACAGGCTGGCCCATAAGTCGTTAGTGATACAATTTTTTTTTATTTTTTTTTATCAAAGATGCCTTATATTATTGCATTTTTGCATTTTCCATCGAAATATAATGCATGTTTGTAAGAAAAGAAATTCTAGACGCAGCAAGTGCGTTATGGAAGCGAATTTTGATCAAATGCTTCAATTTGCTATTAACCTATAAGGTTGACCAAGAAACGAGTTTTTTCGGGAACACTTCAGGTTTACTTTCGGAAATTTTTGTACATTTTCAAACAACAAAGTTATTTTTTTTAATATCGCCGCGTTTCATTGACAATGGCAAACCTGGCTTGTTATATGAGATCTAGTATGTCTGAGTCGTTGCCTGGTAACGGATCATTTGATATTATTACGTAGGTCTGTTACACGCTGTAACTGACGTTTATCGTATGGTATTAGATTGTTTATCACAAATTATTTGTGTTATTTGGTAATTTTTATATACAAGTGCAAATTATTCCTTTACGATTTTATTAATGTTAGTGGGTGGACTAAATAGTATTTGTTATGTTTTGTCAACACATATAAAGGATCGAAGTTTTACAAAAAGGGCTGATATGCAACAGGTTAGTTATTTTCTCTCTGGTGCTTTGGCGGTAGTTTTAGTTAAGTTTATGGTTTAACGGTCCATAATTTTTAGCTAATTTTCGTACAAAAAAATTTGTCAATGAGGAGACTGCTACTTTAGAATTTTAAAAAGATTTCTTCAAATAAGCGCCCCTAGAATCCATATCCTGGTTTACGTTCAGTTTTTATCTGTTTACATATTTACAGGGTGAAGCATTTCTACGGTAAAGCTCAATATAATTATTATTATACAAGAGACGAGAAAAAATTGTATAAGTTAATTATAGGTGTCTTGAACTGAATCTTATCAAATTATTTTGACAATCACAGGCTGGCCCATAAGTCGTTGGTGACCTCTACAATTTTTTTTCGAACACCTTATTTTATTACATTTTTTATCGAAATATATTTGTAAGAAAAAAAATCGAGACGCAGTAAGTGCCTTTTGGTAGCAAATTTTCATTAAATGCTTCAAATTTCAATAACTCAATTTGCTATTAACCTAAGGTTTGTTGGCTAGGAAACCAACATTTAAAGTTTATTGTGGAAAATTTTTTGTACATTTTCAAACAATAAGTTATTTTGATAGAATATGGCACATTGTACTATATAGGTTATACCGGTAACCAAATTGATGAGTGCTTGCATTAAAAAGACATATTTGGTATTCAAGGTATTCATTTTTATAAAAATTTACTTCCATAACGCATTTGCTGCGTCCAGACTTTTTTTTAATTGGCTTAAGTAATGTTACATAAAAATTATATTTTTTACGAAAATTTGCTAAACAAAAGTTCAAAAATATTTTGTTTTAAAATAACGTATTAAACATTTATTATTAATTACCAACATTTTACAAAAATCTTACAAAAAAATAGTTCTACCGACACTAAAAAAATTCAGCGAAAACTAACTAAATATTTTGTAACCAATCTTCCGTTCTGTTGTAAATAGCCTAATATAAAAAATAATAGTACGATTTGACAAAAATCGTTTAACTGAAAAAAAATGCGAACCATGAATAAACAACAGGCAACGCTTATGCTCTGGCAATCTTAGGGTGGTTCGGGTTGAACGTTTTTCTTTCAACTCTGTATATTACTGAAAGGATCATTAATTCAATAAAAAACATATAAGGGCGCCACCAGTCTTAAATGCCTGCAGTCGGCTGCAAACTCTAGATAGTCAATGTTTATTTACGACACGATTAATTTAAAGAGAATTAGATAAACGTGCTAGGTAGCGCTTGGTCAAAGAAGTAATTGTTACTATAAAATCAATAGAACGATAAAAAATCAAGAGGCATCACGTCATAGGGACGTCCAGTAAATTTGCATAACTTTGAATCGGGAGCCCGTTGATAAAAAATTCGTTTCTTCTTATTAGAAAAAATCCTGGACGCAGCAAGTGCGTTATGGTAGTGAATTTTCATAAAAATTATCTGGCGCCAAATACTTTATTATAACTTTTTTTTCTTGTAACATAAAGATCTAGATTTTGGTGTATAGTTTACCTTGTATATCGTAAACCTATCTACCAAATTTGATTGTCATAGCTTTTTTATTTTTTGAGATAAAAATGTTTTTCGATTGAAAACTCAAAATTTTTCCGGAATTCCTTGTCCAATTTTCCTGAATAACGAATTTATCCAAGCCATTTACAAAAGGAAGGCAGGTGCCAAATTTTATAAAAATCGGACAATTATTTTCAATTTCCATCAAAATTCAAAAGTCGGGATCTCCCCATTAGGGGGAATTTTTTCTACCACAATTCACTAAAAAGCAATATCTCTCAAATTGTTCAGGTGATTGAAACGAAAATTTACAACTTAAAAAAACATAAACAGGCGTGGTTGTGTACCAATTTTCAAGTCTTTTGATCAAAGGAAAATAAAGTTATTCGAAATGAATAATAAAATCATCCTCGACATCACTTCAGATTCTGTAATGCAATATCTACAATGTTGGACAAAGACAGATGACGTTATCTGTACTGCTATGCTATTTAAATAAATCACAGACAAAAATCTAAGCAATGGAAGTTATTGCAAGATGTCAGAATGGGGAACATTATGCGAGATACGATAGGAAAGCCATCTCGGTGCGGAACCAGGTAGTATGTTGTCACAACAACTCTAGTTAACACAAAATTTTATAGATGGAGCTGGTGTGCAATGTACAACTAACAATTTTGTAAATTGTTAGCACTGGACCATTTTTTTCCTAATACCGGGACAATTTTTGCGTCCAAAATCGGGAAATTTTAGCATGCTACTGCAAGCGGCTTAATACTCATGGAAAACTTGAAGTAAATGAAACTACATACCTAATATAAAGTACATACGTACCTAGCTTAAATTATATAAACAGATGTTTCGGTTAAATTATTGAAATTAAAATTTCAAAATTTCACTGTGTTTATATTTATTTTATTTTCAAAAAGTATGGATACAGCAAAGGTAAATAAGTATTGAAAAGAGCTTAAGTGCGTTATGGTAGCAAATTTTCATAAAAATATTTCAAATGATTAATCTAAATTTCACATTAAACTGGACTAAACTTCAGTTTTATTACATAGTAAAACCTATATAAAAGCAGCGTGGGTACTAAATGTAAGGAACACAATGAGCTTAACAGATAATTACAAATTTGTTTCAGGAAATCTTTTTTGTCATTTTGTTTGCAGAAACTGGTTCGATTTAGTTAATTTAAACGGTGTAACGGTATAAATTGGATAGCTAAACATCTAAGCTAATTTGGACGTATTTGTGGTTCCTCCCCTGCGTTGTAAAAAGATTTATTGGCGACAACTGTGGTTAATTCTTCTGGATACCCCTCGTATAATGTATCGAATTTAGATCTTTCGTAAATTATTTATATTTGTATTACCCCTGGTATATCGGGCCGGCTTGCACGCTTGCGTGGCCGTGCCGTAGTTCGGAAAGGGTCCGCATGTGGAAGAGGATAGATGGCTGGAGACGTATGTGATGCGAGAGAGAGCGAAGGATGTAGCAGCACCTGTGTTTTCGAGTCGGAGATATGAATGTGCTGGAAGTTTCGAGAGAGAGTTCGTTGGTAATTTTTGTGGAGTTAACACGTGGTTCCTTCTGAGGAGCAAGTTTTGGATATTAAGTATCCCCCCTTGTGGGTTTTGTTGCTCTCAGAATTTAATCTGCGGTCTTTCTGGTTATGTCGTAATGTACGGATTTAGTGCCGAAGGCTGTGGAGAGACCCGTTTAGGGGATTTAAGGACCACATTTATCGTATCCCGTTGTGGAATTTCGTTTCCCTCTCCGGAGGTAAGAAATCATTCTCTCTCTTAACTGTAACACCTTTAGCATCCCGTTACTTGTTGTTTTTAGGGTCCTTGTATCGGCTGGAAGAATTCCTTGTACCGGAGGAAGTATACCTTGTACCGGTTGGATTTTCCTTGTACCGGAGATATTATTCTCGTACCGACGAAGTCTTTATGTAGGGTGATTTGTGTGCCGAATAGCCTTGTGGTAGGCAGCATTATGGTAGTGGGCGATATCTTTGGTAAATTCACGTACCGTAAATTTGGAGTGGACAAGTCTCACATGGATGAGCGAATTTTGAGGTACCGAACCAAGTATATGGCTACTGAATTAAATGGAGGAATGAATTAAGATCTCAGTAAGAAGGTCTTCCCTATCGTCGTCGCATTGCCGTACCGTTTTTGCATTATTCCCGTGGTTGCATTATTCCTGTGGTTGCAGTCCCGTATCCCGAGAGGCCTTGGATTGGGTTGGAATTTGATGGTAATTAGATGGCCTAGAAGCCCAGGAATTTAAGTAAGAATTTTCCGTTTTGTGATAACGTATAAAGTGATAAGAGACATTCTTGATAAGGTACATTTTTGATATTCATGTGTGTTAAATTTATTAAAATCAAATCGAATGTATTTTATTTTAACGTCACTAAATATGGTACAGATTTTTATACGACCATTATTAATATAATTGCTTCACTTTTGAGAGTACCATTAGTTATCATTTACTGTTAGCATTAGACCAGCTTATTGATTATTATTTGGGACTTGATCTTTAATCAAGCCACTTACCGTAATTATCGGGTAATTAAGTAATATTTGGGGAAAATGATTTGTGAGCTTTGCGTGCACGAAAAGTGGGATTTTCCGTAGAACAACGATATTTGTAGTACATTCATAGATATTCAGTAAAGATCTTGAGTATTTGGTAGTAAGCCATTTCTGTGATATTATAGAGACTTATTTATATTTATTTTTATTTATTATTTTAGATCAGAATTTTAAAACAACTTTTAATAAATTCTTGTATGCCAAAGAAGCTTAATAAAAGCCCGTATTTTATCATATTGTAGGTGTTTTGGTTTTGTGTGTTTGTGTTTTCTTTTCAGGGCTGTTGATAGATTAGATCCTTACCGTTATCTTTATTTGAGGGTCTATGAGACCATACCGTTCCGAACTTTAGCTTGTGTTATCGTAATTACATTTCCCTTGTAGCTTCCTGTGCTCGATTGTGGTTGGCTATAGTTGCCAGTGTGATCCAAAAATTCTTGGTTGTGTTGTATCTGGGCAAGGAAGCATATTTTGTGAACATCTTGTTAGAATATCCGGGAGTGGAGGTTAAACAATCAAGTGGCGCCCCTAATCAAGATCTTATTTTAACCCACGCCCATCTCCACTGTATAAAAGCTGGCGGCCCTCTAACTTCCCGGTAACTTAGCTTATGCCAATGACAAATTAGATTTGTGGATACGTTAGGAATTATTTGAGCATTTGTCATCTGGTATAAAAGGAAGCGCGGCGACGTCATAAAAATTTTGGCGCCCAACTTTGGGGGCACTCGAGTTGTCTGGAGATTTTTGCCCTCGAGTTGTCTGGGAATTTTTGCACTCGAGTTTTCTGGGAATTTCGGCACTTGAGTTGTCTGGAAGTTTTGGCTTGAGTTTTCTGGAAGTTTTAGCTCTCGAGTTTTTTTTTTTGAGATTTCGACTCTCGAGTTTTCTGGAAGTTTCGACCCTTGAGTTTTCGGGATTTTAGCCCTCAAGTTTTCTGGAAGTTTTGGCTCGAGTTTGTAGGGAAATAAATTTTGGCACAACTTCTTCGAATTTTTCAGCAGTCCATTGGTGTTTGATTATTGAGTGTTGTATGTGTTTGGATTTTAGGTGTTTGATTGTGTATTTTAGGAAATGATTTTTAAGAATTACCGTTACCGTTCTATCGTTTATTTATTACCGTTACCGTTTGGTAGTGTTGGGAAGTATTACCGCTACCGCTCTACCGTTTGTTTTATTAATTGTGGAGAGTATTACCGTTACCGTTTTATCGTTTATTTATTACCGTTACCGTTTGGTGGTTTTGGAAAATATTACCGTTACCGCTGTATCGTTTATTTCTTTTTTGTGGAAAATATTATCGTTACCATCCTACCGTCTGCTAATGGAGCACACTTCGTTTATTTTGGTACCGGCATTTAGTTAGCTGTCTCGTATCGCATAATTTCGGATTTCGCTCGTCTCATTCCTGACCACTTACAGCTAGGGAAGGAAAATTGAAGGCCTATCCGCCAGTTGATGATTGGATTGAAAGATTTTGGGTAAAATCTTTTAAAGTAGGGGGGGATTTTGTAACGGTATAAATTGGATAGCTAAACATCTAAGCTAATTTGGACGTATTTGTGGTTCCTCCCCTGCGTTGTAAAAAGATTTATTGGCGACAACTGTGGTTAATTCTTCTGGATACCCCTCGTATAATGTATCGAATTTAGATCTTTCGTAAATTATTTATATTTGTATTACCCCTGGTATATCGGGCCGGCTTGCACGCTTGCGTGGCCGTGCCGTAGTTCGGAAAGGGTCCGCATGTGGAAGAGGATAGATGGCTGGAGACGTATGTGATGCGAGAGAGAGCGAAGGATGTAGCAGCACCTGTGTTTTCGAGTCGGAGATATGAATGTGCTGGAAGTTTCGAGAGAGAGTTCGTTGGTAATTTTTGTGGAGTTAACACGTGGTTCCTTCTGAGGAGCAAGTTTTGGATATTAAGTATCCCCCCTTGTGGGTTTTGTTGCTCTCAGAATTTAATCTGCGGTCTTTCTGGTTATGTCGTAATGTACGGATTTAGTGCCGAAGGCTGTGGAGAGACCCGTTTAGGGGATTTAAGGACCACATTTATCGTATCCCGTTGTGGAATTTCGTTTCCCTCTCCGGAGGTAAGAAATCATTCTCTCTCTTAACTGTAACACCTTTAGCATCCCGTTACTTGTTGTTTTTAGGGTCCTTGTATCGGCTGGAAGAATTCCTTGTACCGGAGGAAGTATACCTTGTACCGGTTGGATTTTCCTTGTACCGGAGATATTATTCTCGTACCGACGAAGTCTTTATGTAGGGTGATTTGTGTGCCGAATAGCCTTGTGGTAGGCAGCATTATGGTAGTGGGCGATATCTTTGGTAAATTCACGTACCGTAAATTTGGAGTGGACAAGTCTCACATGGATGAGCGAATTTTGAGGTACCGAACCAAGTATATGGCTACTGAATTAAATGGAGGAATGAATTAAGATCTCAGTAAGAAGGTCTTCCCTATCGTCGTCGCATTGCCGTACCGTTTTTGCATTATTCCCGTGGTTGCATTATTCCTGTGGTTGCAGTCCCGTATCCCGAGAGGCCTTGGATTGGGTTGGAATTTGATGGTAATTAGATGGCCTAGAAGCCCAGGAATTTAAGTAAGAATTTTCCGTTTTGTGATAACGTATAAAGTGATAAGAGACATTCTTGATAAGGTACATTTTTGATATTCATGTGTGTTAAATTTATTAAAATCAAATCGAATGTATTTTATTTTAACGTCACTAAATATGGTACAGATTTTTATACGACCATTATTAATATAATTGCTTCACTTTTGAGAGTACCATTAGTTATCATTTACTGTTAGCATTAGACCAGCTTATTGATTATTATTTGGGACTTGATCTTTAATCAAGCCACTTACCGTAATTATCGGGTAATTAAGTAATATTTGGGGAAAATGATTTGTGAGCTTTGCGTGCACGAAAAGTGGGATTTTCCGTAGAACAACGATATTTGTAGTACATTCATAGATATTCAGTAAAGATCTTGAGTATTTGGTAGTAAGCCATTTCTGTGATATTATAGAGACTTATTTATATTTATTTTTATTTATTATTTTAGATCAGAATTTTAAAACAACTTTTAATAAATTCTTGTATGCCAAAGAAGCTTAATAAAAGCCCGTATTTTATCATATTGTAGGTGTTTTGGTTTTGTGTGTTTTTGTTTTCTTTTCAGGGCTGTTGATAGATTAGATCCTTACCGTTATCTTTATTTGAGGGTCTATGAGACCATACCGTTCCGAACTTTAGCTTGTGTTATCGTAATTACATTTCCCTTGTAGCTTCCTGTGCTCGATTGTGGTTGGCTATAGTTGCCAGTGTGATCCAAAAATTCTTGGTTGTGTTGGATCTGGGCAAGGAAGCATATTTTGTGAACATCTTGTTAGAATATCCGGGAGTGGAGGTTAAACAATCAAGTGGCGCCCCTAATTAAGATCTTATTTTAACCCACGCCCATCTCCACTGTATAAAAGCTGGCGGCCCTCTAACTTCCCGGTAACTTAGCTTATGCCAATGACAAATTAGATTTGTGGATACGTTAGGAATTATTTGAGCATTTGTCATCTGGTATAAAAGGAAGCGCGGCGGCGTCATAACGGATCATTTAAGCGATTAATATAGAAAAATATTTACCTGCCACATATAACTTCACAGATTCATTCCGTTTGGACAATTAAATTAAGTTTTCGGTAAATTTGCAGATTAGCACATGGGGGGTGTTTAGAAAAATCTTTTCACAAACATGCTTAGAACCCCTTCTGAATGCCCAAACTATAAGAAAACATTCTTGCAAACAGCCCACAAAAAAGTTACGGGACCAGGAGTGAATAGGGCGGGGAAGAAGATAAGAAGAAAATCTGAACGAAAAGTGCGAAAGAAACAGCTTAGTTGGACCTGTATAAGCTAACTTTATTCCATTTTTTAGCTACACCTCCTTAAAATCCCGTTACCGCGCGCAGCACCTCTATATTCACCGCAGGTCCCGTAAGTTTCTTCGGGGTTGTTCCCAAGAAATTTTCTGGTTCACACTGTTCTTGTTTATGCATTGAGGGTAATTGTAGGCATACATAAGGGAAAGGAGAACACCTGCGACCAGGCGACGAGCCAAGATTTTAAATTTATGTTTAAATTGTTATCTCATTTCATTTTTTAAAATATTTTTTCCGAAAATGATTTTGAGGTTGCCTTGTTTGTCAGTGTTACATAGTAAACTGCAACGTTTTATCATTTCCAAAAAGTAAGGATACAGCAACAGTAAATAAGTATTGAAAAGGGTCTGGATGCAGCAAGTATGTTATGGTAGAGAATTTTCGTAAAAATATTCCAAAGTCGATAACTCAACAAATTTCCCATTAAGCTAGAATGTTCAAGCTTGACCCATAGTAACACCTATGTGAAGGCAGCGGGGGTACTAAATTAAAGAAAAATAACAATGAGCTTCGCGGATAACTACAAATTTGTTTTAAAAACCTTTTTTGTTGTATATTGTTTGCAAAAACTAGTTCGACTGGGTTGACTAAAACAAAACCATCCAAGCAATTAATAGGAAAAAATACCTGCCATATTTATAATTTGGCAGGTACATTCCCTTTGTAAATGGTTAATTTTTTTCTGAAAAACTTTTGTGATTTTAATGCAATTTGTAACACAATTTCTTTAAAGAGACTTGCAGTACTTACATATTATATCTAAAACCAAATTTTAATTTTCCAGCTCTATATAAAATATACATTTTTTCAAATAATCGCTAACTGGGATTCTAAAAGCGATCTCCAAGGTCCATTTAAATTTAGAGAATTAGTTTTAATCATATATCTTACTAATAGTGTACAATTCTTATGAAAATTCACTGCTATAACGCACTTGCTGCGTCCCGAACTTTTTTCTTACATTAGCGCACATGCAGGGTGGCGCATTGAAAACGTAACAGACTGATTTGCATCCAGGGAAATTATTTTTTTTTTAAACGCTGAAACACGTCAATTTTAATATTGAGGGGGACATGTTCTGACATAAAACTAAACTTTGTCACATCAACCCTTTAAGGGTGGTGATAACAACCCTTATATTTTAAATAGGGAACATGGGTCGAGTGTTACATCATTTGAAAGCTCTTTCTTTTCTGAATTCAGCACACTAATTTTTTTAAAGTTTTATCAGCTCGTTTAAAAATTTTTCACAGTTGGAATTGCAAGAACGTATTTCATTCATTGTGATAAGAAACGCTCTAATTAGTACATTTTTTTGTTGAAAAAACTAAAAAACAAAACAAAACGTTCAAAACTGTTTATTCAGTTAAGCAAGTGTTCAAATTGTTGACCACCAGCTTCCATACAAAAGTACAAATTTTGTTCAAAACGAGCTCTGACATTCTGGAGCATTTGTGGAGTTATTAGACGGCATTCTTCAACAATGCGTCGTCGTAATTTTTTCAGAGACTCCGGTTCTGTTGCGTAAATTCTATTCTTTTAATGGCCCCATAGAAAGAAGTCTAAAGGAGTTAAATCCGGTGATCTAGGGGGTCACTCAATAGCACCTCTACGCCCAATCCATTGCTCTGGAAACTCTCTGTTCTAAAACTCCCTAACACGTTGTGAAAAATGCGGAGGAGCTCCATCTTGTTGAAACACTAATTGATTTTCTTGATAGCGATCATAATTTTTAACAATGTCAATTAGTAGAGGGTAAACGATATTTTCTAGTAACTCCAAATACGTTTCGCCACTCAAATTGCCATTAAGAAAAATTGATCCAGACATTCAATTTTTGTGGAGTTTGAGTGTGCACTTCGTGAAAATTTCTTGGATTATTATCTGCCCAATAACGACGATTATGACGATTGACTGTAGAGTTTAATAAAAACATACACTCGTCTAAAAAACAGATATTGAACAGAAAGTTCCCGTTATCAGCTAATCGTGCAGTCATAACTTCACAAAACTCCAGCCGCCGATCAAAATCATCTTCATTCTATTGTTGTACAAGATGAAATGTATACGGGTGAAATTTATGATGCTTCAATATTCGCTGTATAGTTTGAAACAGTGGCCAATTTTCTCGTGCTCAAAGTTGGGTCTGCATAAATTTGTCCTAAAACTTCAATCTTAGTAGTCTCATTTCTAACCGGAAAGTCACGTTCAGGATCCCGTTTTTTGTTGGCTACTGAACCACTTTGTCGAAACTTTGCAACTAACTCCAAAATGTATTTTCTGTTAAAATGTCTGTTCGGATGTCGTTTATTAAACAAATTTGCGGGTACGGTTGGCACAGTCATCGTTTTTGAAAAAAAGAGTAATTATTTCAACGCTTTCTTCTACAGAATACACCATTGTGAAATTAATTTTCGATAGTACTATCAAGTATCAAACCGACCGATAAACTGAAATAATAAACCGCATTTCTCTCATTCTGATAAGAAATGTTCTGATAGTCAATTTTTTGTTTACAAACCAACAAAACATTGCCTATCAGCACATTTCTTATCGGAATGAGTGAAATGCGTTTTTGCATCTTCAACTGTGAATAATTTTTAAACCAGTTGATAAAACTTCCAAAAAATTAGTGTGCTGAATTGAGAATAGAAAGAGCTTTCAAATGATGTAACATTCGACCCATGTTCCCCATTTAAAATATAAGGGTTGTTATCACCACCGTTAAGGGGTTGATGTGACAAAGTTGAGTTTTATGTCAAAACATGTCCTCCTCAATATTAAAATTGACTTGTTTCAGCGTTTCTTAAAAAAAATTATCTGGACGCAAATCGGTCTGTTTCGTTTTCAATGCGCCACCCTATATAATTTTCATACAAAAATAGTTTAGATCATTTCTGTAAAAATGCACTAACATTACACACGTGTCACGTCCAGGCGTTTCAATACGGACTATTGTTTGTTGTGTAATAAAGCAAAAGGTATATTACCAATGGAAAATTCCCGATATTAAAGGTATATTTTATTTTTAATTTACAGAAGATTCGGAAGATACTTTTATATACCTTTTTTACGATACGGACCAATAAATCAGATTTTCTCGCTCACATGAGCATTAGGCCTACCGGTAGTACAGTATATTTTGATAAAAGCATTTTCCGAATGTTTTCATCACATAATATACTGTATTTTTTAACGTTAATGTTTCCTTGGGCTACAGGGAATCAAATAGACCGCATATACACTGTAATCCGGTCCAAACCCTTCACATTCACTTGACCATTCATCCATCAGACGTTATTTATTTAAGAGATCCATTAAATACTAATCATGTATCGCGTATACGAATAAAAGGATCAAAAGTCTGGGTGAGAAATAAATCAGGGATTCCATAAATATCGAGACGAAAAGCTTTTGGCTGTTTGCACTTTGTTTATTAATGCATATTGACACGTACACTTGGAGAACCCAAATCGCCACAACACATATTTTTTAAAGACCTTACGATCGTTTCACTGACCGCGTCAGCATCATCAGAGGCCGAAAAATTATAAACTAAATTAACAGCTGCAATGTATTTATATTGTGCCTAGGTATACGAACTAAGCCGAGGTAAAAATTGTAGTCGGAGACCCATCGTTTGTCTTTTGCGTCAATATTGCACGGAGCAGGTCGACGAACTACTTATCTAATCTTTTAGTTGACAAATTTATCAGCTTTTATCTAATTTAAAGAATAAGGGGCTAAACGTAAAAGGTGCCGTGATATTTAAGGAAGCTCACGTTCTTTTTTGATATAGGTTCACTATGTGATGGGCGCCGATAAGCACATTTGGCGAACAGACCAATAACTACGGCACATCCTTCTTAAAAAACAAAAACTCGGGCCGGAGCAAGTGCGTTATGGTAGTGAATTTTTATTAAATGCTTCAAATTTAAATAACTCAATTTTCTAGAAACTTAGAGAGTTTAATTTTAATACGTAGTAAGGTTTTTCCTAAGGCAAGATATCCACAAAATTTCATTAAAATAACTTTGTAATTTTCGGAGAAAAAAATTTTTTTCGAAAGAAAATTTAAAATTTGTATAACTCAATTTTCTCTAAGCCTAGAAAGTTGAATTTTGGTATGTAGTAAGATTTCCTGAGGCAACATATATAGTAAATTTCATTAAAACAGCTTTGTTACTTTCAGAGAAAAAAATTTTTTTAGAAAGAAAACTCAAAATTTTCCCGGAAAACCCCGTCCGATTTTTCTGGCTAACGAACTCATCCAAGCCATTTATAAAAGAAAGGCACTTGCCAAGTTTCATCGAAATCGGTTAATTATTCTTTGAGTTATCAGACGGATACATACATATATATATATATATATATATATATATATATATATATATATATATATATATATATATATATATATATATATATATATATATATATATATATATATATATATATATATATATATATATATATATATATGTATGTATGTATATATATAAACATATAAAACTTGTAACTGATCCCGGATATGGGTTCTAGGGGTCCTAGTTTGCACTCATTTGAAAGAATTTTTGCAAAATCTCACCATCGATACCTCTCTGAGTGAATTTTTTTTAATAAAAATTCACTAATTATGCATATTGTGCTTTCTCAATATTCTGTGTATTGCCCAGATAGATAAACCCAAATCTTAAGACCTACTTCTTAACGAACTTTGTAGACATGCTTCAAAATATGCAAGAACTATAATTTCATTCATTTCATTGTCTTCAATTTTGAAACGTTTAACAACGCGTCGTGTCAGTATTATTCCATGACGACTTACTTTTAATTCTGCTGAATTTTGTTCTATTCATTGGAGCCAAATAAAGGAATCTGTTTTTAAATGTTCGAATTGTTGTCTCAACTATTCTGTTACATTCACCATATATTGAAAACAAATTGAAAACATCATCTGCAGAATAACAAACTACCATGTACAACATTAACACTACCACTGCCTATCCTCTCATGTGATCCTGATACTAGAGACGTGAAAATCGTCTCGTCGTTTCTACGATTTCTGTGGTAAAAACTTCGTGTTAAATATTAAATGCTTCAAATTTGAATAACTCAATTTTCTATAAACTTAGAGAGTTTAATTTTGGTGTGTAGTAAGATCTCTCCTAACACAAGATATCTACCAAATTTCATTAAAATAACTTTGTAATTTTCGGAGAAAACAAATTTTCGAAAGAAAATTTAAAATTTGAATAACTCAATTTATTATAAACTTAGAAAGTTGAATTTCAGTAAGTAGTAATATCTCTCACAAGGCAACATATATAGTACATTTCATTAAAACAGCTTTGTTACTTTCGCAGAAAAGAAATTGTTTCGAAAGAAAACTCAAAATTTTCCCGGAAAACCCCGTCCGATTTTTCTGGCTAACGAACTCATCCAAGCCATTAATAAAAGAAAGCCACTTGCCAAGTTTCATCGAAATAGGTTAATTCTTTTTTGAGTTACCAGACGGATACATATATATATATATATATATATATATATATATATATATATATATATATATATATATATATATATATATATATAAACACATAAAAATTAAAACTGACCCCGGATATGGGTTCTAGGGGTCCTAGTTCGCGCTCATTTGCAAAAATTTTTGCAAAGTCTCACCATCGATACCTCTCTATTAGTTAATTTTTAAAAATTCACTGAAAACGACTGATGCGCACACAATGTTAACTTTAACAGAGGATGAATATTCCAACTAAATTATAATGAAAAATTGTATTAACTGTAATAAATGCCCCACTGTTTGGGTGGCAGTATAATGAAAAATTTTACTGAACCCCACGTTGTGGAGACAGTATAATGAAAAATATACTAAAGCCCAATATAACGAAAAATTTTACTGAGCACTAAAATAACATAAAATAAATATAATATGATATGACATAAATTATCTCAGGGCTTGGGTTTAGGCACTTGCAGTTGGTAGATTTTAAGAGGTACAAATAAAATCAGGCATTATGAATAAAATCAGTTTATTTAAAAAGTTATTGACTCTATACAATGCAGTAAATTAAATTTAGTAAATTGGATGAAAGAAAAATATGACTCGATTACTTATAACACTGTAAAAATGAATTGTGTAGCACACTCTACAAAAGAAAAAGAAAGCCACAGATAAATAGTGTACTTAACTTTCAGCTTCAGGTTGAGGGGGCTCCTACCTGGCGATGGTGTTGAAGGGCTCTTTACTAACGGTGTGCCATTCGGGGGGCTCCTTCACGGTGTTGTTACCAACGGTGTGCCATTCAGGGGACTCCTTCACTAACGATGGTGTTGAAGAGGGCTTTACTAACGGTGTTGTTGAAGGGCCCTTTACTTACGGGGTGCTATAAAATTCCAAGTGCATGAGTAACGGTTCGGGGATTAATGATTTACATAAGGAGGCTGGCAGCAGGTTAAGTTTACTTACAAAATTTATATGTGTCAATAATTGAAAATAAACGAACGTATGTGAAACAAAATCACAAATGACTTCTTTACCATGCATTTAAAACAGTGTAATAGCAATGAATTACCGAACTTACGCTACCACAAGCCACCGTTTAACAGTATGAAATTTATAATAAAGAAAACAATCATCGAAAGTAAGTTCAGTATACATACATTAACAAGCAGTCTACCATTATTATCAAGCAAAGAAATGTATGAGCAACTGGATAAATGTAAGACTTACCCATTTAGTTAGGCATGCTGTTTTCCCACTAAAATTTAGCTGTACAATTCCATCTCTTGGTCGATTCAGAAGAGAGCGTGGTATGCCTTGCAAGCGTATATAAAGATTCGCTTATCGCAGACACGTCATAATATTAGCTCGAACGCAGGCGGGTTTCCATGAGTTGAGTGCGGTGGAGCAACCGACCGCCGAGTTTGACGTCACTGAAGGGACTTGGACGCTGACGTCATAACAGGGGTTAATTCAGAAGCTTAAAAGTCAAAGGCGTTGACACGTGTGACATGTCTCGCTTATTAAATACACGCGACATGTTACAAAATGCTACATAAAAACAAGTATTTATATTGATTTCTTATTCTATATAAGACCTAGTATTTTTATTGACGTCTTAACGGGCGAGTTATTGACAATAATTTATTATTCTGCCCGACATATTAGGAGTGTTTAGCTGGTCAAATGCAAAGAGAGAATAAAAGTCTTGAAATTAAAGGTGCCGCACGATTCAATAACGTTTTGTTCTTAATCAACCTTGATATATAAACGCTTTCATAAGCATCAAGCATAGTATGATGTCTAACATTTTTGACAAGTCTCAAATTCTCCTTGTCAATGTGGTGATTATTATCCCATATATGTTGTGCCACATACGATTTGTCTACCGTATCATATCGTAAATGTACGAGATGTTCACGAAATCTGGGGGCTGTGTATCTCCTATGAGAAAGAAGGCAAGACTGAGATTTGGTGGTGTTGAATTGTACAAGATTTCTACTTCCCCAGTCTAATATTTTTTGGAGATCCACGGACACAGAACCCTCCATGAGCCTGCGATCCTCATCTAATTGGGCTAAAGAGACAGGCTTAGAATATTGTATATTTGAGTGGAGGGTGCTGACGTCCGCGTAACTGTGAACTGGGTTGGGTGTGCTAGAGAGGAGGTCATTGATGTGGAGAAGAAACAAAGTAGGGGCTAAAGCTGAAGCTTGAGGAAATCCTGCATTAATTGGATACAGTTTAGAGGAATTACCATCCACAACAACAGAAATCTTTCTGTTGGAGAGGAAATTAGCTGTCCAGGTACAAAGTTTTGGTGGTAAGCCATAGGCCGGAAGTTTATTAAACAGCGCTGCATGCCAGACCTGGTCGAATGCTTTGGATATGTCTAGAGCAGCAATCTGGGATTCACCGTGTAGTTCCATAGACTTGTTCCAAGAATGGGTGGCAAAGGAAAGGAGGTCGGCAGTCGATGTGCGCTGACGGAATCCATACTGCCTGTCGTGGATTAGACTGTGTTTTTCAAGAAATTTTGGTAATTCGGTGTTTATATACTTTTCCATCACTTTAGAGGTGACTGAAAGGAGAGAAATAGGCCTATAGTTGCTAGGAAGCGCTGTGGATCCTTTCATGGGGATGGGTTGTACTCGAGCACTTTTCCAGTTACTAGGAAATATGCCTTTATTGTAAGATATCTGAAACAGAGAAGTCAGGACAGGAGCAAGTTCTGGTGCGCATTTTTTGAGAACAATTGCTGGGATCTCGTCAAGGCCAGAAGCTTTGCTGGTATTGAGAGAAGAGAGCATCTTTCGTACCTTTTTAGTTTTGAAAATGATATCCGTCATTTTATGCGCGACATTGGGGACTGTTGGTGGTTGAACATTTGGAGGTGGGTTGAGAGTAGAATTGCCGGCCAACAACGAAGCAAAAAGTTCAGTCTTGCCCAGGGCGGTAGAAACAATTTCATCCCCTGAGACAAGAGGTGGGAACGTGCTTTTGCAGAAATTATTCCCAATAGATTTAGCAAGAGTCCAGGAGAGTTTGTCGCCGTTGGAGCTTAAGAGGACTTTGTTTTTGATGTTGTTATTAAACGAGTTTTTTGCCTCAGAAAGAATGCGGACATAGCGGTTTCTTGCGTCGTTATATGCTTGACGATTTTCTTGACTGGGATTGTGTATAAGCGTTTTGTGTGCTTTGACCTTTTTAAGTCTGGTCTTGTCACAGGATTTAGAGAACCAGGGCTTTTGAGTGGCTGAAGTGATTTTCTGTGTACGTGGAATAAACAATTCCATGCCAGCTTGGATAATTTCGGTGACGTTTTGTGAGATATCAGAGGGGTCAGGATGAGAGAAGCAGACAGACGCCCATGGAAATGAGGAAAAGTAATCCCGCATTTAATCCCAGTTTGCGAAGTTGTAGTGCCAAACGATATGTGGGTGTGATGACTGTGTAACCTCGGGTTGAATTGCGCAGAAAGCAGTGACCATGCCGTGGTCTGAGCGACCAAGGGGGGCCGTGACTGATATCTTATAGCATTCAGGTTTTGTAGTAATAAGGAGATCCAAGGGATTTGAGCTGTGTGTTGAAATGTGAGGAAAGTAAGTAGGTTGCTGACCATATTGGCTAAAGAATTGCTGACTGCAAAGGCCTCCGCTGCTCTCCCTTGTGAATCGGTTTTTGAAGATCCTAGCCATTCCTTATTATAGACATTGAAGTCACCAAGAATAGTGACCTCGGAGGAAGGATATTCAGAAATCAGATAGTTGTTTTTTTCAGAAAGGTGGTCAAAGTGCTGGACACAGTTGTCGTCAGAAGGTGACCGGTAAATGCAACAGATGAATTTAGTTGCAGCCCTAAGAGAGAGTTTTATCCATAGTATGTCTTTTCTTCCAGCTTCTAAATTGGGGAGTCTGGTGCAGGGTAGATTGCTACGGACGTATGCGTACATGCCTGCATGCAATCTAAAGGCAGTAAGGAGCTCATACCCCGGGAAATTAAGGTGATTAGTGGCTGTTTTGTCAGTGATTTGGGTTTCGGTGAGGAAGAGGAGTTGGGGCCTGTTAGTTCAGGTTAGAATTTAAGCCACATATATTCGAAAAGGATATGTTAAATCTTGATGTCTGCGCCCCATGTACACCTCTCTCCCGGAGATCCGAATGGAGGGGTATTTTACCTCCGGAATATTTTGTACAAGGAGGAACCATCATCATTTTTGTTTATAAGGTAAACCGACTCATACACCAGAACCGGAAACGTCCGTTGGGACTTCACCGATGTATGTGGTGGTACCTCCTCGGGCGTGAAAAAAATCCTTACTATTACGTAAAGGAAAATTCCACTACCACCTGATATGGATTGGATTGAATCCATGTCTCCCCCTTTAAAAATAAGATTAATAAAGGGACTATCAATTGTCCAATAGTTATGCTTTTCGACATAGTAGGATGATACAAAACATTATCATTTTGCATCCATGCCTATTGTCGGTGATCTTAAGCTGCATCTTGAAAAAATATTGATGATCCTTACAATTGTTTTTTCCAACATCCTTATATTATTGAATTTTTGCTTTTTTTATCGAAATATGATGCATGTTTGTAAGAAAAAGATCGAGTCGCAGTAAGTGCGTTTTGGTAGCGAATTTTCACTGAATCCTTCAAATTTCAATAACTCAATTTGCTATTAACCTAAGGTTTTTTGGCTAGGAAACCAGTTTTCTCAGAAACATTTTAAGTTTATTTTCGGAATTTTTTTGTGCATTTTCAAACAATCAGTAAGTTTGATAAAATATACTACGTTGTTTCTACTATATGGGCTATAACGGTAACCAGATTGATGCCTGCTTGCATTGGAGAGACATATTTTCAATTAAAAATTTTTATATGAAAATTCACTTCCATAACGCACTTGCTGTGTCCACACTTTATTTCTAGTGGAAATTGGGAAAACATATTATTGATACCCAACATTGACCTACAGTAAATAACCGCACAAAACCACTACATTTTTGTAATGAGAAGCGTAAACTAGACATTTGTGAAGCTTTAAAAGTCTAGAAGCACACCCACGATATAAGTTATTGAGTTATTCAAATTTGAAACATATAATGGACACTCACTTAGCGCACTTGCTGCGTCTCGAACTTTTTTGTAGTATTCCAGCAGAGACGCATCGCCACATAATAAAAGCATATATAAATTTTTAAGTATGCGAGACATAGTGAAGTGGTAAACAACACTACTTCTAATAGTAAGCAATGTTATTATTCCATCCCAATACTATAAAGTTTATCTAAAACAGTTAAAAGAGTTGACTATTGGGTTTACTCTAGGATAATAAATTTATGTAGTGACTTCTAACACTAATATGCAGGTGATAAACTTAACCTTAGCTAATACTCAAAGTAAATGGGTATTTAGGTCCTTGCAGTATTGCGGTATCTGTTTTCTAAACTACCTAAATAAGGGTTAAATTATACTCCAGGGGCGAATGAGAAACACCGTTCACTTAATCTTACTTAATACTGATTGTTTTATATATAAACAACAAGGGAGGAGAGAACTTTGCAGGTTTGTTACTTATAGATATTTAATTATATGACGTGAAGTAACTTTACTAAAGTAGCTGCGCCAGGTGTATTACGGCAAATCTCTTGATTTCCTTTTGGGAAAAGTCTGCGATTATTTTTTATTTTATATTCAGAAAGACATCAGATTGAAAATGAATTAGTCCTCTTACCTATTGAAATGGGACATGAAATGTCAATTTAAATAGCATCATTATTATCACAGTCTAACGGTAATGTCGCCTTGTCTTCGCGACCATGGCTCCCTGATTCCAACAGATTTCTTCATTTCATTGTCATTTTCCCTCGTTGTAGGTTAGGCAAGGTTTTTCAATAATATTTTGGTCCAATTCTTTAGCCAATATGACATGGAATTATTTATTCCACGTACACAGAAAACCTCTTCAGCCACTCAAAAGCCCTGGTTCTCTAAATTCTGCGAAAAGGACAGACTTGAAAAGGTCAAAGCTCGCAAAACGCTTCTACACAATCCCAGTCAAAAAAACCGTCAAGCATTTAAGGACGCAAGAAACCGCTATATCCGCATTCTTTCTGAGGGAAAAAATTCGTTTAATAACCACATCAAAAACAGAATCCTCTCAAGCTCCAACGGCAGTGAACCCTTTTGGACTCTTGCTAAATCTATTGGGAATAATATCTGCAAAAGCACGTTCCCACCTCTTGTCTCAGGGGATGAAATTGTTTTTATCGCCTTGGGCAAAGCTGAACTTTTTGCCTCGTTGTTCGCCGGCAATTCTACTATCAACCCACCTCCAAAGGTTTAACAACCAACAGTCCCCAATGTCGCCCATTAAATGACGGATATAATTTTCAAAACTAAAAAGGTATGAAAGATGCTCTTTTCTCTTAGTACCAGGAAAGCCTCTGGGCTTGACGACATCCCAGCAATTGTTCTCAATCTACCCTGCACCAGACTCCCCAATTTAGAAGCTGGAAGAAAAGACATACTATGGATAAAACTCTTTCTCAGGGCTGCAACTAAATTCATCTGTTGCATTTACCGGTCACCTTCTGACTTTGTCCAGCACTTTGCATGAGCGATATCAAACACTGCATTCTCTGATGGAATAAGGTTTCTATCTTTTATAACTTCTCCAATCAGACTAAGAATGTTTTTAAAAGGAACTTTCTTCTTTGGTTTTGAGTTGGTTACATCAAGACCCATACCAAGCTTTCTTTTAACTTTCATGGTGTTTGTAACGCTCCAAGCGGCTAACTTTTCACCAAAACTTGCGTCCTTTGATTTAACTCTCTCCCAAGCTCGATTCTCCAACACCTCGTCGGCTCGATGTCTATCACTTAACTCTTTTGATTGAGAGTAAGCGATGTCGTGGTCTCTACAAGCACGGTCTATCAGATTGATACCTTGATCACCTCTGGCAAGACGTTCTTTAAGTTTAGTACCCGGACCACAAAATTGATAACCAGGTATGTGTAACTCAACAGGCAGCTTGTTAATAGCTGTGTTTACAAGACCTTCACCCTGTGACACCAACATTGATACTAACTATATGACTCACTTGCATCTGTCTATATATGTTTATACTTACCGAAAATATAGTTTAGTTTAAGTCAAGATGCGTACCATTAAACACGCTTCTGTCTTACATATTACAAATATAGACGATGTTGTTGATACATCATCAGAACAACAACGAAAACATGGCCCTCTCTTGCCAAACACAGTTAGATGTATCATATGTGGCCCGAGCGGGTGTGGTAAAACAAATGTTATGCTAAGTTTATTGTTTGAACCGAATGGTTTAAAGTTTGATAACGTGTATGTATATTCAAAGTCTCTATATCAACCTAAATACAAGATGTTAAAGGATATGTTGAAGGCAACAAAAGATGTTGGTTACTATCCATATAGTGAAAACGATGAAATATTAGATCCAGCAGATGCCTTGGGTAACTCTGTGTTTATATTTGATGATGTAGCTTGTGACAAACAGGATAAAATGAGAGCATACTTTAGTATGGGAAGACATAAGAATATTGATTCGTTCTATCTCTGTCAAACATATACTCGAATACCGAAACATCTAATACGTGATAATGCCAATGTGTTGATTCTCTTCAAACAAGACGAAACCAATTTAAAACACATCTACGACGATCATGTAACGACAGATATGGACTTTAAACAATTTAAAAATATATGCTGTGAGTGTTGGAAAGACAATAAGTATGGTGTGTTGGTGATTGTAAAAGAAAACGAAGTACACAGAGGGAGATATAGAAAAGGATTCGATAGCTACATATTAATCTAATTGACTACAACCAACAACAACAAAGAGATGTCTAGCAGGACAACCAACTATCTAACAAGACAGACAACCTGTCTAACAACCTGTCTAAAACAACCTGTCTAAAACAACCTGTCTAAAACAACCTGTCTAAAACAACCTGTTCAAAACAACCTGTCTAAAACAACCTGTCTAAACCAACCTGTCTAAACCAACCTGTCTAAACCAACCTGTCTAAACCAACCTGTCTAAAACAACCTGTCTAAACCAACCTGTCTAAAACAACCTGTCTAACAACCTGTCTAAAACAACCTGTCTAAACCAACCTGTCTAAAACAACCTGTCTAACAACCTGTCTAACAACTAGATAGGTAGACATACCACCAATTCGAAGCTAGTACACCTTAAACCACCAAACTGTTGGCATCTCTTAACACGATCTGAAACAAATAACTTTAGCAAGATGGAGATGATGAATAAACAAGAGAGAAAAATCAAGAAAAAGATTTTACAACTTGCCGAAAACATTCGAAAAAAACATTTAATGCTTAAGCTTGGTCGAGTTGAGAATGATGAGGTCCTACAACGTTTATATAAACCAATTGTTGAACCACTAAGTGAAATATCTAAAAACACATCGGTACTTAAACTGCAACCAACGGCTGAACAAATCAAAGAAGAAGAAGCTTCTGCTGATGTACCAGAAAAGAAACCCAAAGTTGAGTTCCTTAAAGATCATGAAGTTTTTGAAGCCGGACCAGAGGTAGAGACAAGTTCTGATGAGGATATCCCAACATTTGAAGAGCTTAAGGCAGATCTACAAACTGTCACAAACAACCCAGCATATCAAGAATTTTTGGAGCAATATCCTGAACGAGTTCGGTATTATGTAGACAAGTATTTTACTGAACCACCGAGGCTTGCTACTATTGATCAAACGTATGGTGCTCGCTACGCTAAAGATACTGGTAGCTGGAGTCTTGGCAACAAACACTTGGACTTTACTGATAATGACATACGACTAGGTCAAAGGAGATATCCGCAAACACAAGGTCTGCTAGAATTGATATTTATGAAAACACCTAGAGGGTATACCTATGACGATCTTCAACACTATAGAGATATTCTAGAAGCAACTAGTGTTCATAAAATGAACTACGATCCCAACGCACGAACCAAGGGTTGTTCCTCGGAAAAGTATCTGACTCTAATAAAACCAGTTATAAACCCACGAGGACGAAGATCCTCAACTCCTCAAGGTTTTGGCTACGACACACATCTTAATGAAGAACAAAAAACCGAACCTAGAGCTCAGAATGTAAGCAACAACTATATGATACAAAATAACAAACAAATAGAATATGTCTATTGTGATGATATAAATGAGTTGGTTGATAGACTTAGACTTTTAGTAGCTTCTCAAGTTGCTGGTAATAATGCTCATAACAACGAAATTCAATCAATCATTGAAGAATTAAAGGAAGTCAGTGTTATTGCTTAGTAAACCTACATATATGTCATACATACATACCTATTGCTTAGTATAAAAATGTCTATCGATAAGTTCGGACGTTCCCAGTCCAATAAACGCTTTAAGTTTAAAATCATCGAAAGAGAACTTTTCCCAAGAACTACAAGTGGTGACTTTGATTTGCAAAGCCATAGATTGTGTAATGTTGGTGATCCAATCGATCCAACAGATGGTGTAAATAAAAAATTTGTAGATGCGTGGATAGATGACTATCAGAAAAACAAAGACGAAGTGACAGAAAGAATAATTGCCATTTTACTTGAAGCTGTGCACAAACCAGAGTTGGTTGATTTAAAAAACGAATTTGAAAATAAATTGAAAAATTTAGCTAAGGACATAACTGCTCAAGTTTTAAAAGACATTGATCTGTCAAAGAATAACAAGTTAAAGAAGAAGTTGGGTGAAATAGACAACAAACTAAAAGATTTACATAACAAGTGGATACTCTTAAATCCATCATCACCATGAAACGGAAAATAGTTGAACCATCTGATGCTAAGAAGCAAGTAATAAATGAGTTATACACACCAGCACGAATCAACTTCAAACGTAGACGTACCATAATTAAAGGTTTAAATGACTTGTGGCAGATTGATCTGGTAGAGTTTCAAGACTATCATCGCGAAAACTCTGGTTACAAATACATTTTAGTGGTTATCAATTGTTTTTCAAAATATGTGTGGACTCGTCCGCTTAAATCTAAAAATGCTGAAGAGGTGACTAAAGCTATGGCTGATATTTTAGCTAATAGTACAACGCCCTCTAACGTTCAATCTGATCTTGGTAAGGAGTTTTATAACTCCAAATTTAATGCCTTAATGAAAAAATATAACATCAATCACTATAGCACTTATAGTGTGAAAAAGGCTGCAATAGTGGAAAGAGTTATACGTACCTTAAAAGAGAAGATCTACAAAAATTTCAACTTGTTTGGCTCCTACAAGTGGTTAAATACACTACCTGATGTCACTGCTAACTACAACGCTACAATTCATAGAACAACTGGTGTAAAACCTAAAGATGTTAATAAGAAAAATGAAGAAGCTATCCGTAAACAAACATATTCAAATATTAAAGTGTTTGATCAGAATAAATTCAAAGCGGGTGATGTTGTACGTCTAAGTAAAGCAAAAGCTCAATTCGAAAAGGGGTATACACCTCGCTGGTCAACAGAGTTATTCAAGATTGTTAGTGTTCATTTCACAAATCCAGTAACATACTTTCTTGAAGACATGCAAGGTAAGCCTATCAGTGGAGGATTTTACGAGGAAGAACTACAAAAGACTAAACAAACAGACATCTATCTGGTTGAGCGCATCTTGAGGAAGAAAGGCAAGAAACTCTATGTAAAATGGTTGGGCTTTGATAAATCTCATAATTCTTGGATAAATTCGGATGATGTTAAATAAACTTACTTATATATTTAGTGTATTAATATACTTAGAATAAAATAAAAGTCGTTATTAAAATTAGTGTGTTTTATTTTTCCATATTGTTATATACATACATACAATTAAGTCAAGTGAAAATTTAAAAATTCTGGCGTAAATCAATAATGTCCTGGATAAACTTCTCCTGTGGCACATCAACTATCTGCAGATCATTTCTATTCGTCTTGAGGTATTTTACTTCGGTCTTTATTCTATTAAAGAGATTTATAGAATTTGGATCATACAACATGTTTAGAACCACTTCGGAGTCGGGATGTTTATTTTTAAAGTTTCTGACGGCTCTTCTAAAACTCTTCTTCTGGGTTCGTATAGCATGATACGGGTACTTAGCGTCTTTCTCATTTCTTGAAAGTAAACCAAACATACTGATTTTTCCGGGATTGCTTGGTTTTGGAGATATATCTTCAATGTGTTCTGTAACTCTAGCATCTGCTTCTCGCATACGTTGCACTTCATCCTCTATCTCCATTAATTTCACTTCAATTTCTTTAAGGTTTTCCTTGTATTTTTGATTAAATTCGTTTACGAAAAAATCAAAAATAATTTGGTTGCACTTTTCATAGAAAGGATTAGATATCCAACAGGCTAAATTTAATATCAAATCTTTACAGACATATGTACCAGATATCAAGTTGTTTTCAGTCTGTGTTCCACCAAAGTCCACCAAGTATGTAGCGGTTGTAGGTGTTAGTTGAGATGTTGCTTCCGGCACATCTAGGGGGCCGGAATTCCGGCCCCCTAGATGTGACTCTAAGTGGACACCTTCGGTTGAAATATTTAGGTAATCGGTATTCTGGCTACCTAAATGTTTTTTCACCTGACCGTTGTAATAGGTAATCAACTCTTTAGTTTTCTTATTTTCCAACCAATGTCTGAATCTTTTCTCACCATTTTTACATAGTTTAGTTGCATTAAAATAACCAGTGTTTTTATCAATAATTAATTGAAAGTCTCCAAATAAACCATACCAGAAGTTGTCTTTAATTTGCTGGTAGCACACATCATTTAATGTAGCCATTTTAAACACACTACTAAACACTTAGATACTCAAGAGCAGACTGAAGCACGTCTTACTTCTAAGAAAACTAAATTTTGAATGAGCTTCAGAGTATGTTTACGACAATTTATAGATGTTGACCCCACTCTACGGCTTAAAACTGTGTTTATTAATGTTTATTTCCAACCACATTAGTCGCTGCAACATCCATCCACTTTCGGCTTCTGCAAACTCCAAAGCTTTTGTATAAATCTCGTTGCTGAATTCCTTAAATATATTTTCAAACTCAGTTGAAACTGTGACATTTTTGTTTTTAGTATTGAATGACTTCATTTCTTTTATATTCCGACTTTGGAGCACATACAATCCAAACAATTCCAAGTTCATTTTAATTTGATTATGTTTAGCTAGAGAAGCTTCAATTAGATTAAACACTTTATGTTTTACAGTATCCATGGCTAAGTTTATGTCATTACCATCTAAGTTAATACGATAGGTGGCCACTCTATTTTTAAAAGCTTGAGCAAGCATATGCACTTGTTCAACTTGCCATGGCTCACATACTTTTGCCTTGTGAACTTCACTACGTAAATGTCCAGAAAATTGATTCTTTTTCACTTGTATCGAGCATGACTCACAATATCTCATCTTA
Organism: Tillus elongatus; assembly: GCA_964006375.1. Lineage (NCBI taxonomy): Eukaryota > Metazoa > Arthropoda > Insecta > Coleoptera > Cleridae > Tillus > Tillus elongatus. Next base: position 31,633,262 of record OZ023262.1, on the reverse strand, counting down.
ACTACAGATGGTTAACTAATGAATAAAACACATGTGTTTCGTTTAAGTAGATATATTAACAAACATGTTTACGATACATATCCTTAAGTACAGTGTAATGTTTAAAACAAAAGTAAATTAACATAAATAATGCAAGACACATAAGAAAACCTGTTGATATAAACATGGAAATATAATTTGAGGTAAACAGGTAAGAATTATTTAATACAAGAGTTCTCCAATCAGATGTCTCACCACGTGTACCATCATCAAACAGAAACATAAGTTTGTAATGCACCACTTCAGACTTGCTTTTGGACATGTTGTACATTGAAAGTTGTATAAGTTCATCATTGTTTAGATATGTTGTTGCTGTAAGAGCTGACCATATCATGCAGTCATCGGTGTCGAAACAAATTCGTACTTCTGTTACATTGGGTGGTTTGTAAATATACAACACATTTTGACATAGTGCTGTCAGGATGATGAAGCTTGCTTTAAGATGAGTCATTATATATCGTGTGTATTTCTTTGAAACGATCAAGTACTTGCTTCTTTGTAAAGTGTAAGCACTCTAACATACTAACTCGGAATGAGGATTCATAGTCTTTTAACATGGCTTTTATAAGCTTTATCACCTCCTCGTCACGTGGTAGCTTCTTCTTATTAACACATTTGAGAACATCAGCAACACAATAGAGGAAATCACTAAGTCGAATATCAAAGTTCAAATCGGTTAGAAACTTCAGCTTTTCGTTGATGATTTCAACCAGATCTAGTAGCCGTTGAACTGCGCCTTCGGTTAAATAAAAAGTAATAGAATCATCTGAGATTGATATACCTTTACTGTCTACTACTTTAATAGGTTTGATGGTACATATTCCAATATTTTCAGGTTCGATCTTATTAGCTTTGGTAAAGTACTCCTCAGCTGTGTTTTTCAATGTTGAAATAAAATACTCCCATTCCCATGAGCCAGATGAGATTGTTATATTTGTATTTGGTGCATATAAGCTTGTATTTATAATTTTAATTATTGGAATCAATCCGGCCGCTTTTGATATACCAATTGCAACACTTAGAGCTGGAGTAATGGCATACCTTGTTTCCAGTAGCATTCTACTTTCTTGCTTAATATCACTAATATTCTGACGTAGAGCTGCATCAATTTGGCCCCAATAACAATCACAAACATTGCTATTAATAGGTTCGTCGTTAACATCCATACCATACATGTTGAACAGAACAAATACACTAATATATAACTACTGGGCGCAGACTACAGACAACAACTGATGTACTTGCTTGCTACCTAATGTTTATATATACTTATACCCCCACTTTTGGCTTGTTATTGAAACTCATTTAACCGTCATCGGTGTTGTTGCTATGGCATGTTTGTTAGAACAATATTTGTCGAAGGTCACTCTCAAATTTGAAAACATATGACTCATTTCCTGTCACGTGTCAAGGTTGTTCTACACATGTAGTTGTTGCTATGTTGCCATATCGAGCAAGCCGGGCATTTACATATTCTAAAATTTTTAAAATCTGCTTGCTGAGCTCTAAGACCAAACACCTAAGGCTTAGACCGAAAACTCTAAAAGTTTGGGTTTGCGCATGCGTATACATTAAATTCGAATTCTGCTTGCCAAGCCGAGTAAAACAACACCCCACACTTAGAACTTAACCAAAAACTAAAAATTTGGGTTTGCGCCTGCGCAAATACCATTTTTGAATTCTGCTTGCCAAGCCGAGTAAAACGACACCCCACACTTAGGACTTTAATCAAAAACTAAAAATTTAGGTTTGCGCCTGCGCTAACCGACATATTTGTTACGTCACTTTTTGCAAAAATCAAAGTGGCGGAGCCTCTTACTTTAATTAGTGGCGCCACCTACCGGTTAAAATTTTAAATTTCCCAGTTTTTTCACTTCCGGTCGACCATCTTGGTCGCCATCTTGGATTACGTCATCTCAAGTTAGCGCCCTATTGGCTCTCTGTCCAGTGACGTCACCAAAACGTCACTCCGGCGCTTCGCGCCAGTTAGGGTGTGGTCGGGGCGTGGTCGGGGTGTGGTCGGGGCGTGGTCGGGGCGTGGTCGGGCGTGGTCGAGGTGTGGTCGCGTATTGGGCTCCGCCCAAGTGGGCGGGTGGGTCTCCGTCCCAAAAGGAGCGGGGCTACGCCCCACGGGGTGGGGCTTTGCCCAAAACGGGGCGGGGCGGGGCTCCGCCCCGACCCCACCCAATGGCGTCACTGTGACGTCATGCCGGCGCTTCGCGCCGGCGCAGTAGCCTGGCGGAGGTGGCGGAGGGCTCAGAACTCTCCATCTATACCTACTGGCGTCTGTCTGCTTCTCTCATTCTGACCCCTCTGATATCTCACAAAACGTCAACGAAATTATCCAAGCTGGCATGGAATTGTTTATTCCACGTACACAGAAAACCACTTCAGCCACTCAAAAGCCCTGGTTCTCTAAATCCTGTGACAAGACCAGACTTGAAAAGGTCAAAGCACACAAAACGCTTCTACACAATCCCAGTCAAGAAAACCGTCAAGCATTTAAGGGCGCAAGAAACAGCTATATTCGCATTCTTTCTGAGGCAAAAAACTCGTTGAATAACAACATCAAAAACAGAATCCTCTCAAGCTCCAACGGCAGCAAACCCTTCTGGACTCTTGCTAAATCTATTGGGAATAATTTCTGGAAGAGCACATTCCCACCTCTTGTTTCAGGTGATGAAATTGTTTCTACCGCCTTGGGCAAGGCTGAACTTTTTGCCTCGTTGTTCGCTAGCAATTCTACTCTCAACTCACCTCCAAATGTTCAACCACTAACAGTGGCCAATGTCGTCCATAAAATGACGGATATCATTTTCAAAACTATAAAGGTGCGAAAGATGCTCCCTTCTCTTAATACAAGGACGATATCCCAGCAATTGTTCTTAAAAAATGACAACCTGCGGCAACTTGCGCCTGTCCTGACTCGTCTGTTTCAGATATCTTACAATAGAGGCATATTCCCTATTAACTGGAAAACTGCTCGAGTACAACTGGTTCCCAAGAAAGGATCCAAAGCGCTTCCTAGCAACTACAGGCCTATTTCTTTCCTTTCAGTCGTTTCTAAAGTGATGGAAAAGTATATAAACACCGAATTACTAAAATTTCTTGCAAAACACAGTCTAATCCACGACAAGCAGTATGGATTCCAGCAGCGCAGATCAACTGCCGACCTCCTTTCTTTGTCACCCATTCTTGGAACAAGTCTATGGAACTACACGGTGAATCCCAGATTGTCGCTCTAGACATATCTAAAGCATTCAATTAGGTCTGGCACGCAGCGCTGCTTAATAAACTTCCGGCCTATGGCCTACCACCAAAACTCTGTACCTGGACAGCAAATTTCCCCTCCAACTGGAGCATTTCTGTTGTCGTGAATGGCCATTCCTCTAAACTGTATCCAATTAATGCAGGAGTGCCTCAAGGTTCAGCTTTAGCCCCTACTTCGTTTCTTCTCCACATCAATGACTTCCTCTCTAGCACATCCAACCCAGTTCACAGTTACGCGGACGACAGCACCCTCCACTCAAATATTCAATATTCTGAGGCTGTCTCTTTAGCCCAATTAGATGAGGACCGCAGACTCATGGAGGGTTCTGTCTCTGTGGATCTCCAACAAAAATATTATACTGCTTATTTTTACATATTATATCTAAGACAAAATTTTAATTTTTTAGCTCCATATGAAACATAATTTTTTTCAAATAATCGCTAACTGGGACTCTAAAACCGATCTCCAATGTCCATTTAAATTTTAAGAATTAATTTTAATAATATACCTTACTAACAGTGTACAATTATTATGAAAATTCACTACTATAACGCACTTGCTGCGTCCCGAAATTTTCATAAATATGCACAATAACTGAGATACTGATTGTTTCCATTCGGCAGTTCCAGCCTGTATGGTCAGATATTTATTGAAGAAGCCTTGTACTGCAAAAAACGTTTAAATTATTCCAAACAACCAGGTTACATCTTGTTAAATATGTCAACAAGATATCAAAACCAGATTGCCTCTACTTTACATAGAGAAAGATAAACAAACGTCTCAGGAGCAAGCTGGTTTCGTGTCAAAGGATATTTACTTTCTTTATAAAAAAACTAAATCACATGACCTGATAGTCCTGATTGATGAATCTTTAAAATGTAGCGTGCTCGCATTTGTAATCCTTTAGGGAAAATAATTAGAAAAATAAATAAGTCACGACATGCACTTCTGTTACTGCATGTGACAGAATCCTTTCATGAAATCGTTCAGAGTTAACTTGTTTATTTTTCAGTCACCATGATATAACGTTTATACAATAAGTTTTGATGTCGAAGGTGCGTTTTGGTAAAGCGTTGGCACAAAATTCTGTTTTTGGAGAAAAAATCATGTGCTATACATAGTGTATATTGTTTTTTTTTATTATTTCGACAACACACCACGAGGGTTTACAGCCTAAATACTATCGTACCGTGGGTGTCGACAAGGAGGAAAGAGGCAACTTGTTATTTCTGGACTTGAAAGTTTGGAGAAGGAAAAACATTTGCCGGCAAAGAATTCCACAACTTGGAAGTCCTCGGGACAAAAGAGCGGGCATAACAAGATCTTCTATGTCTGGAGACCTGGACAATAAAAGGGTGCATTCGCTCCCCTGGTAGATCTGTTGGGGGCAGCAGGTGGAGGAACTATGGAAGAAAGCTCCTCTGAGCAGTGCCCGTGCAGATATCTATAAAAGAGAGAGAGAGAGAGAGAGAGAGAGGTCACCAATGGCACGTCGGTGGGCAAGGGATGGCAGCCTTTGGGTGAGTGTTGGGTCACCGATAAGACGTATAGCTCTCTTCTGAATGGAGTCCAGGACAGCGAGTGTAGAAGCGGCAGCGGCACCCCAGATGTGGGAGCAGTATTCGAGGTTTGGACTTATTTGTGAAGTATATAAGGTATAGAGATTAGCTGGTGAAAAGTATTTGCGACCCCGGAAGAGGAAACCTAATTTCTTAGCAGCCGCTTCTGCGATTGATGTGACATGTTGGTGCCAATTAAGATTTCGATCCACAGAAATGCCAACAAGAGAAAAGGACTCATTACTTAGAATAACTTGGTTGTTCATTGTAATGGGTCTAGGGTTGGTGTATCTCTTGTTAGAAAGCAAGCAAGACTTAGTTTTGGTGGGGTTGAATTGTACAAGATTTCTACTTCCCCAGTCTAATATTTTTTGAAGGTCCACGGAAACAGAACCTTCCATGAGTCTGCGATCCTCATCTAATTGGGCTAAAGAGACAGGCTTAGAATATTGTATATTTGAATGGAGGGTGCTGTCGTCCGCGTAGCTGTGAACTGGGTTGGATGTGCTCAAGAGGAGGTCATTGATGTGGAGAAGAAACAAAGTAGGGGCTAAAGCTGAACCTTGAGGAACTCCTGCATTAATTGGATACAGTTTAGAGGAATGGCCATCCACAACAACATATATGCTCCTGTTGGAGAGGAAATTTGCTGTCCACATACAGAGTTTTGGTGGTAGGCCATAGGCCGGAAGTTTATTAAGCAGCGCTGCGTGCCAGACCTGGTCGAATGCTTTGGATATGTCTAGAGCAACAATTTGGGATTCACCGTGTTGTTCCATAGACTTGTTCCAAGAATGGGTGACAAAGGAAAGGAGGTCGGCAGTCGATCTGCGCTGACGGAATCCATACTGCCTGTCGTGGATTAGACTGTGTTTTTCAAGAAATTTTAGTAATTCGGTGTTTATATACTTTTCCATCACTTTAGAGACGACTGAAAGGAGAGAAATAGGCCTGTAGTTGCTGGGAAGCGCTTTGGATCCTTTCTTGGGGATGGGTTGTACTCGAGCAGTTTTCCAGTTACTAGGGAATATGCCTTTATTATAAGATATTTGAAACAGACGAGTCAGGACAGGAGCAAGCTCTGGTGCGCATTTTTTGAGAACAATTGCTGGGATCTCGTCAAGGCCAGAGGCTTTCCTGGTATTAAGAGAAGAGAGCATCTTTCGTACCTTTTTAGTTTTGAAAATGATATCCGTCATTTTATGCGCGACATTGGGGACTGTTGGTGGTTGAACATTTGGAGGTGGGTTGAGAGTAGAATTGCCGGCGAACAACGAAGCAAAAATTTCAGCCTTGTCCAGGGCGGTAGAAACAATTTCATCCCCTGAGACAAGAGGTGGGAACGTGCTTTTGCAGAAATTATTCCCAATTTATTTAGCAAGAGTCCAGAAGGGTTTGCTGCCGTTGGGGCTTAAGAGGACTTTGTTTTTATGTGGTTATTAAACGAGTTTTTGCCTCAGAAAGAATGCGGACATAGCGGTTTCTTGCGTCATTAAATGCTTGACGATTTTCTTGACTGGGATTGTGTAGAAGCATTTTGTGAGCTTTGACCTTTTCAAGTCTGGCCTTGTCACAGGATTTAGAGAACCAGGGCTTTGAGTGGCTGAAGAGGTTTTCTGTGTACGTGGGATAAATAATTCCATACCAGCTTGGATAATTTCGGTGACGTTTTGTGAGATATCAGAGGGGTCAGGATGAGAGAAGCAGACAGACGCCCATGGAAATGAGGAAGAGTAATCCCGCATTTCGTCCCAGTTTGCGGAGTTGTAGTGCCAAACGATACGCGGGTGTGATGACTGTGTGACCATGCCGTGGTCTGAGTGACCAAGGGGGGCGGTGACTGATATCTTATAGCATTCAGGTTGTGTAGTAAGAAGGATATCCAAGGGATTTGAGCTGTGTGTTGGGATACGAGGAAAGTAAGTAGGTTGCTGAACCATATTGGCTAAAGAATTGCTGACTGCAAAGGCCTCCGCTGCTCTCCCTTGTGGATCGCTTTTTGAGGATCCTATTCATTCCTTATTATGGACATTGAAGTCACCAAGAATAGTGACCTCGGAGGTAGGATATTCAGAATATATATATATATATATATATATATATATATACATATATATATATATATATATATATATATATATATATATATATATATATATATATATATATATATATATATATATATATATATATATATATATATATACATATATTTATTTATCAAAAAATTGCTGGAAAGCCGTCAGTTGTAAAATAAAACTCTTTATTATAGGCCGAGCTTTCGGAAAAATATATTCCTTTCTCAAGGCTAAAACATGGAAAGAAAAAAAGTTTACAATTTACTTGGAAAAAATATATAAGTTTAAAATACTTAGATATAACATATTTTTTCCAAGTAAATTGTAAACTTTTTTTCTTTCCATGTTGTACCCTTGAGAAAGGAATAAATTTTTCCGAAAGCTCGGCGTATAATAAAGAATTTTATTCTACAACTGACGGCTTTCCCACAATTTTTTGATAAATAACACTATTACCGTCACAAAAATTTAATACTATATATATATATATATATATATATATATATATATATATATATATATATATATATATATATATATATATATATATATATATATATATATTGTAACGTTTCTAACTCGAAATAAGGTTACCTTTTCCCTAGTATGGGAAATTTATTTCTGCGGTCACTGCTTAGGCGCCAGCATCGATTGAGTTTTCTAGGAAGTCGATGCGCTCTCTCGGGACTATGCCTCTTTTCTAAGTCGCTGTCAACAGCTACTTAGACTCAGAGCTGCAGTGAAGACAGGGTTCTCCCAAGTAGTGACCTCTAGTTATGGCCGATATATTATACATCAAAATGTTACATAGTATGTTGGGGTGGATTCGTTAGGAAGTGCTAAGTGAAATGCCGAATAAAATGAATAATCTATTTACAAACCTATTTGTGGCAATCATGTGATATACAAAGTGTATATAAAATTACTAATGCAGTACGGGTCACATTTTTAGGGTATGTTGTCATAGCTACATCAACATATCTTTTCAGTAAATTGTCGTAGAAAAAAAATCACTCATCGCGACGTTTACATTTTTAAAAATGTCATGACTTCAAGTGAGCACGCGGTAGGACCACTAGAACCTACATCGCCCTATTAGCGGAAATTTCTGCGGTCACTGCTCAGGCGCCAGCATCGATTGAGTTTTGTAGGAAGTCGATGCGCTCTCTCGGGACTATGCCTCTTTTCTAAGTCGATGTCAATAGCTACTTAGACCCAGAGCTACAGTGAAGAACAGAAGTGCTAAGTAAAATGCTACTTGTGGCAAAATATTTACGAATTATGTACACAATAAGATTTACAAAAGGGTTCTGGAGGAATGAAAACAACTTATTAAGCTAACTACGTATTCCTTACACTGACTCTGAAGCTAACGTATTTAAAATATTTTTAAAATTTTATAATTTTTCTTCTTAAAACGTCAAATTCGCAATTTGAAACGTCACAATTTGGAATTTTCAGACAATGAATTTGAAACAAATACGGATTATGTAGGATAAATGTCTTAATAAGTGTGTTTTACAAAGCGTTAAGTTTCAGCTTCAACCATCATTGTCTTTCATTTTACTAACATATTTTCGGAAAATCCATTTCAAATAGACCCTCTTTCTGATGCTTTGGCAGTAGTTGCTTCAGCTAGAGGGTTTATGGTTTAATAGGCTATATTTTAGCAAATTTTCGTAGATAATATTCGTTATTGAGAAGTTCGCGACTTATGAATTTTAAAAAGATGTCTTCCAATAAGTGCGAACTAGAACCCCAAAACCCATATACGAGGCCAGTTTCAATTTTTGTCTGTTTACACATAAACAGGGTGACGCATTTCTACGGTAAAGTTCAATATATCCGTTATTACACAAGATATGAGAAAAAATTATATATGTTAATTACAAAGTGTCTCTGAATCTTATGTATCTATTTTCACAGCCACATAAGTCGTTGGTGATACACGTTCTTTTTTAATAAAAAACCCCCTTTGTATTTTCGTATTTTCCATCGAATTATGATGCAAGTTTGTAAGGAAAAAATATATATCGTTCATTGTTTTTGAGTTATTTCAATCGTTTTGCAACTTTTCAACTATTTGGTACATACCACAAAACATATATCACAAATTGTAATATGGCTATTTTTCTTCAATATATAGCGGAGTCCCACGGAAATGACGCATTCAGAGAACTTTTTGTTTGTATTACTCGTCGAAAAATCGAGCTGCCGTATACAGACGCTCTCAAATAGTGGCTGATTTTGAAACTTTTCGCAGAAATTTTTTCAATGTTTCCTTAGAAATTATTTTTTTGTAAGATTTTTGTGAATTGTTGGTAATTAATAATAAATGTTTAGCAAGTTATTGTTAAAAAATTGTCAAATATTTTTGACAAATATAATTAAGTGTAACATTACTGAAGGCAATGTCTGTAAAAAAATTATTTTCGTCATAAATCTGTTGGTGAATAGTTATATCTTGGCAGGTGTGTAAATAGCTTTAAGAGGTTCGTTGGCCAGGAAAGTCGGACCAATTTTTTTCTGGAACTTTTTAAGTTTATTTTCGGAAAATGGTTGTACTTTTTGAAATAACAAAGCTATTTTAATGAAATATAATACATTATTAGTACTATATAGGTTATACTGCAAACCAAATGTCCTTCTTTTAAAAACAAGCCATATTTGGCATTAAAGACATTTTTACGAAAATTCGCTACCATAACTCCCTTTCTGCGTCCAGACTTTACTGTTTTAATATTTTTCGATCCCTTAACACAAAATGGGTTTTTTTGTGACTATAAAATTACATCAATCGGCCTCCAGAGTAACAGATAAACCCGCTTACCAAAGTTGGTTTCCATAGCTCTGTTATTTTTCGGCAATATGAAAATTTGAATGTAAACAAAAAATTGTCCGGGAAAACCAACTCCGATTTTCGTTGTAAACAAGTGTATCAAAGCCAATTGCAAATATATATATATATATATATATATATATATATATATATATATATATATATATATATATATATATATATATATATATATACAGTGTTACTTAATTATAGGGCGTAATTTCAAGGGCGCGTTCCTGAGCCAAGTTCAAGTAGAAAAGTTCTTATAAATATGTGTCCTGAAGAGTCTGGTTTTCAAGATACAGGGTGTCAAAGTTTAAAAAGAACTGTTTTTTTAAATTAATATCTTAATGATCCTTTTGCCCATTTTGTTGAAATCTGGCAGGGTTATTCATTGTAATAAGACGCTAAGGTGGCACTAACTAAAATATAATTATAAGTTCCAGTGGTGTCTCGGAGGGCAGTCTCACGAATAATATTGACTAAAAAAATGTACACTACTGAGTTTTTTTTTATAATTTTTTTCAGATTAAGCACCTAAAAATACAACTTTTTTGCCTCTTAATATCTTTTCGTATATTACTTCCTTTTCGAGGAAAAAAACGACTTCATTGCATGTCGAAAAATTGTTAAAGTAAAATCAAGTTAATTGTGATCGTTCAGAATATTTATTACTAAGCCATTTTTTTAAATCTAACAAATGAAAAGTAATAAGTATTTACAAAAAATGTTGGAAATGACTACCTCTCGCTTCTATGCAGGCTTGTGCTCTCCTTCTCATCGAGCGAAGAACTCTGGAAAATTCCATTAGTGGTTTCGTATGGTTTCACATCCGGCAACAATTATATTCATTTGTTATTCTTCTGTCTTAATTGGTGTAACACCCTGTATATATATATATATATATATATATATATATATATATATATATATATATATATATATATATATATATATATATATATATATGTATGTATGTGTGTATGTATCTATAAAAATTAAAACTGACCCCAAATGTGTGTTCTAGAGGCCTAGCTCGCGCTCATCTGAAGAAATTTTTTCAAAATTCAAAAGTAGCGATCTCTTAATTACTTTTATAAGAAAATTAACTAAAAGTAAACTAAACGCCAAGATTTAGATCGCTAAGTTAGAAGAAAAAAGTTATAAGTATTTAATTTTAAAAATGGTTTGGGTGTCACTAGGGGTCAAAGAAAGGCATATGACCAAAATATTTTAAGTGCATAACAAAATCTATTTTATATTACAGACAAAGATTTAGTTTTCTTGACGCAAACGGATCCAGAAATACCAGAAAATTTATTTAAAACAAAGTATTTCTTCTTAAAACGTCAAAGCCGCGATTTGAAACGTCTAAATTGGCATTTTTCAGACAAAGATCCCGAAACAAATACGGTTATTTGTTTTACAAACTCCTGGGTTTTAGCTTTAACCTTTATTGCCCTTGATTTTACTAAATTTATTTCAGACCCTTTCTCTGATGCTTTGGCAGTAGCTTCAGTTATAGAGATTATGGTTTAAAATTCGCTAATGAGGAGACCGCAACTTTTGAATTTTAAAAGGTTTTTTTTTAAATGAGGGTGTACTAGGCCCCCTGGAGCATACATCTGGGGTAAGTTTCAGTCTTTAACTATTAACATATATACAGGATGGCGCATTTCTTCGGTATAGCTCAATGTATGCGTTATGATACAAGATACGAGAAAAAGTTATATACGCTAATTATAGTATGCCTTAAAGTGCAACCTACACAATTCCTCAGACAATCACAAGGTGATCAATAAGTCATTGGTAATACAAATTTTCTATTTTTTCAATATGAGACTCCCTATGTTATTGCATTTTTGCGCTTAAAATTTTGTGTATTAATAAATTTTGATATAAAGCTTGATAGTAAAACTAATATCAATCTTAATAAAAATTAGTACAGTGTAATCGTTTTCCATTTGAATATGTTATATTTGTTTTAGGTCGTCCTGTCTCATGGGCGCTGTTAGCACCTGCCATCACTCCGAAAAGAACCACAGACGGGGCAAACAATCCAGGATTAAGGATATATGAATTTGATAAGGATACTGGACAGGTAAGTGTCTATTTCAAAGTGTTTTACTATTTACCACATTTCTTCTTTTGCTAAGAGCCTCGGTGGTTCAGGGGTAAGAACGTGTGCCTCTGAACCGAAGGGTACTTTCACTTTTTCAGTACAAACTGTAACATTAACATCAACCGAAGTTCTGGCATTTTATTTGAGCAAGTTAAATGTCTGCATGTTCCGCCCTTCGGAGGGGGCGTAAAGCCGTCGGTCCCGTGTCCATGGGATGTTGGGCACGTTAAAGATCCCTACTCTCCCACTCTTAAAAAGCTAAAAGAAAATAAGCAATAAAATTTAACATTTTACTTATTTTTCAAATAACGGCTATTAACATTATAGGTAACTTATAATATTTTTATAGAGCCTCGGTGGTTCAGGGGCAAGAACGTGTCCCTATGAATCGAAAACTACTGGGTTCGGTCCCAGGGTTCTCCTTTCACTTTTTCAGTACAAACTGTAACATTAACATCAACCGAGGTTCTGGCATTGTATCTGAGCAAGTTGAATGTCTGCACGCTCCGCCCTTCGGATGAGGCGTAAAGCCGTCGGTCCCGTATACATGCGATGTTGCGCACGTTAAAGATCCCTACTCTCCTTATAGAAAGGCAGGGGTTCGGCAAAATTTCCAGGATAGTGAGGTGAAACTGCTCCCTGGCGTCCGTGATTGGCCATAGTCACACAACAAAACACACACACATAATATTTTTAACCTTTAATAAATGAGGCAGATACACTGTACGAGCGAATGAATAATAAGAAGCTCGCTGAATCTAACAATATTGATATCTATACAAATAAATTCAGGTCAATCTTAATTACGTACATAAAAAAATACAATTATTGCAGTATTGCTTAAGTTTCTAAACAACGAAGATGAACAAAAGTTAGAATTGCTCCAGCAATTTGTAATACCATGACTTGAATATTGTAACTCAATGTAATTGCAAGTTTGCGGTTTTAATAGGTAGATGGTAACGATATGAGCCACAGAACATTAACATATATGATTAATATTATTTCTAGGTCAATTTATATAAAAATTAAATGCTTTAATCCAAATAAGATAATAAAAATTTTGGGACGCAACAAGTGCGACATTTCATAAGAATTGTACAATATTATTATACGGCATATTAGTAAAGTTAATACTTTAAACTTACACAGACCTTGAAGATCGATTTTAGAGGTCCTAGTACGCGCACATTTGAAGAATTCTTTCGAAAGTGTTACCATCGATATCTGTCTATTATCAAAAAAATATTGTGTTCCAACTCCTTTTGAGAAAAATGACCAAAAATCAATTTTAGATGAAGCTAAAGAATTAAATTTTCCTGTATCTGTAGATAGTGTAAGTCTCTTTAAAAGAAACTTGTGTTACAAATTTCATTAAAGTTAGGTATTGAAAAGATTTCTAGAAGGAAACTTAATTCATATTTAGAACAGTTAAGTATCTGCCAAATTATAAACATAGCAGCTATTTTTCCTTATTAATCGCCAGTATGATTTCGTTTTAGTCAACCTAATCAAACCGGTTTTTTCAATATCAACAATAACAAAATTATAATTTCTCAAAGGTGACAAACTTATTCAGGCGTTTTAAACAAAAGTGAGATCTTGTTCAAAACGTACGAAATTTGTACACTATTGTTTCTACAAATGTTAAAATGAAACATAAAAGAAATATACATTCATCGAGCTGGATTCGATCGCGTGATCTTCTGCTTAGGAGGCAAGCGCGGTCCCCCCTGCGCTATCTAGGCAAACCTCAACTAACGTTTTATTTGCGTGATACTTTAGATCGGCTTCATGCCCGAGATATTATATTCAAAATATACGTAACAATGATTAATTACAGAATTTGTAAAATTACTATTGAAACACATCCCACGACTGTTTCGCTCTCATATGACGTCTTATGTTTGAGTTTAAAGATAAAAGAAACTATTTTAGGATCATTTTTGTAGAGACTTGGCTTGATTTTGTTTAAATTTCTGCTATATTATACGACAGCATAATATATCTATGCTACGCTAAAACTGTATTTGGGACCATTAATAAAGATAAAAATATAACGTATTTTAATGATTGATTGAATCCCCCAGTTAAATAACAATCAATTGGCAAAATTTTTAATGTCATGTCGTCTGTCATTTTCCATAATTTCACGATTGTTGGTTCGGGTAGTATGTTTTCTGCCTGGTATATATTTAGTTTGGTTACCGTTGATGTATGGTTTATACCTGTTGTATGAATTAATCTACGCTTGGCAGTTAACTACTCTGTCTGTCAGGTATTGGACTTTAACCACTAAATCGTTTCAACGCATGTCTTTGGATTTTATTTTTAATTTGGAAAAACTAATTGTGTACCAAGTTACTTAAAATTCACTTCATAGGTTTATTTACACGATTTCTAGCCACATGTAAAGTCTCATTCCAGTTACTCTAATACTTACAAACATATAGCGTTTTAAAAAAGTTTTCCCTGATTTTCCACCGGAAAAACTTGAGCATAAAGGCCGATTAACGAACTCGACCTCGGTTTTTGCCCAGACAAAGATTTTTGCCAAATTTGATTGAAATCAGTTTTGTAGTTTTTGAGATATCGCTCGGATACATACATACATACATACAAATATATATATATATATATATATATATATATATATATATATATATATATATATATATATATGTATTGTGCTGGGAAATTGCACATTATAAACTGTTAGTACATCAGAGTGTACATAATGGATTCCCAATAAATTTTTCTATAAAACAAAAATGAAAACCTAGAGCGTCATTCTTGCTTCCCAAAGAATTTAAATATTTTTAAAGTATATTTTGTGTAAAGAAGACCCATGTTATTCCTGGAACAAACAGAATGTGTTAAATGAAGTTTTAGAGTAATAAACTACAATATAAACAGTATATATATATATATATATATATATATATATATATATATATATATATATATATATATATATATATATATATATAGAATAATCACATCTAAAGATACCTACCACAACTAGCGAGGAATCAAGGTTTGAAATCTATTTTATTTTGTCTAAGTCATAACAAGGGGGCAAATTACTTCAACTAAAAGACAGTCAATTCTGTCAAACATCCATCAAGCAAAAGCATGCATGGGAAAAATAAGATTTTCTACATAAACAGAAATCTTAATTTACATTTCACCAAAGTTCAAAGTTAAAAACTTAGAGGGAGTCAGGATCGCAGTTCGGAAAGCCATTTTAAATATTATAATAAACTTTTGAAAATCAATCAAAATTCTGTCAATAATTTTAACCATTTAACTTGTTAGTAAGAATAAGATGTATAATAACGGATCGGGTTAGTTTAAGTTAAATTTAAAATTCTGTCAAATAAAACTTGTTATAAAAAATTTTTACTCAAAACATAATTCTTTGCGAAATTAATAAGACCTAAAATAAGGTTAATTGCATAATAGCAGGCTATTTCTTTTCCCCTATTTAGCAGAATCCACGAATGAGAGAAAGAAGAAAAAAAACTAAGGCACAGCAGTCAAGCATTCAACGACGCAAGAAACCGCTATGTCCGCATTCTTTCTGAGGCAAAAAACTCGTTTAATAACCACATAAAAAACAAAGTCCTCTCAAGCTCCAACGGCGGCAAACTCTTCTGGACTCTTGCTAAGTCTATTGGGAATAATTTCTGCAAGAGCACGTTCCCACCTCTTGTCTCAGGGGATGAAATTGTTTCTACCGCCCTGGGCAAGGCTGAACTTTTTGCTTCGTTGTTCGCCGGAAATTCTACTCTCAACCCACCTCCAAATGTTCAACCACCAACAGTCCCCAATGTCGCGCGTAAAATGACTGATATCATTTTCAAAACTAAAAAGGTACGAAAGATGCTCTCTTCTCTTAATACCAGGAAAGCCTCTGGCCTTGACGAGATCCCAGCAATTGTTCTCAAAAAATGCGCACCAGAGCTTGCTCCTGTCCTGACTCGTCTGTTTCAGATATCTTACAATAAAGGCATATTCCCTAGTAACTGGAAAACTGCTCGAGTACAACCCATCCCCAAGAAAGGATCCAAAGTGCTTCCTAGCAACTACAGGCCTATTTCTCTCCTTTCAGTCATCTCTAAAGTGATGGAAAAGTATATAAACACCGAACTACTAAAATTCCTTGAAAAACACAGTCTAATCCACGACAGGCAGTATGGATTCCGTCAGCGCAGATCGACTGCCGACCTCCTTTCCTTTGTCACCCATTCTTGGAACAAGTCTATGGAACAACACGGTGAATCCCAGATTGTTGCTCTAGACATATCCAAAGCATTCGACCAGGTCTGGCACGCAGCGCTGCCTAATAAACTTCCGGCCTTTGGCCTACCACCAAAACTTTGTACCTGGACAGCAAATTTCCTCTCCAACAGGAGCATATCTGTTGTTGTGGATGGCCATTTCTCTAAACTGTATCCAATTAATGCAGGAGTTCCTCAAGGTTCAGCTTTAGCCCCTACTTTGTTTCTTCTCCACATCAATGACCTCCTCTCTAGCACATCCAACCCAGTTCACAGTTACGCGGACGACAGCACCCTCCACTCAAATATACAATATTCTAAGCCTGTCTCTTTAGCCCAGTTAGATGAGGATCGCAGACTCATGGAGGGTTCTGTCTCCGTGGACCTCCAAAAAATATTAGACTGGGGAAGTAGAAATCTTGTACAATTCAACCCCACCAAAACTAAGTCTTGCTTTCTTTCTCACAAGAGATACAGCAGCCCTAGACCCATCACAATGAACAACCAAGTTATTCAAAGTAATGAGTCCTTTTCTCTTGTTGGCATTTCTGTGGATCGAAATCTTAATTGGCACCAACATGTTACATCAATTGCAGAAGCGGCTGCTAAGAAATTGGGTTTCCTCTTCCGGGCTCGCAAATACTTTTCACCAACTAATCTCTATACCTTATACACTTCACAAATAAGGCCAAACCTCGAATACTGCTCCCACATCTGGGGTGCAGCTGCCGCTTCTACACTCGCTATCCTGGACTCCATTCAAAAGAGAG
The DNA here is from genome assembly GCA_964006375.1 of Tillus elongatus. Lineage (NCBI taxonomy): Eukaryota > Metazoa > Arthropoda > Insecta > Coleoptera > Cleridae > Tillus > Tillus elongatus. The sequence continues at coordinate 31,616,301 of OZ023262.1, read as the reverse complement.
CTATACGTCTCATCGGTGACCCTGCCCTCACCCAAAGGCTTCCATCCCTTGCCCACCGACGTGCCGTTGGTGACCTCTCTCTCTTTTATAGATATCTGCACGGGCACTGCTCAGAGGAGCTTTCCTCCATAATTCCCCCACCTGCTGCCCCCAGCAGATCTACCAGGGGAACAGAGCGAATGCACCCTTTTACTGTCCAGGTCACCAGACATAGAACATCTTGTTATGCCCGCTCTTTTGTCCCGAGGACTTCCAAGTTGTGGAATTCCTTGCCGGCACATGTTTTTCCTTCTCCTCCGAACCTCCAAACCTTCAAGTCCAGAATTAACAAGCTGCCTCTTTCTTCCTTGTCAACACCCACGGTACGATAGTATTTAGGCTGTAAGCCCTCGTGGTGTGTTGTTGACATAAAAAAAAAAAAAGTAAGTAAATTAATAATTTGATTTCAATAAATTGTCATAATTACAAATAATATTGACTGACTAGTAAGAGGGGTAGGCAACCCATAGTACACTGAAGTTAATTTTAATACCTATAACAAATATATATATATATATATATATATATATATATATATATATATATATATATATATATATATATATATATATATATATATATATATATATAGATCTAAATTCAAACACCACATCATTAAACATTTATTCAACAAATACATTAATAAAATTTATACAGGGTCATATATGAACATTGTGTAAACTGTCAATATAAAAGTTTCTACTTACATTTAAATTGCAACCAATAAAAGTAATATCATCCTAAGATTGTACTAATTTCAAACTACAAGAAACAAAAAGATTTACATTTATACAGGGTGATTATTTATATGGGATAACATAAAATTATACAAATCAAAATATATATAATTAACAATAATCAAAAATTCGATTAATTAAAATCAGATTATATATATATATATATATATATATATATATATATATATATATATATATATATATATATATATATATATATATATATATATATATACATATAAAAACTTTAGCGGACCTTGGTTTTGGGTCTAGGGACCCAAATTCGCACTTATCTGGAGAAATTTTTCTGAAAGCTTTTCATCGTGACCTCTCTATTAGCGAATTTTTCTTAATGAAAATTCGCTAATATTATATCTTATACTAGGAGTGACATTTTGGCAAGATATTATTCCTGAACATTATAAAACCTAGCAGAATTAGCTTCACAATGTTTCGATAATTTCAAAAATGATATATCTTTATTGTCAATAAAGGCTTTTTCATTTGTTTCGGAAACTTTGTGGGTATAAGATAATCGCCTATAAAACAACACTTCATAACATCACTATATATATATATATATATATATATATATATATATATATATATATATATATATATATATATATATCAATGATTTCAACTACATCACTATATATATATATATATATATATATATATATATATATATATATATATATATATATATATATATATATATATATATATATATATATATATATATATATATATCAATGATTTCAACTACATAGAGCTGAAAATTGTTTTTGTTTTACCATGGACCTTCATAATTGCATCGTAATTAGGTGAAAGCGTTTGGGAACTATCAACCACTTGAGCGTTTTCAATTTAGTTTTCTCGGCGTCCTTCATCTTCAGAAAATGTATAATCTAAGCCTGAGCTAGTCTTATGAAGAGACAATTATGCGTCAGATTCTTAAGTGTTTAAACAGTTTAATGTCTTATTTTTAGCTTTTTGTGGCTTGGTAGTAGTGAAGAACTGCCTTTCTTACTATGCAACGGTTTTTCTTCTCACTAGCTTGTTGTATTTCCGCGACTATGGCCAGTCACCGACTCCAGGGAGCAGTTTCGCCTCACTATCCTGGAAATTTTACCGAACCCCTGCCTTGCTATAGGGATCTTAAACGTGCCCAACATCGCATGTATACGGGACCGACGGCTTTACGCCCCCTCCGAAGGGCGGAACGTGTAGACATTCAACTTGCTCAGATACAGTGCCAGAACCTCGGTTGATGTTAATGTTACAGTTTGTACGGAAAAAGTGAAAGGAGAACCCTGGGATCGAACCCAGCACCCTTCGATGCAGAGGGACACGTTCTTACCCTTGAACCACCGAGGCTCTATAAAAATATTATAAATTACCTATAATGTTAATAGCCGTTATTTGAAAAATAAGTAAAAGGTTAAGTTTTATCGCTTATTTTTTTTACATTTTTAACCTTTTTTACTTTTGGGGCACCTCCCCACAGTACGGGGCATTTCCTTATTTGGTGGTGCGAGGCCCCGCAAAACAACTTTATAAAAACCTTTAACTTAACTTTCGCTAAAACTACGATATCTCTATTGCTGTCAGTACTCAAAATAAAGATTCGATTCTTCAAGGAGGAATCGCAAGAAAAAAATCACCACTTACTTGTCACAATACACCAAAAACTTTAAAATGCGGGTCTCTACCATACCTAACCTGCCTTTAATTACAGATTTGTGTGTTGCCTACATCAGGTCACAAAATAATGACGTCATTCTATTCCCAGACAGCACAGACACATTCTGAGAATATACCAGGAATGTTTGGAAAGAATATTCAAACATCTCCAGAACATTCTCACAAGGTACAATATATATATTCATAGAACATTCTATGAACATGAGAATTGGACAGATTCTGTCATACTAATAAGGTTCTTAGAATGTTATTTATAATATTATTAGGAGCTCCCAGTATCTTCTGAAAATTTTCCACGAACATTCCATGAATCTTCTCAAAATGTTCATATATATACTCATGGGAACATTGTGTTTTTAAAAAAGATATACAGGGTGTTTCGCATAAGAATCGACACGGAGCAGGGGCATGTAGGGGAACCTAAAATATGGTGATCTAACGCAACTTACTCCTGTACTAAGGTGCATCCCTGAGAAGTTATAGGCCTTCAAAGTGGAATTTTAAATTTCGAAAAAAAAATCAATATCCTAGTAATACTTCAACTTATAAAAACCAAATTTGGTACACGTTTTGGGTGTACCAAGAGCATTATTCGTTTGTGAGTAGAGTTGATTCAAAGGATTTGAAAGGGTTGAATAGTGGTGATGCACCCATAAAATGTGACAGAATTTCTTAACCTATTGGCGGATCTAAAAAATTATTATTTCATTTAATGGGAAAGTAAATTATAAAACTTTTTTACTCATGTTATTTTACAAAAAACGTTTCTCGTTTTCAAGAAAAACCGAATAACTAAAGACACATATATTATTGTTGTTACCTAAAATCATCAAAAATTCAATAGATGCATGTGAAATTATCAAGTTGAAGAATTTCTATAACCTATCAATAGCATTTTTTTTTCTGTTGTTTGAGTTGTCTGTTTTCTAATAAATTATACTTATTCACACTTTTTTCCTGATTTGACCTATACATAAGTTTGTTGGCAAATATTTAATTTTCGATGATTTTTAGTAAGATTGATAAAATATGTTTCTTTACTTATTCGTGTTTTTCTTGAAAACAACAAAGTTTTTTGAAAATAACAGGAGTACAAAGTTTTAGAGTAAAATTCCTCATAAAATGAAATATATTTTTAAATCCACCAATCTGTTAAAAAATTGTGACATCTTAAGGGCGCATCACCCCTAATAAACCCTTTCAAATGCCTTAATTGAACTCTACTTACCATTGATTAATGCTCTTGGTACACTCAAAACGGGTACTAAACTTGGTTTTTCTAAGTTAAAGTATTACAGAGAGATTGATTTTTTTCGAAATTTGAAACCCCACTGAAGGCCTATAACTTCTCAGGGGTGCAACTTAATATAGAGGTAAGTTGCGTTAAATCACCATATTTTACGTTTACCTACATGCCCCTGCCCTGTGTCGGTTCTTATGCGAAACACCCTGTATACATCTTTTGAATGATATAGAAATTAAGAAAATGCAAAGATATGAAATATTGGATTTCTCTTCTAAATTTACCGATTTCCCACCATTTAACTGGCCTTTTATATATTTTCGTATAAGCAAGCCCGAGAGGCTAGAATTTGAACTTCAATCACTCACCCTTGTTTAGGTTACCATATTGTTCCAGTGGCTACACACACCTGTAAACTCAAGTTCAGATACGTAATAAGTCAACAATTCGAGTATTGCACCTTTATTCAGATTAAATATGTACTTATAACAAATACAAAGAAATGTCTGAATAAAATATTAATAAAACAATTATATTTTCAATAGCATACAAAACAAATAAATAAAAATACAGTTTTTGGAGTTGCTAAAAAATGTAATAGCCAAATACAAAGTTTCCGAGATGAATAATCACGGTTACCCCCACTGAAGTAACTTGAAATTTGGCAAGACTATTGATCCTACAGGCTTTCAGTGTGGCATTAAAGGAATTGCATTACACAATAGTACTTACACCTTTATAGAATACAACTAAATTGGACAGAACATGCCACAAAATCACACTAACTTGCACTTACACAAAACTACAACTGTCATCGATCAGACCTTTTGACCCTTCCCTTGTATGGTTGCTTTCTGCTCTGCTTCCGCAGACTTGATTTTGACTTCTAAAGTTATCTCAATATCCCAATGCCCAACGTTTGTCACCAACAGCATAGCAAGGTTGTGAAGGCATACTTTGGCAAAGTGATTCGGTATCTGATAAATTGCAAGTTTTATTGTACATTTATCTTCCTACCATATGTCTAGGTCCACATTTTCTGCACTGTATAGTGATACTTTTTACAGCATTAACTTCTTCCACATGAGTAAAAAGCCTAATTTGTTGGCTTAGACTATTATTCTTGCACTTTTCCAGTCCATCCACACCAAACTGTGGTGATTTATATTGCATGACTTAGGTATTATTAAACATAACACAACTTTTAAATTATATATTATACAATGTAGGTGTACCTAATGAGTAAAATGATCCAGTCTCAAGCAAAATTGACGAACTCATCATGAGTGTGAACTACAGGAGATGCTTTAAAGCTTGTTTCTTTGCTGGGTGCGTCTTAGTTCTTGATAACCTCACACATGTTTTAGTTGCTTATGTACTCTGGATCTATGTTTTTGCAATTGCACAGTTCTCCGTGTTCACATCGCATTATTATTTTTAATTAATTATGTTAGAATAACAGAACTCTCTCTATATGGTAGGAGCGTTCCAATGGCCAGGGAGGTAAAATATCTTGGAGTCGTATTGAACTCCCTGGAATGGTCACATTGGAAAAATACTGCGTAAGGCAGTCATGACCTTAGCCGTCACTAGGCGGCTATATGGAAAAACGTGGGGACTAAGACCTAGTATGGCCCACTGGCTATACACAAGGGTGGTCAGACCATCGTTAACATATACGGACTGGTCTGGTGGCCTAAGGTGACACAATCCAGTGCCAAACAAAAACTAGGCAAGATCCAAAGGATGGCTTGCCTAGGCATCACAGGGGCCATGTCTTCAACCCCAACAGCCGCCATGGAGGTGTTGCTGGATGCCCCCCCCCCCCACCCTTAATTATTATGGGGAAGGCCAGGCTAGTAATAAACAGACTAGCCTGCAATGGTAGACTGAAGATCAACCCACGGGACGCGCTCGTCTGGTTCACGGACGCATCCGGTGGGGAGCGTGGGACGGGGGCAACTGTTTACTCGGATGGACCGAGGGTAAGTCATAGTATTTCCCTCGGAGCCCATGCAACGGTGTTTCAGGCCGAAATGTACGCCATCCTGCACTGTGTGCGGGAGAACAACAGGAGGGGCTACACCAACAAGAGGATCCTCATAGCCACAGACAGCCAGGCAGCCCTTAAGGCACTAAGTAGCCCACGGGTAAATTTCTGGCTGGTGAGTGAGTGCCGAGACGAGACAAGCGACCTGGCTGGGCAGAATGAGGTGACCCTCATCTGGGTGCCGGGTCACTCGGGGGTCAAAGGCAGTGAATAAGCTGACAGTCTCGCAAAGAGAGAGTCAGCAGAACCATTTATGGGACCAGAACCGGCTCTGAGAGTGTCAAAGAGCACTGCCAGGGGAGCCATTAAGTCTTGGGTCAGAAACCAACACAGGGTGTACTGGGCGGACTATCCAGGGCTCAGACATGGGAAGTCAATAATTGACGGACCCAGTTCAAAGAGAGCTGTGGAGCTGCTAAATCTTAGCAGAGGACAGCTCAGAAACACAACAGGTCTCTTGACGGGACACATGGCCGTCAAGAAACACCTGCATAAAATGGGGCGGTTCGAAGGGGCCTCGCATGCAGACTCTGCAGCGAGGGGGAGGAATCAGCCCAGCACATCTTGTGCGAGTGTAAAGCTCTGGACCGCAAGAGACAACTGATCTACGGTCAGTCTAGACTGGAGAAAGAGCAATATGAAACTTCACCCTACCAATCGCTGTGCAGACTAGTCCAAGGCACAGTGATTTTGGAATGAGTGAAGTAATACTGAGGGTATGCACAATCAACCAAAGGTTGCAGTGCTATCGGGCCGGCAAGGCCGCGGACGAGCCCTGAGGGAAAAAAACCTTATACAACGTTGACCACAGACCATTCATTTTGACATTACTTTTTATTTACGTGTAGCGGCCATCTCCCTTCCCGACGGCATGGACATGCGCTCTATGCCTAAAGAATGGATTGCCTAATTATACAATTTCGGATGTGTTTACCATAGACCAGTAACAGAATCAAACATGCAAAATAGTTACAATTATAATTCTCACCACTACACCGTAATCATCGTCTATCTTTTTCATTACATTTTAAAGTTATATAATATTATAAGGACATCTCAAGCACATTCTGAGCGAATATTCGGTATAATAATCTATTCAAATATTCTCAGTATAATGATGAAGGATTTTCTTAGGATGTGATTGAATGAATGTACTCAGAATACTCAAGATTGAAGTTTGTAATTCCATAAATGTTATTAGAATATTCCGAAACAAATATTCTGAAAAAAGAATGTTCTCACATTGTGAGAACATTTTGAGAATATCTTGTGCTGTATGGGATTCTTATCGTAAAAGTAGTATATCGTTGATCATCATGTATCTAGATCATGGAGATAAAATTGTTGCAGAACAGTCGTAGTTGCGAAAAATATAACCATTACTCCACCCTGCTTTAATTCATTGTTATAAACACTCCTCGCCTGATATTTCTATGTAAATGAAATTCCTAGGAAATCCAGCGGCAACTTAAATCGCTTAAGAAGTCTCATAACATTCTTCTTGAGGAGAAACGACAATCCTGTTTATCACTTTTATTGTGTAATGACAATTCTCTTTGCGTGTGCTGGTCGTTACGTGATTATACCGCGTTCAACAATGAAAATTACATGAGGCAAATATGAAAACTGGCATGCGATATAAATGTTACCATCCATTCTCATTTTCCCGGCTGAAATTTACAACGAAACCTAATTTTATTCTCAATGGGTTCTGAACATTCAATTGTTGCCGAATAATTCTTCCTTGTTGTAATTTAAAGGGCTGTGAATACACATGGCCATTTTATATGCAAAACGATGTTAAATAAAAAATATGTATGGTTTTTATAATTCGGCACCTTAAATCAGGTTTATTTTTTGTTGGCTGATTTTTTAAGGTCGCGCGCTTTTTTAGCTCATTTCAATGTACTGTATGAGAGAGGTGGTTTTAATTTGGTTATAAATTTGTTTTATGTTATTAGTTTACGTGTGATACTGTGAGTATATGGTTTTTAGGCGTGCTGTGAATTTGTTTATTGGCGTTATAATCTCACTATAGCTCTTATTGAAATATTTGTAGTATCACGAGTCTGTTTGCAACAAACTATATTAGTGAATTTTCTTTAAAAAGATTCACTAACGGGAAGATCCCGACTTCTTTGAATTTTTAAAAAATGTCTTCAAATGAGCGCGAACTAGGGCCCTTAGAACATATTTCGAGGATATATATATATATATATATATATATATATATATATATATATATATATATATATATATATATATATATATAATTGTTACAAAGCACTTTAATAGATATAGGTGCGGTGTTGCCACATCTCCAAAACTTCCCCAACATCTGGGAATTCTTGCACAACCTGGCAGCACCGCCTCCCCACCCCTTGGGGGTGCCTGGGGTGACACTCCACAGGCAAAGTCTCAACCCTTTAGTACCAAAAATAACGAAGTTACCAACTGGTACCCCGTCGGGACGAATAACTGAGGTCTGCGCATTCCGAACACCCTCTATATACACCCTGTATACGCAGAGAACCCTTACACCCTGTATACTCAGAGAGATTTTATAGTACGAGAAACACGTCTTGTGTAACATAGGAGTGATGACCACATTTGAATCATCCTGTATATACATCCCCCTGTATACACACGGGGCCGATCTGTATTCACAGAACCTTCTAGCAAAAGAAGGTCCTGGAATATTCTGCAATGGAACACTCCCGAAACGAGGTGGAAGGTACGACGGGTATATAAAGGCGAAAGCAAGCCAGCTCAGACCGTTCAGTCCAATTAGATAATGTTGAAGTGACTCGAAGAAGCAGTAACCAGTGTGAAGTGTTAGACAGTAGCGACTGTAGTTCCAGTATAGTGACTTGTGTGCAGATTAGTGTAAGGCCAGATAAACTAAGTGTTTTGTGAGAGAGACATTCTAGAACTTTTATTGTATCCATATTTAGAGAGTAAATAAAGTTGTTTTGTTAAACTTTAAAGTCTCACTTATCCAGAACCCAGCAAAAACGCAACATTATTATTATTATTATACCAATAATTTCTAAAGTATCCGTGGCATGTAATTATTTGTGTGACCTAGAAATTGATATCTTTGTCGTCGCATTTCATCCAGGCTGTCAGATTTAGAATAATTCTTTTCGTCCACAGTCCCTTTGTAGTGTTTGAGGCCATCTTTGCTGCCATTTCTCCATGGTTCGGCTTCTGGCAGTCATCCTAACTTCTTCTAATCTCACTCCGCTCGGCTCATGTAGGAAACAAATAATATCGTACTGTGGGTGTCGACAAGGAGGAGGGAGGCAACTTGTTAATTCTAGACTTGAAGGTTTGCAAGTTCGAAGGAGGAGGAAAAACATGTGCCGGCAAGGAGTTCCACAACTTGGAAGTCATCGAGACAAAAGAGTGGGCATAACAAGATGTTCTATGTCTGGTGACCTGGACAGTAAAAGGGTGCATTCGCTTTGTATCCCTAGGAGGTCTGTTGGGGGCAGCAGGTGGAGGGACTATGGAAGAAAGCTGCTCTGAGCAGTGCCCGTGCAGATATCTATAAAAGAGAGAGAGGTCACCAACGGCACGTCGATGGACAAGGGATTCCAGACTTTGGGTGAGGGTAGAATCACCGATGAGACATATAGCCCTCTTCTGAATGGAGTCCAGGTTAGTGAGTGTAGAAGCGGCAGCGGCACCGCATATGTGGGAGCCGTATTCGAGGTTTGGCCTTATTTGTGAAGTATATAAGGTATAGAGATTATCTGGTGAAAAGTATTTGCGAGCCCGGAAGAGGAAACCTAATTTCTTAGCAGCCGCTTCTGCAATTGATGGGACATGTTGGTGCAAATTGGGATTTCGATCCACAGAGATGCCAACAAGTGAAACGGACTCGTTACTTTGAATAACTTGGTTGTTCATTGTGATGGGTCTAGTGCTCGTGTATCTCTTATGAGATAGAAAGCAAGACTGAGATTTGGTGAAGTTCAATTGTACAAGATTTCTACTTCCCCAGTCTAATATTTTTTGGAGATCCACAGAGACAGAACCCTCCATGAGTCTGCGATCCTTATCTAATTGGGCTAAAGAGACAGGCTTAGAATAGTGTACCTTTGAGTGGAGGGTGCTGTCATCCGCGTAACTGTGAACTCGGTTGGATGTGCTAAAGAGGAGGTCATTGATGTGGAGAAGAAACAAAGTAGGGGCTAAAACTTAACCTTGAGGGACTCCTGCATTAATTGGATACAGTTTAGAGGAATGGCCATCCACAACAACAGAAATTCTCCGGTCGGAGAGATAATTTGCTGGCCAGGTACAGAGTTTTGGTGGTAGGCCATAGGCCGGTAGTTTATTAAGCAGCGCTGCGTGCGATAACTGGTCGAATGCTTTGGATATGTCTAGAGCGACAATCTGGGATTCACCGTGTAATTCCGTAGACTTGCTCCAAGAATGGGTGACAAGGAAAGGAGGTCGGCAGTTGATCTGCGCTGACGGAATCCATAGACTGTGTTTTTCAAGAAATTTTGGTAATTCGGTGTTTATATACTTTTCCATCACTTTAGGGACGACTGAAAGGAGAGAAATAGGCCTGTAGTTGCTAAGCCCTTTGGATCATTTCTTTGGGACGGGTTGTACTCGAGCAGTTTACCAGTTACTAGGGAATATGCCTCTATTGTAAGATGTCTGAAACAGACGAGTCAGGACAGGGGCAAGTTCTGGTGCGCATTTTTTGATAACAATTGCTGGGATCTCGTCAAGGCCAGAGGCTTTCCTGGTATTAAGAAAAGAGAGCATCTTTCGTACCTCTTTAGTTTTGAAAATGATATCCGTCATTATATGCGCGACATTGGGGACTGTTGGTGATTGAACATTTGGAGGTGGGTTGAGAGTAGAATTGCCGGAGAACAACGAGGAAAAAAGTTCAGCCTTTCCCAGGGTGGTAGAAACAATTTCATCCCCTGAAACAAAAGGTGGGAACGTGCTGTTTCAGAAATTATTCCCAATAGATTTAGCAAGAGTCCAGAAGGGTTTGCTGCCGTTAGAGCTTGAGAGGACTTTGTTTTTTATGTGGTTATTAAACAAGTTTTTTGCCTCAGAAAGAATGCGGACACAGCGGTTTCTTGCGTCGTTAAATGCTTGACCGTTTTCTTGACTGGGATTTTGTTGAAGGTTTTGTGAGCTTTGACCTTTCCAAGTCTGGCCTTGTCACAGGATTTAGAGAACCAAGGCTTTTAAGTGGTTAATGAGGTGTTCTGTATACGTGGAATAAATAATTTCATGCCAGCTTGGATGATTTCGGTGACGTTTTGTGAGATATCAGAGGGGCCCGGATGAGAGAAACAGACAGACGCTAATGGAAATGAGGAGAAATAATCCCGCATTATATATATATATATATATATATATATATAGGATAGTTCAAATTCGAGTCGCACCACTGGGATCTTGTAGATATGGAGATCGTTAAAATGGGGCAAAGTTGCACGTTTCTATGGTGATCAATCCAAAAGATAATTTGAGGTGTCATTTTGATGAATTTTCTTTTAAAAAATCCCTAGTGAGGAGATCTTGACTTTTGGATTTTGAAAAAATTTCTACAAATGAGGGCTATTTAGGATCCCTTGAACCCAAATCCGACGTCGGTTTCATATACTTTATATGCTTATATATATATATATATATATATATATATATATATATATATATATATATATATATATATAGGGTGTTCCAAAAGTCGTTAATCAAACGTCACATGATAGGCTAGCTCAAGCCCTTTCAGAAAAACCCTATATGATCTTGTCAAGAAGTTTACGGTTTTCAAGGTATTGACAATTTTATGAAAAAAAATTAAATTGTTAATTTGTGAGGTATTTTCACCATATTTACGACTAGTTGTTTAATAACATTGAGCACATTATTAAAGTTCGTCCCCGACAGTGGGACTCTTAACAGCCTATCTATCAGATATCTAATGGACGCTAACTTGTGGGACATATGATGACAAGATCTATATGCAATTAGGTGGTCTGGTTGTGTCAGTGTTCTGTAGATGTCGAATTCGATTGAGTTTTCTTTCCTTGTCAACCTCAGATCCGCAAACGAATGGACATGTTCTCTTCAAGTTCCATGGTGAAGTTAATATTGACATTAAGATCGTTTAGAGTCCCACTGCCGGGGACGAATTTTATTAACGAGCTTAATGTCGTTAAACGACTAGCCGTAAATAACGAATACCCTGTCAACTTAGACAGACTGACAAGGAAAAAGATCAGTCAGCTCTTGAGAGAGAGACAAGCTTCAAGCTCTCGTCAGCCCAGCATGAGAGTCCTTCATACTTTCCTCTCACATACTGTGGCCCTATCACTGCTGCAGTCTCTAGTGTCTTAAAGAGAGATTATATTAAATTCGCATACAGGTCAAGGGATGCCACTAAGAAAATTTTGGTTCATAAGAAGGATTCTATACCTTACCTCGAGAAGTCAGGGGTGTATTGTCTCACCTGCGGTGACGGCCAGTGCAACACCGTTTATATAGGAAGAACAGGAAGAGCACTGGATACTAGAGTATCTGAACATCTGAGAAGCAAAAGCAACGTCAACACCACTTCAGTCTTCGGTTGCCACCTGAGAGAACGCGGTCATACATTTGACAAGGAGAGCGACGTCAGAATCCTTCACCCATCAAGTTTTGGCACAGAACAATTCGTCCTGGAGGAAATGGGAATTTACAAGTATATAAATGGCTCCAATAATAATGTTCTCAATGTTTCCAGCACCAGTGCCATTCTTTTCTTTCATATACAGAAACCTGATTGAATAGCCTTTCAACAATAGTGCTCTATATCCAATAATAATATGCCTGTGGTTTTCCAGCACCAGGGTCTTGAACTTTCTTTTCATATGCAGAAACCTGACTGAATAGACTTTGAATAATAGTGCTCCGACTGACATGTGGTCAAGTCCAACCATGGAGCAAAACAAGTGTTTCTTTTGTTCTCTCTCTGCACCGTTGGCATTTCTCCGCCCGCCGTGGTTCATGTCGCTTTTGGCTCTTATATCACTTGTCACTTGTCCTTTTCCATTCGCACTTCACAATCAGATATCTGAAGATCCAGACTTTATCTTGCCGTCTGATAAAATATAGAGTAAGCATCCTTTTCATTCATCCTCTGGCTGCTTCAAGTCTTGTCATGTTCCTGCTTTCTTATTCTATGCAGCTTTTGTTTGGAAATCTGAAGACAATAGATGAAAAACCAAACCTTGGCAACATTTCATATAGCACTTTTCAGGGTTGAGAATAAAACAATTGTCTGGTAGTAAAATCCTTTTAATTATTCCCTTTAATCAAGAATATATGTGTCTGTGTATAAAGATAAGGAAAAAGAAAGATTGGATCACCCGGGGTATTATTGCATCTATACAACATAAATATCGTTTATTTAAAAGGACACAGAAGGAACCAGATAATGAAGAGTTAATTAGAGCATACAAGAACTATCGGACTTCATTGACTGATATAATAAGGGCTGCAAAGAGGTCATACTATAGTAACTTAATTGATAGAATCAAAAATAGCTCAAAAACTCTTTGGAATGTGGTTAAGAAAATTAAAGGCGAAAAGAAAGCGGACACAACGGTAACTGAGATAAAACGTGATAACGGAGAAATACTGAAAACTTACAGCGAGATTGCAAATCGCTTCAGTGAGTATTTTTCTTCTCTCTGGGAGAACCTCGCAGGTAAGATGGCACCCACAAATGCATCTGTGCCGTTATCCCGTGTAGTGAAGTCTTTTGTTTTGGTACCTACAGACGAAAGGGAAGTTAAAGAATAAGTTTTGAGTTGAAGGGATGGTAAGTCGCCCGGATATGATGGTATTGCCGCTGAAACACTCAAAAAGATAATATATACCATTTTGGTTCCTTTGACATTCATTTTCAA